>JANZXP010000194.1:31281962-31295727 GCA_027576715.1 Erythroxylum flavicans | reverse complement strand
CTTTTTTAAGGACGTATATTAACAAAATATGTGCTTTTGACAATGTAAATCTTTTCTTTTCTTAATCTGTGAGCTGGTGAAATGAGATCTACTGCTGCAAATCTCTTTTAGAACTGTATTAAAAGTTTTAAATGGGAAACTAGCTTTCATTCTTGGTCAAGAACTTACAGGCAATGGTACTTTCAAGAACTTACAGGCAGTGGTACTTTCAAGGGAGATGTTCCTCCTGGATCTGCTGAAAAACCACCAAGTGTCGCAAAACAGGAAGAAATAAGTGGCAGTGACATTTTTGCAAATGGGAAAGCAGAATTACAGACCAGAGACTATTTCGGTGCTATTCGCCAGCCCAGGGGGGTAAGAGCGGCTTCACATTGGTATAACCGAAACCAAATCTAACTCCGCTATGTTGTTTATGATTACTTTCGTGCCCATCTTTGCGCGTTTTGAACGGTACGATGCCCGTTTGATCACTGGAGTGGTGTTTCACCGTTGCCTGGGGTACTAACTATATTGATCTTAATATAAGAGAACTACGTGTAACATGTTTTTATTATTACCAAGTTTGCTTCACTGTCTGATACCCTGACTACTGAACGAATCTATACCCATTATGTTATGGAGAAGTGGAGAGAATTCTTTGTGGCGTTCAGAAGTTGCAGAAGAAGTGCAGGATCTTGTTCATTGCCAAAACCTTTGGTTAATCGGATATTCCATAGAGGGTTCGGGTTTACGATCCTGTAAGCAAAGAAGAGACCAAATATGATCCTCGTGATGATATTGATAATTTGATATGCACAGAAGGAAAGAACCTTGTAATGCCCAACTGTTATGCCATTGACAGGGGATACATGTTCAGTTTTAGTGCGAAACTGTGGATGAAAGCTAACACTAGTAATTTCATGCTGCTACTTCAGTAATATCTCATCTAATCGACGTCTTTTGACCAAACCGGCAAGATCGGTCCTCCCAAGCCTGAGTTTAATCAACTCGGGCTTCGACTGTTGACTTTTCAGACCAGCATGTAAACCCTGACTACATTCAACTCAAGTGGCACTATCTAAATCAGCACACAACCAACTTTAAGAGACTCTGATAGTACCGACAAGCTTGAGAATGAATTTGTGGAAGTGATATACGTAAACAGCAGAGCACCCATATCTTGTCATTATGTATACCTCACAATACCAACTTGGTCTGTTTCAAAGTTTTATTAAGCAGATTGTGAGAAACATCCAAGACAAACAAAAGACAAGCGGGACATCTCAGCAGGTAACAACTCACTCTAAGAAGACAATAAACCTCATAGGACTCGCATTAAACAAGAAGGCTCTTCAGTCCTTCCACATTGGAAAGTAATGGCTTAAACATCTCCATGACCGATCAAGTGCAGAAGCATTTTCTGATAGTCACCAGAAGTATCTCCAGCAATTGCACGATCCAGAGGAACACTGTTCCGGCGATGGTATTCCTCTTTGATACGTTCCATGTCAACCTCAGCCCTGGTGGTCACAACTCTGGTAAGAGCCCACTCATCTGTCCCCAGTTTGTTTATGGCTAACCTCAGAACCTTCTCAAAGTACTTTTCTGGGCTGGTCAAGCACTTAATTGTTGATCTAAAAAATTTGAGGAACTCATCATTAGGATCAGCCTTTAAGTCCTGCAACAAGTTCCATTTAATCAGTACAAATTAACATTACAATTCATAGACTATGGGGCAATGAACTACAGAGAAAATTAATCAAATACTTCCACAAGAAATGTGGGAAGTTATTAAAAGCTATATACTTTTCTAAAGAACCGGTGATAAGAAGTAGCAAACTTAAGTTCATGATCCCTGTGAAAAAGTTCTGCAGATTAAAAAATTCATATTGAAGACGAAGAATTCAGTACCTGGAAAATTTTCTAGCACAATAGCTTAACCAAACAATATGATATTATAATACCTTGTTAATAGCATTTCCAAAGGCATTGTTGTAATGGTTCAGTGTTGCATTAATCTGCGCCTTACTCCTTGTAGAAAGAATTCTGATTATCTCCTCATCATTATAAGCTTTTTCTGATATCTTCTCATGAAGTATCTTAGCCTCTGATTTTGCTAATGTCTGATTAACGTCATCTCCATCATACCGAAATGCACTCACAAGTGGAACCAACAGCTGCATAGGGACATCATCAGAAAGAGAAATTGTAAAGGTCAAAGTTATAACAATCATAAGATGATCTATGGAGATGAATTTATATCTTATAAAAATTTTATAGCTTCTATCCATTTGTTCACATGCATTCTCACAGAGGGTGTTAAAACGCACTGACAGAATGCATAAGCATTCAATTTAGGCTTTGTCAACTCGGATGTGTAGAGAAAGATGCCTAGTATTAAGACATTTACTGCATCAGAAGTTATTTGCTTACGTTTGGAGGCTTTGAACCCAAAAACTTCAAGACAGACTAACTGTTTTAGATCAACCCTATGACACGAGTAACACGGATTAGGGAAGTTGTACCTTGCGGTAGTCTCCAGTTGTGTGATGTGCAACATCTTCCTCAATAGATTTCTTATAACGGGCATGATATGCCTGTCTAGCTTTCAATAGATCAAGTGATGATCTGGTACAAGCTATTTCCATGATGACCCAGTTACTGGAAGTGAATCTTTTAGTAGATTCATTAGCCAAATATGCATCACGCTCAGCAGGATCTAATGTCCACAGCAATACAGATCCCTGCTTGAGGTAAACAATTAGTAAAAACAATGTCTAAGCGGAACGCTTTAGTTACCCCTAAAAGAAGTGGAGACTTTACTCAAGCTTGAGATCCTTAAAAAACAATCACTGAAAAGCAATAGGTTTTACACGATCTTTCATACAGAATCATCTTTATCTGACCTCAAAATCACTTGAGAGTTCCTTGTCGAGGGATTTAAGTAGATCATCCCCATAGGCTTCAGCATAAGTCTGTCGAATTTTGTTTCGTTGTGCAGAATTCCTGTGAGCCAATATGTCGATGATCAACGACTCATTTGTGCCCCATCCTGGTAAAATGTGATTCAAAGTACTCAGTATTGATCAATATCAGTCCATTAGTAATGAATCAGTTAGCATTGTTCACGAATCTGAACAAAAATCAACTACAGGGCCACCAAACACCAATCTGGGACATGACCAAAACAATTTTCCTAGATGATTTTGAATATGACACTTATCAGTCTTCTTGGTAACCACCAATTGGTGAGACAGATTTTCAGCTATAACAGATCTTACCCAAAACAAAAATGGCAATAAAATTCAGAAACAACATATTAATGATCATCAGGAATATCAATGTAGCAACATAGGGACCTTTAACAACTTGAAAAGTCACTCCCTCCGATCCAGAGTACATTGCAGATCTATCTGTGGAGATGTAATTTTGAAAGAACAGCAACAAGAACCAATAGCAACCAAAGCCCTTGTGCTAAAAGTAGCTTTTCCATTGACCCAAAAAAAAAAAGCAGTCTTTGCAGATCGTAGGATAAGATATGATCATCCTTATTCCAAATCACCATTTCAACGAAGAATGATACCATCATCCATTAATCATCGAGAGAAAAAAGTGCAGAAATCATCCCTTAACAAGAGAAAGAGTAAAATAGAGATAAAAAATGAGAGAAAGGTTGATCGTCTAAGAACAGATGACCTCACAACATATAAACTAAGACCAATATGATCAAAACACCAAAAAAGATCAATCGATGTGTTCAATATCCAGAACACCACTATAAGCCATCACAAAAAGGTTTAGTAAGGCTTGACCTTCAAAGGCTTTGCGGAGTTGTTCAGCGTCCTCAGATGGAGCAGGAATATGAGCAGGAAGTTTAAGAGTAGCCATTCTTTTACAATACTCTCTATCCCTTTACCAGTCTTCTAAAATCCAAAACGACGCAAAGGATCAACAAGCTGTAGTAAGTGAGATCGTGAATAGTGAAGAGAAGACCCTTATTTATTATGATAATGATGTGAAAGAAAGGAAAGAAAAGCGACAATCATCGTAAACCGCGTCCATTGATTATCTCAACGATTAATATGACACTGCCACGTGAAGGTTCTTACCATATCAGTCCACATCTCTCTGCTCGCAGGATTCACATCGCATTCGCACTAAAAAGGGTAAGTTCTTGGGCTATTTTTTCATGTGGGGTCTCCAGTAATACAACAAAGAACTCATCTTTTGAGTTAGATTTACCCCACCGCCGCGTCCAGTGGCTGACCCACCGTGGTTAACTATCATAAAAACAGGGCATGACTCGTTTGTCAGTTTCGTATATGTCGCAATGTTGCTGACAAGTACGAAAAGCACCAACCAAACTACTTGCATACAAAGATACAAAAGCTAAAACATAGGAAATGAGAAGTAGGTATCAAATTATTTTGTTGCTTAAAAGCAGGAATTGATGAAAAGACGTGAGCTTCAGAGGAAGGACTGTGAGGGCTCGGGTCTCTTTCGACGATCAGAGAGTCGGTGAAGTGGTTAGAGCATGGCAGAGACATTATTGCCTTTTGATTACCTTAGGCTATGATTAGTTAGAGCTAAAGTTTTCTAACTAATAAAATAGAATAAATTGAAATAAAATAATTTATAATAAAATAAAATATAAATAAATATAATATTAAAAAATTATTATTCGAAAAAGATGGAAGAATTTATAATATAATATATTGAAATGTTGTTTGAAAAAAGAGTTTATAATGTAATATAGTGAAAAATTATTTATCATTTTACATTTAATAAACTCCCAAATCAGAGGTTTATTATTTTTATTGTTTAGTATGAAATGAGATGTAACGTGAAATCTTACTCATTCATCTTATTCCATTATATTCCATTTCATTTTATTATAAACTCTCCTCTTAAATGATTACATTTTATTTCATTCTATTAATAAATCTTTGACCAAACATAATCTTAAGGATGTAATAATACAAGGTTAATAATAGCTTGAATTTGAGTTCCTCTTATGTTTGTTACAATTTAAGAACAAAAAAAAATTGAATTCTATATGCTCACTAGAACTCCAGATTCCAGGGCTTGATCTGCTGGAATAAACGATTAAAAGTAGTTAAATGCAATATTTAAAAAAGGGTTAATTACAAAAAAAAAGTCTTAAACTATATTCAATTTTTCAATTATAGTCCAAACTTTATAAAAAGACAATAAAATATTTAATTTTTCAATTTTTTTAATTCTAACCCAACGTTAATCTTTAGGTTAAGTTTACTAACTAGCTTCCCACATATCCAAAAACCTTAACTATTAACATACGTCAACTAAAATTAACACAACAAATGCAAATTAATAAAATGATGTTGTTTAATCACGTAACTAAATAACATCATTGTTTAAAAATGACCTAAATTAATTCCACCCCCTTTGTTCAGTTTGGTCTCTCAACTTTCATCTCTTTCGTTTAGTTTATGCAATCTCATTCTGTCGTTATCTGTTTATTCTGTTGACGTCCCAAGCTACTCTCACATCGTAGCGCAAAGCACATTTGAAGTAATTCATCTATTTGTTAACTCTCAGAGGTAGTTTTCTAGTTATATGCGTGTTGTGGGCAATTCAACTTTAATGTTTTGTTCTTGAGTTTGGATTGTTTTATAGTTTTTTTACTATTGGTTTTGAAAGGTGGGATTTTGGCATGTAGATGACGGGATTGCGAAGGGATGAGGTTGCGTAAACTAAACGGAGGAGGGTGACAGTTGGGAGAATAAATTGAACAAAGAGGGTGAGAACTAATTTAGGTCATTTAAAACATCATTGTTTAGTTATGTGATTAAATCGTTTTATTAATTTACATTTATTGTGTTAATTTTGGATGACACGTATTAATAATTAGATTTATGAACACGTGTCACGTTATGTCAGCAAACTTAACGAAAAGATAACGTCGTGTTATAATTGAAAAATTTGCAAATTTGAGTATTTTATTGTCACTTTTTAAATTTTGGATTATAGTTGTAAAATTGAATATAGTTTGAGATTTTTTTCAATTAACCCTTTTAAAAACTGGATCGAAATTTAAACTGGTAAGATTAAAAGATTTAATCGGTATTAAATCGTCATAAAATCAGTTAAGATTGAATAAAATTAAATAATTTGAAAAACGATTAAAGAAGACAATCTTTATCCATTGAAAATTTAAAAAAATGTTAAATAAAAATTAATTGATTTACTTTAATTTATAAAAACTGATTAGTTTATGAAAAACTGAATGATTTATTAATAAATTAATTAAATTTTATCAATAAGGATTATTAAACTAAATCAAATCAAAAAGTTGAAAACTAAATTAGACAACTAGTTAGTTTAAATTGCCTTTAAAAAAAACTAGTTATTTTAAATTCGTCGCTATTAAATCGGTTGAAGCAGTTTATTTTTTAAAACATTGGTTAAAAGTGTCCTAATGGGATGGTAATAAAGATGACAACGAATCAGAAAAGATCGATTTTCCTTTTCTCAAACTAAATAGCCTAAATTCGGTCAATTTGATTGGATTAAAATTAAAATAATACTGTTGTGATTAACCGATCTAAGTTGTTGAATAAAATGATATTATTTTGCAAAATTTAAACTTATATTTTAAGATTTCATAAACTCATACTCATTTGTTTAATTTTATATTAAATTTCACAAAATTTAATAGTCTTATTCGAATTTAAATTCAATTGATTAACTCGAATTTGATCATAATTAAATTGGAATTGAAATTAACTCAAATTTAACTTTAATAATTATATCTAAAATTTTTAATTGTTGAATTTAAATATAATTGAATTTAAACTTGGATTTTTAATATTTTTAAGTGACCTAACTTGTCATCAAGGATGCTATTGATTAATAATGAATTTGACCTAAGTCAAATTTTCAAAACCCATATGCCTTCCATTGAAAGAAATGCTAGAAGGACTTTAATTAAGTGAGCCTTTGACAAAAGTTAGTAAATTTATATATTTAAATGTTAATTATAATTGATAAATTACATTCAACTTTATCCAAATTTGATATAAATTAATTTAATATTTTTCAAAAAAAAATTAATAAAAACTTAATTCAAGTTTAATTCAATTATATTTTTTTAAACGTCAGATTGATTTGATTAGAAACAAGTTGAATCGTCCCAACTTATTACTATCCTTAGTCTTGATTAGGGCAATGTTTATAAATAAAATGACTTATTTTTACATTAATATATTATTAGAGACAAAAATTTTAAGGACTAAAATGTACTTAATTACATACTTATATACTTGTGTGATCACTCGGCATTTTATTAAAATTGTTGACTAAGAACAACAATTAAAAATAATATATAAAAATTAACCTATAATTTAATATTTTTCATTTTATTAAAATTGTTGACTAAGAACAACAATTAAAAATAATATATAAGAATTAACCTATAATTTAATATTTTAAAATTGATATATTGTTTTTGTTTCAATGAAAGTCATCCAGATACTTAAGTTTGGAAAGGTTAGGTGATATGCAATTTTATCCTTAACTATTAAAGAAGTTGTTTTCAATAGATATACATGAAAAAAGTAATTAAAAAAGCATATAAAAGATAATAATAATAAAATATAAATAAATAAATACTTATTAATACTCTTGTATATAAATTATAGTGTAAAATTGAAATAGCAACAAAAACTACCTTTTAAGATCATTTGGTTCTACTTCTGTTTTTCCATTATAATTTCAAGTTTTCGTTTTCAGTTTTTTGTTTATGTTTTTTTCAAATAAAAACAAAAACATGTTTAGTTGTTAATGTTAATGTAGTTGTATTTTTAACACTAATAATAATTGCATATTAGATAAAACTTAAATATAAATTATTTTTAATTAAATAAATTTATTTAATCTCTTATATAATATTTATTTTAATATTATGTTTTTTAATAAAATAAATATTTAATATTTTTTAAATATATTTAAATTATTAAATCAATTTTTATTTGAATATTTATATATTTTAAATTTAACTGCATATAATTTAATTATAAAATTAAATTAAATTAATTATTTGTAATTTTATTGATAATTAATTTTAATTTATTAAATATATAATGTTGATTTAAATTATTCATAATTTTATTAAATTTAAATAATTAAATAATTAAATGATAATAAATATGATTATGAAAAAAACAGAAACAGAAAATAAAAGCTGATTTTTATGGTTTTCATAATTTTTTAAAACTAAAAGAAATCAAAACTAAAACAAAAACTAAAAATTCAAACAAATAGCTTTTTTTCTGAATTTTAAAATAAAAATAGAAACAAACACAGTATAATGTGAAATATTTTAAAAAATATTTTATTTATAAGTTTAATTGAATTTAATCTAATTTAATTAAATCCATTCTTCTATTTTATTATAATTAATTAATTAAAATTTAATTTAAATCTTAGGAATCTAAATAGCATTCACGCTCACGCTCATTTTAACGCCAAACGTACTGTGTTAAATGGAGCGTAGTGTAAAAGACGACGTCGTAAGACGACTTATTTGCACCGGAAACTGCCTTGAAACGCACTCAAGAATCACTTTCACGGCGTAGACACAGAAATAAAGGAAAAAAGCAACAAAAACATAATACAGATCATCTCGGTCGCCATAAAATGTCGGCGACCAAGTCCAAAAGCTCCGGCACGCTGCCGTCGACAATGAGTCCGAGAGTTTGGGTCTACTCCTTTCTTCTTAGTCTTCAATACGGAGCTCAACCTCTCATGTCCAAGCGCTTCACCAGGTGCTTTGCCCCTTCGTTGCAACTTGTCTCCTATACGCTCTGTCCACTTCTCTAGATTTCCTCTAAGTTTGTAATTTCTCGTCCAATCCTATGCTTCTTGTTACTTTTGGAACAAAGCTTCATTTCGTTGTTTATGTTCAAGCGACGCGACTAGTCGAATAGATCGGGGAAAGGAAATGTTAAATCTTAGTTTTCATCCTTATGTGCAATGTTAAAGCCATGTGGTCCATTTTAGCTTTGAATTCCTGATGTTTCAGCAATTAATTAACTTGTTACTTTGTGTTAAATGCAGACGAGAAGTGATTGTTACATCATCTGTATTGACATGTGAGATAGTTAAAGTAAGTGTAAAACTGCTCTGCAAATTGATTTTCTTGTCGGTTTTGGCTTTGAAATTTGTGTATGTTTGACCTGATCCATACCATTCTATACCTGTGCTCCTTAGGTAGTTTGTGCTCTAATACTCATGGCAAAACAAGGGACTTTGAAGAAAGTATTTGCTCAGTGGTCTTTGATTGAATCACTGACTGCGTCGGGACTTCCTGCGATGATTTACGCCCTGCAAAACAGCCTGCTGCAGATATCATACAAGAATCTTGATTCTCTCACATTCTCAATATTAAACCAGACGAAAATATTTTTTACTGCTCTGTTTACGTATATAATACTGAGGTATGTGGCACTGGTTGAAGGCTTGTAGATGATGCTTAATTCCTAGAATCCTGTGGTTTGTAGATGAAACTATATCGATGTTGTGTCCTTTTCAATTGTGGTTTTGCAATTGGTTTTTTACATTTGGTAATCCAGGATAACACTTACGAGTGAATATAAAGAAAGGTGAAGATTATTTTTCTATTGGTCGCTCTCAGTTACCTTCAGATTTCTATGTCTTATGGTCATTACCTGAAAATTTGTTATATCATATATGTAAAACTCGACTGAAAGTACTGAACTCGCGTTTCATTTTCAATGTCTGTTATAGTTTATATTTCTATGACCCATCTGCTTCTATCATGAGCTAACTGAGACAATTAAGAGAAATTATGTTTGTGTAGATACAAGTAGTTGTATGAATTTAGGTGTATTTTAGAGCTTCTTTTTTTCAATTTTTGTTTATTAAACAGGCAGAAGCAATCAATTCAACAACTTGGAGCTCTTTTCTTGTTGATCATGGCAGCTGTTCTGTTAAGTGTTGGTGAAGGATCTAGCAAAGCATCTACTGGTAGTAATAACCCTGACCAAATTCTATTTTATGGAATTGTTCCTGTCCTTGTTGCCTCTGTGCTCTCTGGTTTGGCTTCAGCTTTGTGTCAGTGGGCTTCTCAGGTTTGTCAAATTTTCGTTTCCATTGTCCATAATGTTGATGTGGTCTTGTCAATTCGTAGCACCAACCTTTAATATTTCTTTTCACGACAGGTGAAGAAGCATTCATCATATTTGATGACTGTGGAAATGTCTATTGTTGGAAGCCTGTGCTTGTTGGCAAGTATCACTAGGTCCCCAGATGGAGATGCCATCAAACAACATGGATTTTTCTATGGTTGGACTCCACTAACAATGGTAACCAGTTTACACTATCTATTTAGTCATTTTTTGAAATTAAAACAGGAGAGGATGTAAAATAGCCATATGTTATGACAAGTTAATACTTCAAATATGATGGTGAGCGTGAAAGATTGTCAATTGGCTTTTCATGTTGGGAAGTGCCTCGTGGACTAGGTAGTCAGCTTACTGAATCAGCATGTTAATCTGTTTGAGTTTGAGGACTTAAGAAAATTCGTGTTTAGGATAGATAGATCATATTGCCTCTTAATAACCAACTTTTAATCGATACATAACTTTTGGGTTGTGAAGCTTTCTTTCTCAGATAACTTGAGCGGTAGAATATCTGATGGAGGAACTACTGTTGCTTTTGGAGTAAATTTTGGTTTCATGTCATTGTCCTGTTTGCTGCCCGTTGTGATAGAATAAGAACTTTACTTCTTGTGGAGCTGATTATGTATATTAAGTTGTGAGATGAATGCGCTTTGGGAAACACTAGGACATCAGCATGGTTGCTGTCACTTATTTATGTTAGAGATACCCAATATGATGACTTATTTATCCTTGGTGTGTAACAAGCCATCGGCTGCTTCTTTTGACATGTGCGCACTTCTAGAGATATATGATTAGGTGCTATTTTGAATTATATATAGTGGTCACTGAATGGACTTTAGATGAGAAATAGCTACCTGTTATCCTAATTTATAAAAAGCCAAAAGTTGATTTGCTATTTACCGTGTTATCGTACTGCATATGAGAAATCTCTTTGTTGGTGGGTAGTTAAGATCATACTAAGTTGGTGTCATGCTGTATTTGGAAGGATTCTATAGTAGATAATGCAAAATTGACCTGGGGTGCTTGTTTGAGGCGGTTGAGAGTTGTAAAAAAAAAAAAAACAAATCACATCTTCTCTGTAATACATAAATGCTTTCTCCCAAAGTTTTCGTAATTATTCGTGATAAGATATTGTGAGCACAATTCTATGTCAATTTTCCTTTTAAGGTTTCTATTACTGTCAGATTTTTCTCACGTGCCATAAATCTGAAGTATGTATTGCTATCAGATTCCTGTCACAGCCAATGCTCTTGGAGGAATTCTAGTTGGCCTTGTTACGAGCTATGCAGGCGGGGTTCGAAAGGTACAGCTTTAGATGATTTCGTGATTCAGTGAAAATTTACGATATGGCTTGAAGTTCCATCACTAGTTGGTAGTAGAGATGGCAAGGATTCTTTTTATAGGCCAATCAAGCCTGAAGCTTGAACAGAGCCCTCAAAATTTTTTATTTAAGCCCGAACTCAGCCTAAAACTCAGTCAAATCAAACTTTGTCGGTTGACTTCAATCGGGATTGACCCTTTTTGCCATCTGTAGATTGACCCTCTTTGTCATATGTAGTTGGTAGATCAAGTTTTTGTCAACATTTGTTGCTAATTAGAGAAGTTTTGTGTTCAGACGATACGTTATTGATTCATTTGTGTGCAGGGATTTGTCATTGTTTCTGCACTCCTGGTGACAGCCTTACTTCAGTTCATTTTTGAAGGAAAGCCTCCCTCATTCCACTGTCTGGTGGCACTGCCCCTCGTCGTTAGCAGCATTACAATATACCAGAAGTATCCATATCGGGTTAAAAAGAAGGAATCATAATCTGAACCATGCACCAAACAGATTTTTGTGTGGTTCGTTACATGTTCCAGGTGGCACTAACTTGTAGATACTATGTTTTTTAATCTGATCAGAATAAGCGTTCATAAGATTGAAACAAATTGTTGTATTCATCCGATTTACTAAAACCTCAAGCAATGCACACTTGTACACTTTGTGTTAGCCTCTGCTGTCATAACTAATTATTAAAAAATTCATTAACTTTTTTATTTGATTTTTTAATTTTTCGATTCGATATACTTTAATAGCTTTTAATTATTAAAAATTAACCGATTAATTAATTAATCAGTCGGTTTTGTAAATTAATTAATTTTTACAAGTTAAAATAAATCGATTAATTTTTAACAATTTTATTTTCAATTAAATATCAAATTTTTTGATAGGCAAGATAATTTCTTTTAGTCATATTTTAAATTTTTTATTTTTATGTTTTGAAGGTTATTGCTTATTTTTTATAATATTATTTAATTATCATATAAGTTTTTTAATGCTCAAATTATTTATTCATATTTTTAAATACAATGTTGTATAAGATAATGTTTTAGCTTTCGTTTTAGTTTTTTGTTTCTATTTTTCTTTTAAATAAAAACAAAAACTTATTTGGCTCTTAATATTAATATAGTTTTATTTTTATCATTGATAATAACTATATATTAGATAAAATTTAAAGTTAAATTATTTTTGATTAAATAAATTTATTTAATCTCTTATATAATATTTATTAACAAATTATTAATAAAATTATGTTATTTAAATAAATTAAATAATTTAAAAATCAAAATTTTATTTATAAATTAATATTTATTTGAAATATATTTTCATTATTATATCAAATTTATATGAATATTTATATATTTTAAATTTAATTATATTTATTAATAATTATTAAAGTTTAATTACATATAATTTAGTTATAAAATTAAATTATTAATAATCTTTATTGATAATTAATTTTAATTTATTAAATATATAATATTGAATTAAATTATTCATAATTTTTATTAAATATTAAAAATTAAATAATATATAATTAAATAATATATATTTAAATGATGATAAATCAGATTATGGAAAAACAGAAATAGGAAACAAAAATCACTTTTTATATTTTTCATAATTTCTGAAAATTGGAAAAAAAACTAAAACTCAAAATAAAAACTCAAAATTCAAATAAATATGTTTTTTTAATAAATTTAAAAACAAAAACATAAAACCAAAAATAGAAATGAAAACAAACACCCCTTAAGTTATCTTTTATCTGTACTTCACATTTTCAACAAAGTGATCAATCTAGAATTCTATTGAATTTAGATAATAAATATGTTCTTAAATAAAGTTTTGTATAATTAAAGTATATTTATTTATATGCTAACTCATATTTTTATTTCTATATTTTTATTTACGTATATTTATAATCTATATTTTAGTATCATAAAAATATAATAAAATAATGGGATTTATTATTATCAATATAATAAATATAACCATTTTACTAAAATAAAATTTTCATTTGAATATGGTATTTTATATTAAATTTAATTTTACATAATAAGATAATGAAAATATCAAAATATAAATATTTAAAATAACATTATATTAATAAATTAGATTATATTTTATAATTAAAGGTTTAAAGTTAAATTAATATCATTTTTTAATTTAACAAAATGAACTCATTTTACTGAAAGATCGAAAAATATGAAAATGAAAAAACGACATCATTTCGATTTCGGGCAGAATTTGACGGGAGTTTAATCCATATTTGGGCTAGCCTACG
>JANZXP010000194.1:31268109-31281862 GCA_027576715.1 Erythroxylum flavicans | reverse complement strand
TAAAGTTAAATTAATATCAGTTTTTTAATTTAAAAAAATGAACTCATTTTACTGAAAGATCAAAAAATATCAAATGAAAAAACGACATCATTTCGATTTCGGGCAGAATTTGACTGGAGTTTAATTCATATTTGGGCTAGCCTAAGGGCCCATAGCCATGCCCAGACAAGTCTGGCCCAAGCCCATCAAAATCATCAGAAGAGACGCCCGCTTCAACCACAGAAGAACCCTGTGTGCTGAGTGAGAGGGAAGCAGAAGATGGGTAGCAGACTAGGAAGACGAGTTGTGCATTTCGCGAACATTCCGATAAAGCTCTTGACGCCCACAACCTTCTCGAACATCAAGGAAATCGCCTTGAAAACTGTCCCCTCCGCCTCCAAGATCGAGATCAAGCGCGTTCTCCAATCTCTCTATGGCTTCGACGTCGACAACGTCCGTACTCTCAACATGGAGGGCAAGAAGAGGAAACGCGGAGGTATACTTATCGCCAAACCGGACTACAAGAAGGCTTACGTCACACTTCGTACACCTCTCTCCATATCTCCCGATCTCTTCCCTCTCAAGGCTATCGCCGACGAGAAGGAGAGGATGAATAAGCAGAAGAAGTCTAGCTTTGTCGAAGAAGACGGTGGCGATGGGAAGAGGAGGCATTGGCTTGACGGAGTTAAGGAGGAGAGGTTTGAGAATCCGAGTAGGAGATCCCGACGTTTTGGTGATGCGGCGGCTGAGAAGGCTAAGTTTCCTTGGAGTAGTATGAAGAATGGTAGGTAATTTAGGCGATGGGGGAAAAGCTGTGTTTCAATCCAATTCGCGAGAAATGGTCAAATGTTAGTTTCATGTTGTGTGATTAGGATTTTGGGAATGGCTTGAAACTTTTTCGTTGTCTGGTTACTACACACTATGAAATAATGATTACGCTTTACAATCTCTTAATTACGAAAGATCTATAACTGTGGATACTGCTAGTTTCTTCGATTCTCCTTCTGTTCTTAATCTCTAGGATGGAATTGTGAGCCTCTGGATAGTATTTTTGTATGTTCCATGTCTGTTTTTCATTCTTTGAACTTTGAAGTCTATTAGAGATTATTTTTTCTTTTATTTTCAAAAACCTTGTATTCCTTTACTAAATAGGATTTTGCAAACTATTTCATAATATTTCCACCAGGAAGCACGCCATAGGTGGATTGTAGATGCTAGGAAAGGATTTGCCTAGATCAGAATCAAAGGGTTTAGAAGAGACTGTTCTTCAAGCTTTAAGTGATGCTGTTGTAGAATCTAGCAGATTGGAAATTTTGAAGCCTTCCGTTTGCTGTATTTAGCACATATCTGCCTTATGCTTAGAATGACTACGATAAGGATAGTCTTCTTCTTAAGCTTCTTTTGCCGTATAATGGGTGTGATTGTTGCTCTCCTGCTTCAGTTTCATCTGCACCTCCTTTTTTTTGGGGAAGAGATGATCCCCTGATCTTTTTCCAATTGATAGTCCAGCCTGATATGCTCTTCTTCTTCTTGTTTATCTTCTCATATTCCTGTTGCAGCTCAGAGTAGTCTCTCTGTAACTCTGCCATCTTCATCTTTACAGTCTCAAGTTCCGCCTTAAGGGTTATAATTTCTGTTTTTGTTGCTGATTGGTTTATCTCCTGATCTGAGCTATCTCCACTTGCTATGGGCTCTTTCCCTTGCATTGCTGTTCTCATTTTCACTTGCTCTGAAAACAACACCTGCGTACTTATCCTCTGTTTCTTATCAGAAGTGTTAATATGATTGTATTCTTACTATATATTAAGCATACAGGTATAATATGTGTCAAGTGTGTGATTGGAGTTTTCATTTGACTAGATATCCGCTAAATTCATTTGGGCAGATAGGCCTCTGTTATGGAGTTGATGTTCTCCCATGTACAACAAAGGTTCAAGAATTTTACACGCTGTTTAGTTCCCAGCAATTTCTGATCAGATGCAAGTGGAACTTTTAGTAAGCTTTTCAGTAGTCTCTGAAGTTGATATAACATTTTGATAAAAACTTTGTTCTTTGCTTTTCATCTAGAATTTAAGCATAGATCTTGACAAGAGTTAGTTATTTTATGGATTAGTGATAGACTTCTGGTAAACTTTACCTGAATCACAGTTCTTACTGGCAACCTCTCATTTTGTGCTGCATGCATGCATGCGTCCAGTGATAACCTCTTGCAATTCATTATTTTGCACAGCCTTTTCCGTTCATGATCAGAAAGTAAAGGATGAGTCTGAAGCAATTTTAGTGATGTTAGACAGCAGTATCCTATGTAATAGAAATTTATAGATACATGAATGGATACCTTGAGGTATGTGTCAATAGCTCTATAAAGACCATCATCACAAGTTCGCGAATTTTCTGGCAGAGATTCTGCCAAAACTTGAAATTTGCTGACGGGAAGATTTGGGTCCCTTGCAATCTCAGCTAGGTAATTGTCCAATAGCTTAGCAACTATTGATTTTGCTGATATTGAGTGCATTTGTTGTTTTTCTTGTTGATGTATCAGAAAATAATCCAGAATTCTTTGTACCGCATCGACGTTATGCACTGTGCCTTCTTTAACCAGTCTGCACATATGTCAGTGACAATAAGCAATACATAAGTATGACTAATTACTTGTGTTAGCATCCATTTCTATAGTGTTTCATTAAAGATCAAGCAAGAAAGAGATAGTGGAAAACTCACTTTGTCATTTTCCTTTGATCCTCAGTTTCATAATTAGGGAGTAAAAGGTCATTAACTTTGGCACTCGCCAAAGTCATCCCTGCTCTTTTCTCTAACTCTGAAATCAAAGCTGGAGATACGCAATAAACCATAGCCATCTTTAACATCTTCAGTAGGAACTTACATGAAACAGCATCTTGTTGAGGAGGAAGTATGCTTACTAGGCTTTCAATAATAGTCTTTTGTTCCTTGGTGTGTCCAACACCCTCATCTTGCTTCTTCCCGCTCAGAATACTGAACTGTAATTCATTTTTCCCATGCCCATAACCCTTTAGTCCTTCTAAGTCCATATCCAAGCCTGGTAACCATCTGACTGCATAATGCATTATGCTTTGACCAATAACTTGTGGTTTTGCCCCCTTTGCCCTGATTGCTGTTGTAATCCTCAAGAAGTGATCAATGCGAAGTGTAGTCACATCATTATACCACCACCCCTCATTAACTGTATCTCCAGTTGATGAATTCTCTGTGGAAGCCTTACGTGCAATTGAATCACAACATCTTCTGACGATTTGCAAGTTTTCAGCCCATGGAGATAGATTTTCACAAGACTTCAGAATAGTGATTGTATCTTTCCAGGAAGACAGGAGTATGAACGAAAGAAATGCTTCTGTCTTTGAGATAAGATTTCCATCTTCAAATTCTTCGCTCATCTCTAGGAATTCAGAGGCACATCTTAGTGGAGCTATGTTACTGGGGTTTAAGTCCAAGGGAAGATCATAACAGTATTTTAGAATGATTTCGAATGCTTCAGATCCACCTGGGAAATTTTCTAGTTTAAGCTCATAGCCTAAATGTGAAATTGAAGGCTGAAGCTCCAGATGGCCTATGTAGCCACATTTGGATACCAAGAGATACTGTTACAGCAAAGATGAATTAGTTGACAAAAGTTATGGTTCTTTGCACAGAAGCTTAATCTCATACAACAATTTGTTTGAAAACCAGGCATTTTCTTGTATAAGTGAATTACCTTGTGGACTTTGAAAGTGACTTCTTGAACTTGAATGGTTAGATCTGTTAGGATTTGGGAACTGACAGACCTGCATGATCCCATCAGGGGGAGGGCAGAAGCATGATAAGTGAGACAAATGACCAGTTCTTTAAAAAAGGCAGCTGCATAAGGTAACAGGATTAGTTATTTGTGAGATTTATAAGTAAATACTTACTGCATCTTACAACTAACAAACTAATACTGTTGCAATATCATTACTAATTTATCTGCTAGAGAGATGATTGATTTGAGCTTTACCATGCTTGTTCTTTCTTCTCAAAATTATCGGCTAGGACCATGGCTGTGTTGGGAACTATGATGCTTTGATCATAAACTCTGCCCATTCCATCAGAATCACTACCTGGGCTTTGTGATTGAGCTACAGATAGGTTTTTCATGGTGACTCAACATGAGCTATGAAAATGTTACCTATAATAAGATTTGGTTGGTTTATTGACATGATAAAGAGCTTGTGGGGTCTCTGGTCTCAGTAAATGCGAACATTGAGTTTGTGGCTAGAACGCAGGGTTGTATAAGCTGGTGGGCTGTACATATCGTTCCTGTCCTTGTATCTGCACATTGTGCTTCGTGAAATTCGATAGATATCACTCAGATTTTATTAAACAGAATGTTGTAGCTTGTATTGTCAATTTCTCAACCACATAATTGTGTCCTGGGGCCAGAATGCTAATTGTGTGGCTCCAACGTTATAGATGCTTTGTAGACTTCTTCTTTGAAGTGTCTCGCTTTTGCAAGCCAATATGAAATTATTGCTGAAAGGTTCTTGCATTACTATCAAATCAATTCCTTTCATGTTTTAAAAGCTGCTTCTTCACCATTGCATTACATTTATACGCACTTGAGAGCATTTAATCTGCCTTCATGCATAAAATATTTCAAGAACCAATCGTCTCTGGTGAACTGGATCAGGTTATCTATCCTGTCGGGAAAAACCCCTAAAATGTTTGATGATGGTTTTTATAAAAACCTGAATCATGTTAAACTTTCAGCTTATGAATTACATTCATGTCTGAATATTATTTTATAAAAAGGAATTTAGACCATGGGTCTAACAAGAATTGTCATTATCGTGTTGACGGTCTGCATGTGGATCCTGCTTGTGATGGTAGAAAGGTGAAAAAGAGACCGCATGTGCTCTTGCAACAAAGTTTCATTTATCAACAGGAATGGAAATAAAAGTTAATCTTTTATTGGAACTCTTCAGATTTTACATTTTAGTTAGTGACTTATTATTGCCTCGTAAGGGTGGTCGAGTTGATGGAGCGAGGAGTATAGGACCAAAAAATTCTATGTTCGAATCTTTCTATCTATGTTTTCGATCAAGGCTATAGTATAAAGCTTGTTTAGTGTGAAATATCCGATTGACGTGATTTGTAGACTATTACATTAATATAAAAATTTATTCAGTACGCATCTAAAAGATAATGACTACGGATCCATTGATTAAAAAAAAAGTGTTATTATTGTTATTGTTTGTCACAAAGGTCATCAAAATGAATTAATAAGTTAATTCACTTTTTTTAGAGATATAATTTAATATTTAAAATTTTATTCAACTTTATTATTATAAATATGATTAGAATGATCGGACTAATTTGATCAATTTAATTATAAAATTTTTGAATTAATTTTTAAATTTGATTTTTTAATAACATTAATAATAATAACGTTTTGAAATAAAAAAGTTAGTTATTAAATTTAAATATTTAAAAAATTGACATTTAATTTAAAAAATACTAAAAATGAGACACTTTTGAATTTTTTAATTTTTAAAATTATTAAAAATTTGTAATTTAATTTTTTTTAATAACTTGTTTTAAAATAAACATGATATAAACAAAAACAAGTTAATAATTTAAAATAACTATTTTAGTGTAAGAGACGTACTAAGCGGGGGGCAGAAGAGGAAAAATAAGGAAATTTGACTAAGCCGCGCTTCTTCATGGTTGGCGGTTTCTCCTCGCCCTCCATTTAAACACGAACAAAGTTGTCTCTCGTCTCTGAGAAATTCTTGAATCGATCCTCATAGATTTTCAGATCTACTCATTGAAAACCGAAACCAAAAGCTAAAAGTTCACATTTAGGATTTGCTCATATATAATATATATATAGTGTTAATCGAATTATCGGGAAGAAGAGAAGATGGCGACTGTGTCTCCTCTGGCCAAGTACAAGCTGGTGTTCCTCGGCGATCAGTCGGTCGGTAAGACCAGCATCATCACTCGATTCATGTACGATAAATTCGACACGACTTATCAGGTATTCCGTCTGACGATCATTTGATTGATCTCTTAATTTTGTGAAGGTGTCAGGTGGATCAAATGATGAATGAAATGGATTTGGGAGATTTAAGAGCGTTTTGAGTGGTTTGAATGAAATAGCTTGTTTGGATCTGTTTCCTGAGGTGGAATTGTACGTGTTAAGTTTGTTGATCTGTTTCAGAGGAGTAGGGGAAGTGTGGATTTATTGGGTGTTTTAGTGTGATAAGTTGTGTTGATTAAGCTTTGATGGATGCTTAATTTGTTGAGTCATCATTTTGATCGATCTTTCAGTTGCAAGATTGCTGCTTAGTGCTTTTTTCTTCTGTCGTGCGTTGCAGGCTACAATTGGAATTGATTTTTTGTCCAAAACGATGTACCTTGAAGATCGCACTGTTCGTTTGCAGCTCTGGTAGGTCGCTCTTTTCTCGTCTCAAGTTGATATGTGTTAGTGAATTGCTTGATCAATTATGGTGATTGTTTGCTAACGTTGTGAGGAAACAAAATCTCTTTGGATCTTGGAAGAGAACTCTTTGAAATTTGATAGAGTTGGTTGACCACCTAAGCAAAATCTTTCGTGAAATATTATAGCATTCTTCTCTTGTGCATTTGTCAAAAATATTTCTTGCACAAGGAATGAAGTTGGAATGTTTGGTCAGCACTTTTCATGATTTCATAAGAAAATCAAAACATTGTGTATAAGAGTAGGGTCAAGAGTAGGGTCAGTTGTTGAGTGAATAATACATGAGAAGTTTCAATTTTTGAGTCAGATTTTTCCTCTTCAACTACATTTCCTTTGATCTCCCAAAACCTCAAGTTCTTAGTGGCAATAAAATAGTTTTCTTCCTTTTCTTTTTATGTTTGATAAAATTTTGTGCTTAGGATGAAGATTTAGTTGCGCTAATTATGTTGTTTCGTTTAACGATCTAGATGTTTGTGAAGAAAATTCTTTTAATTTTTTGTTCTCTAATTATTTAGAAACTATGTTCTTTGTCAAATTTACTGGGTGCTATGGTTTATGTGCTCATCCAATTTGTCCCTTCAGTGCTAATTTTTTTGGTTTATTTACATACATATTCTAGGTTTTCTAACAACTTTATTTGTTTGTGCAGGGATACTGCTGGGCAAGAAAGATTTAGAAGTCTCATACCCAGCTATATCCGGGATTCTTCTGTTGCTGTAATTGTCTATGATGTAGCAAGTAAGTTGTTTCT
Organism: Erythroxylum flavicans; assembly: GCA_027576715.1. Classification (NCBI taxonomy): domain Eukaryota; kingdom Viridiplantae; phylum Streptophyta; class Magnoliopsida; order Malpighiales; family Erythroxylaceae; genus Erythroxylum; species Erythroxylum flavicans. Next base: position 31,274,639 of record JANZXP010000194.1, on the reverse strand, counting down.
AACTTTAAAATGCTTCAAGTAATGGTAGATGATAAACTGCATATTTTGCAGATGAACATTGTTGTTGTGCTAGTTACAAACACGTGTTTCCTTTGCATGTTTAAGGCAAAATTTCTCTCTACCTCTCCTTTTGGGTGAACCTGCTGTTAATAGTTGAGGTTTCAATTTGCCTTAAAATCAACATCTTTCATGTTTGCTTACCTGATGCTAAATATATTAATGATTTATTATTATGCAGATAGACAGTCTTTTTTGAACACTTCCAAGTGGATTGAGGAAGTACGAACAGAACGAGGCAGTGATGTTATCATAGTTCTTGTTGGCAACAAAACTGATCTAGTTGACAAAAGGTGAGATGTAATATTCAGTTCTTTATGTTGGGACTGTGGTCCATATTAGTTGGATTGATCATATGGCCGTTTCTTGCTCTGGATGACCCCATGGAGAAAATTGTCCTGATATGTTCTCAGATCTCTTCAAAGGGTTTAAAAACATTTCGTTGTCTGTGGTCTTTTCCAAGTGTTTTTAAGTCAAGGAACCGATATTTTTTTCTTAAAAAAAACTGTTTTGCCATCTGCATATAAGTTCTCTTAATATCCTTTACTGAAAAATGGCAAGTAGAACTAGGAAATTTATTGGAAAATGACAATAATAACTGTAATTAGATTGTACAATTAAGTTTTTCAACTCAGTGACATTTATGTCGACGTTGCATCTATTAAGTGTTTGAATGAGTGAGATATGAATGGCATGCATCCTTAAAAGCCTACGAAACATGCATTGCTCCACAGCTATTGTTGACGTTCTTTTGTAAATTTTGCCGGTAATCAATACTTAGTACATCCCAATCTGTTATTTTGTTGTTTTTTAAGCTTGAAATGTGTCTATAACTTAAGTTATTTATGTTGGTTTCACTTATGCAACTCTCTTTTATGATCAAAAAGGCAAGTTTCGATAGAGGAAGGAGATAGCAAGGCTCGTGAGTTTGGAGTTATGTTCATTGAGACCAGTGCCAAAGCAGGATTTAATATCAAGGTCGGAGACATTATTTACCCATTATTAATAAACTTTGAAGCTTGTCAGCTGTCATTGCCTTTTCTTGTTGTCCTGCTGCTTTAGATCTTCATAAGACTTTTCTTATTTTGGACGCAAATTGCAGCCTCTGTTTCGCAAGATAGCTGCTGCTTTGCCAGGAATGGAAACACTTTCTTCAACAAAACAAGAAGACATGGTTGATGTCAACCTCAAGCCCACTGTCAGTTCATCCCAGACAGAGCGACAAGGAGGGGGTTGTGCATGTTAAGAGTTCATTTTAGATCAGATAGAGAAAAGAAATCCAATACCCTGATACACCATTTACATTCCAATACATGGCAGATGCTGATTTTGACATGAACTCTACTCATCTGTTGATTCTTCCACTGCGTCATCAGGTTTCAAAGTTCTTGGGGGCATAATGCTATATTTATTTCCTGCCAAGTTCACGTTTTGGATCCTACAGGCTGTTCTCTTGTTCATTACTCCCCATTCTTCTTTCTATAACCATTATTTATGCATTCTCGAGTGATTATCATTACTTGTCATGAAAGAATTAGTCAATTTACTTGATCATTTATACATAAATACTGTTTTATGCTTTTGATAAATGGTAACTAGATGCTGACCTGCTAGGAGCTTTGTACATATTATGGTCTACTAGTAAAAAATTTACAGGACTAGAAGAACTATCTTATTATCACTTGCACATACTTGTAATCGAGGCTCACTGGTGGTTAAGCATCGATGATAGTTCCCTCTCAATTTGGCTCCAATTGCCCTGTTGCAAGTGCTTTGAATTGCTAGTTACTAGCTTAAACAGAACTGGAGCATAGTTACTACTTTATTTACAGAGATCAGAACAGGAACACTTGATCAGTTCAAATCAAAGGCTCAAAAGGGAACTTCAATAGCAGTCTTCAAGGAAGACAGCTTAAGAATAAAAGTAACTTAAAGCATGTAACTATAAGCTAAGAAGCCAAAATCGTTAGACATTAACGAAACCCTCAACTGTCTGCTTCACTCTTAATGTCAGATATATCAATATCAAGGTCCCAAGGCTTGACCTGTGTCAAAAATTACAGAACACAGAAGTAGGTGGTTAGATCGAAGGTATGAAAACAGGTGATAAAGAGAACAAAAAGCAACATTCTTGTTCCTTTTATAGTGTGTGTAATTGCTTGTTAGTTCTTCCCCTACGAACTGCTAGATGATGGACTGATTGATATCATAGTCTTGGTATCAGGAAGTGTTCCAATCAACTTCTAACTTAATCTGGTTTATTCTGTGTTGCTTCCTAACTTATTAGCTTCTTCATTATTTGCAACAGTTCTTTTCTTATCGAATTGCAATAAGATCAAATCAGCTTTACATGCTCTATGTAAAGCCAATTGCATTATCAGCTTAATCTTGTGACATGCTAGGCAACAGAAATGCATACACAGATCCCACACTACTGTGGCGCTGAAGAACACCGGTAGTGAAAAAAAGAAAGCTAAAACTTGCGTATATTTGGCTAGTGAATCCAGAACTTACAGAATTGAGAACAGGATAGCAACTTTTCTTGAATTAAACGATGCTGTTCGTTTATATCGTCTCAATCTGTTATTAGGTACATCTTGAATCCTCTCCGTAAATGACTTATCTGTCAAATGCAAGTGTTAAAAATCACATAACAGAATTGCAAGCACATTCAAATTAGATTAACCCTAATCTAGAAACAAGATATTCAATAGAATCAAAGGAAAAACCAGGATGTTGTCTAATAGTTAACGCCAACAGCAGAAGGAATGAAGCATGGCTTAACAGCACATGCATGACTTTTCGGAAGATGCTATTCAATACTGAAAGAAAAATGCTATATGTAAACACTAACTAATAAAATAAACAACAACAACAATAACATCTCGTAGAAGTTTCGTTAATACTCGGAGTTTGTTGAGGTCTAAAAATATGCAGCTTTATCTCTAACTGTTAGAGGGGTAACACGATGAATATTTCCCCAAGTCAGTATGGAAATGACCAATCCAATTGGTCATGCTTTAGTATGGCAATGTCATATACCTAATGTTGAGCTCTGATCTGGAAAAAGCTGCATAAATCCGTGGGTTGCCTTCAGGCTTGTTTGTCTCTCCAGCATTCCCTGCAAATTAAGTCGATGAATTCAAGCATAGAAAATGGATAAAGAGGAAGATTACGGCACTACCAAATCACTGAGACCTTGATAAAAGAATAATCACTTCCATGGCACTCTTGATCCTAAATACATGGAATATTTCGAAACTATCATTTATTCAACATGAGTAAGTTCTTACCTTCAGGAGACCATCGCTTTTGATACTTCCAGTTCCAGTAGTTTCCTCATCGAATTTAGTCTTTCCATTACTTTGGAAGTCGATATCTATATCGACAATGCAAGGCGAATATGCTTCTACATTGTCAATCTGTAAATTAACCAAGTTTCGGCAATTCAATTGAGGATCTATACAAATCTTGGTTTTTGGTGGAAGTTCTACAAAGCTTAGAACAGCTACTTGTGATGCACATTCTGGACTATTGTTTCCTCCACCGGCTAGCATTGAAACACTATAGACATTTTGATCCTGTACAAAGGGGGGAATTTTCAAAAGAGACACATAAACAAACGGTCTTATTTATTCAGGAAACAAGAATGTCGGAAGCATATAGTTTCCTTGTACCAATCAAAGCCTAAAACCAAACTCATTAGCTATTACTGTTGAGGTAATGAATCAGAACAGCAAAAGACAAGCTTACAGTGGAACTGTGAAAGGAGCAATTTTCTTCCACCGAAAGGGATGCCTCCTCAAGAAGTAGAGGCACAACATCTGATATATCAACAGAAGAAAACGCCCCATTACTCACACTAGCATTGACTGTAAAAGGAAACCTTTACTCGACTGAGATGAGTATAATTACCTAAAGAGCAATGCTCATTCCTCTCACCAAAACTCGCTTGCTTCAGAAACTGAAATCACAAACAACATAAAGGCCAAAAAAAGATCAATTTTGATCCAAGGTGCACCAGAAAAAGCAGTAAACTTTCAGTTCCAGAAGATGAAAAACAAAACATGTCTTTGCTTCCGAGAAAATGGAGAGTGAAATCTTTATAAAAAATTTGGGAATTGAGGAGTAATTGATGACAAAAACAGGAAATTCAGAAATGAGTTGGATCTCTGCTGAATAAGAAACACTTCGCATCAATGTAGCTAAAATTTGTTTTCCTTCCAAGAAAACAGCTTGTTGACAGATACTTACACCATCTAAGCAAATTTTAGGAAAAAAAAGAAAAAGACAAAGAGATCTAACCTCATTGCTGGGACCAGAAGCAGCCATAACAAAGATGGAGTGGTAGCTAAGCTTTTGCTTACACAACAAAAATGGTGACTACGCAATTACTAAAACTTGAAGATAACAAATAAATCTTCACATACAGAAGTCAAAGAGAGAAAAATGAGAGCGGCCCAGAAAGAGATAACTCGTGAGCGTGGGGATTAGATGCTAACTTTCGTTGAAGATGAAGAGGAGAGCTGTAATCTGAGCGGAGTTGACAAGGAAGCTCCTGATTGCGACTGCGACACCATCCTTAAACGACAAAAATCATTTTCAACTTTCTTCGTAGTTACTAATATTGTTCTTGACGTAATTGCCCTTTACAATTTTATTATTCCTTAATTAGTTAATAAATAGCAAATTAGTTTATATATTCTTATCGTTAGGGAAGATTAAAAAATTGTTTAGGCGATACAATCATAAAAATTTTAAAAATATTTAATCTTATCCATCTAAAAAGATATTGATAAATTATATAAGGATATCTTTTCATCTTATTTTATGGTACAAACCTATTTTGTTTTGTTGTTATAATGCTTAGTTTATTTTATAATTTTTTCCTTAAACATTTATTTATTTGCTTAATTTTTTTTTATCGGAAGAACTTGCAATTGTTATTTTTTGGATGCGCATAGGATAAATCTTCGTATTAACACAATAGCTTGTAAATTAGGCCAACCGAGTATTCCGCATTAGGTAAGCCTTATACGACAAATTCGATCGAGAGAATATAAGTAGGAAAATTCGAACATAATATTTTTTGGCCGCATGCGTTGAACTCCACCAACTCAACCCTTATTTATATTAATCAATGTTTCAAAATCAAACATGAAATTAAAGTGAGATGAGAAGATGTTTAAAGTTTAAAAATGTATTAGCCGGTTATAAAATTTTGAAGAATTTGAAAAATAATTAAAAAATTGTTCTTACTTATGAAAATTTTAAACTTTTAACTTAAAAGATATACCGTTAAATGATTAATTTATTTTGATTAAAAATTTTTTAATTTGTAAAGATTGACCGATTAATTAATAAACTGATAAATTTTTAACAACAAAAATTATTAAATTAAATCAAACTGAAAAAATTAAAAATTAAATAGAAAAATTTTTCAGTTCAAGATTTTTACTGTAGAATTGATGAACCGATTTGATTTTTAAAACATTGGTATTAATTATAAGATCGGAGTTTGGACCAAAATTTTTAAATAAACTTAAGAAATTGGGAATTTTATTTTTTAAAAAACATTTTAGTTTACAATTATATTTTTTAAATTTAATTCTGACCTTTATTATTTTAAAACAAAAGGATGAATAAAACCTTAAAAAAAAGCAAACACCAAATCGAATCAAACGCCACTCCACAATTACCAAACTTGTTCGGTTGTCAGGTTGCATATTGATTGTACCGAGGCTTCTGTCGCCTCATCTCACACATTTGTAACCAAACCTCATTCAATACTCTTTAAAGAAACTCATAAATTCTTGAGAGTACAGCAACGGTAAGGATGCTCTTTGGTGATTATAAAGTTATCGATTTAAGTCACGAAAATAGTTTATTTATAAAAATAGAAAGAAAAAGTTGCGTGATTTTGATTAAGTGTTGATAACGATGATAAAAAAAATGTTGCGTATATCATGATTAGAGATTTTATTAGGTCAGGTCAGGTTTGGGTTGCTCCTGGCCCATGATTCGACGGGTTGCTCCTGGCCCATGATTCGGCGGGCTGAAATAGGTCACCGTATTACCCGACTTGTTATCTTTTTAAAAAAAAACTTTCAAAACGACATCATTTTAAAAGTAACGATCGGGCCATAGATGAAACTGGGCTGACCATAGTAAGCTCGTGGCTTCCCGTAATAGACTCAACCTGAGCCAAAATCAAGTCGAATTCTTTTTTACATCCCTAATTATGACCATCTTCAAATCTCTTAAAATAGAAAGTCTTGTACACCGGGTACATTAATTTTAACTTGACATAAATTCTCATAACCCTTTTCTTTCTTTATTTATTTATTTCAATCTACTCATAACCTTCTTTATATTTTTTTAAATAAATCATTGAGAATTTTTTTTCCAAATTGGATTTATAATTTGGTTACATATTCCAAAATCCAATCTTATCAAAAATATTTTTATGTTTG
>JANZXP010000194.1:31252641-31268009 GCA_027576715.1 Erythroxylum flavicans | reverse complement strand
ACAATGAGAAATTGGAAATACGAAATACAAGTTTTTAGTATTCTAAATATTAGTGATTTTTAAATTAGCAATATAAAAGATTTAAGGTTTAAAAAGTAATTAAATAAATTTGAAAAATAATTCAAAATTTTATTTTTATTCATCTAAAAATTTAAAGATTAATTAAAAGAATAGATTGGTAAATAAAAATTAATCAATTTATTTGAATTTATAAAGACTTATTAGTTTTGAAAAATTAGTCGATTAATTAATAAATTGATCTATTTTTAATAACAAAAATTTTAAATTAAATTAAACTAAAAATAAAAAATAAGGCATTTAAATTTTTTACTATTAAATCGTTTGAATTAATTTAGTTTTTAAAATAATGTTGGATATATACCTTATTTTCTTTTTTAATTTATTTTGATCATATTAAAATATATAAAAGTACAATAATGATATGAGGTAGACAAATAAATAAGTAAGTGTAAGCTCGTCCGTCCTTGGGATAGGACACCTTGTGAATTGTGCCCTCATATTTGATTTTTCATGTCAGATTCAGCAATAGCCAATAGGCGTCCTTGATATGAAATAAAAAAAATATAAATATAAATATATATAGCATTTAATACAGGTTACATGGGATAATTGTAATAAAAAATTTAAAATTTTGTCAGTAATAAAAAAAGTTCAAATTTTTAATTTTTTTAATTTTATCCTAATTTTAAAAGTCACAATAAAAAATTTCAACTTTTGATTTTCTTCAATTTTAATTTTGATGTTTTCTGTTGTTCTTCTAATGCCCTCAGTTATTTGTTTTTTGTTTATTTTTCTGATGCTGTGAATTATTCTCGCATTATAGTGTACTACATCAATAAAGTCGTTAGACTGCGTAATCTGATTTATTTCATTTTAAAATTTAATGAAAATAATAACATCAAGCTATAATTGAAAATTTTGAAAGTTAGAGCATTTTATTACTACTTATTGAAGTTTCGGTCGGAATTAAAAAAGTTAAAACTTTGAATATTTTATTGTTAATTTTTAAAGTTCAAACTATAATTAAAAAATTGACAAAATTTTAGAATTTTAATGTGATTACTTATATTTATCGAATTAAAAATTGCGAGTAAAAGTTTAAAATTTATCCAAATTATCATTTTCTTGGTATGCATTACATATATAATTATTTAAAATTAAGAATATATTTATCGTAAAAAAACTAACTTTATCATGTGATGGAAAATTAAAAACCACCAATGATAAAAAATCTAACGATTTCGACTGTAAAAATTTTAGTTTGATTTTTAATTCTCTGAATTTGATTTATTTTAATAACCCCTGTTGTTAAAAACCGATCAATTTATTAATTAATCAGTCAATTTTTATAAATTAATAAATTCGGATAAATCAAAATAAAATAATTAATTTTCATTTAATATTTTTTTTATTAAACTTCAAATTCTTCAATAAGTAGAGATAATCTTTTTCAATCATATTTTAAATTTTTAATTTTATCTTATTCAATTTTATGACAGTCTAATATCGATTGAACCTTTTAAATTTTAAATTTGTTGCCTTTCCGGGTTCGATTTTTAAAACATTGACATTTTCTTTTATAAATTATAAATTATTATTAGTAGTCATAATTAAAAAAATAAGCATTGTGTCACAGATCGGTGTCTTAATCGTAATTTATCCGTAAAAATTAGGATATAAATTGCAATTAAGTGTCAAAGGTGAAAAACAGGGTGATTATGTGGTGATGCTTTAAAAGTGCATCTAAAGCAATGTCAAGATGAAAAGGGAAAGCAGAGTACTACAGAGCAACAAACAGAGGAAGAGCAGAGTAGGACAAAGAAGAGTAGTAAAACGTGAAAAGCTTCTGCTCACTCACGGGTCTTCGTCTCTTTTTCAATGCCTATTCTTCTCGTGACTCATTCCATCTTTTCCTTTTTCAAAGTGTATATTCGTTGAGTGTGTTAATGAAATGAAAGCTACGGTAAACTACCCATTATTTGATTATAAATTATAAATTTGTTTAATGAATTTTCCAAATCAAGTATTTAATAATTTATTTAATACACACTCGACATTTTAATAAGTATAAATTTCATTGTTATAAAAATAATAATAAAAGTTAGTCGATCTGTGCACAAAACTCCCCGTTTTAATAGCATTATGATACAATAAATATTATTTTAATAATATTAAAATGCAAAACAATACTAAATATAACGATAAAAACTTAATTAAACTTCTTATGAAATTTCAAAATATAAATCACACCTTCAACTTAAAATTAAAATTTCTAAACATTTAAGTTTAATATCTTCAGATCGTTGCCTCCTAAAGGATGATTGAGTTATTGGAGTGAGGGACATAAGACTAAAAAGTTTTATGTTTAAATTTCTCTTACTTACGCTCTCTCGATCGATCTTATCGTACAGTGTTTGCCTAATACCGAGTGCTTAGTTGAAATGATTTGTAGATTATTACGTCAATTCAAAATTTACTCAGTACGTATCCAAAAAATAATAATTATATATTCCTTCGTTTTATTTAAAAAAAAACTTCGGCTCGTTGATTTGAGTCTTTGCATTCACAAAAACACTTTTGAATGGTGGGGCTGACACAGCTTTGTTGTGATTATAAAGTTATCTCATGAAAATAGTTTGTTTGCAAAAATATAAAAAAAATTGCGTGATTTTAATTAAGTGATGATAATGATGATGACAAAGAAAATGCTGCGTATATTATGATTAGAGATGTTATTGGGTTAAGTCAGGTTTGGGCTGCTCCTGGCCCGTGACTCAGTAGGTTAAGATAAGTCAACTTATTGTCCGATTCGTTGCGTTTAAAAAAAAACTTTCAAAATAATATTATTTTGAAAGTAACGGTTAGGCTATGAACTAGGCTAGGCCGACCACAGCAGACTCGTGGCTTCTTATAATGGAGTCGACTTCGGCCAAAATTAGGTCGGATTCTTTTTGACATTTCTAATTATGACTATCTCCAAATCTCTTAAAATAGGAAGTCTTGTATATTATATACTTTAACCCTTTTTTTTCTTTATTTATTTATTTCAATCGACTCATATCATTCTGTATATTTTTTAAAAAGAAGTCATTGAGATTTTTTTTCCAAATTGGATTTATAATTTGGTTACATATTCCAAAATCCAATCTTATCAAAAATATTTTTATGTTTGAAATCTGCAAAACACAATGAGAAATTGGAAATACCAAATACAAGTCTTTAGTATTCTAAATATTAGTGATTTTTAAATTAGTAATATAAAGGATTTAAGGTTTAGAAAGTAATAAAATAAATTTGAAAAATAATTCAAAAAATCGTTTTTACTCACCTAAAAATTTAAAGATTAATTGAAAGAAGGGATTGTTAAATAAAAATTAATCATTTTATTTTAGTCTATAAAGACTTACTAGTTTAGAAAAATTAGTAAATTAATTAATTAATTGATTGATTTTTATTAACAAAAATTTTAAATTAAATTAAACTAAAAATTTTTAAAAATAAGGTATTTAAAATTTTTACTATTAAATCGTTTGAATTAATTTAGTTTTCAAAATAATGTTAGATATATACCCTATTTTCTTTTTTTAATTTATTTTGATCATATTAAAATATATAAAAGTACAATAATGATAATGAGGTAGACAAATAAATAAGTAAATGTAAGCTCATCCGTCCTTGGGCCAGGAAACCTTGTGAATTGTGCCCTCCTTGATATGAAATAAAAAATATATAAATATAAATATATATAGCATTTAATATAAGTTACATGGGTCAATTGAAAAAAAAAGTCAAAATTTTAAATGTAGTTCAAATTTTAAAAAATAGTAATAAAATGTTCAAATTTAATTTTATTATAAATTTTAAAAAGTGACAATAAAATATTTAAATATTTAAATTTTTTCAATTTTAACTTGATATTATCTGTTATTTTTCCAATACTCTTAGTCATTTATTTTTTATTTATTCTTAAAACTCTCTAAACTACTCCCAGATTACAATTAACGATATAAATTTCTGTTGAGTGTCAAAAGCGGAAAAACAGGGTCATTATTATGTGATGATGCTTTTCAAGTAATGTCAAAATGAAAAGGGAAAGTACTGCAGAGCAACAAACAGAGGAAGAGCAGAGTAGGAAAAAGAAGAGTAGTCAAACGTCACGGGACTTCGCCTCTGTTTCAATGCCTATTCTTCTCGTGACTCATTCAATCTTTTCCTTTTTCAAAGTGTATATTCGTCGAGTGTGTTAATGAAATGAAAGGTACAGTAAAATACCCATTATTTTATTATAAATTATAAATTTGTTAAATGAATTTTCTAAATTAAGTAATTAATAATTTATTTAATACACACTCGAAAATTTAATAAGTATAAATTTCATTGTTATAAAAAATAATAAAAGTTAGTTGAAAGGTGCACAAAACTCCGTTTTAATAGCAATATAATACAATAAATATTATTTTAATAATATTAAAATGCAAAACAATACCAAAATAACAATAAAGACTTGATTAAACTTCTTATGAAATTTCAAAATATAAATCACCTTAACTTAAAATTAAAATTTATAAACATTTAAGTTTAATATTTTCGGATCATTGTCCCCTAGGGGATGGTTGAGTTATCGGAGAGAGGGGTATAAGACCAAAAGATCTTATGTTTAAATTCTCCTTACTTGCGCTCTCTCAATCGAACCTATCATATAGGATTTGTCTAATGCAAAGTGTCTTGTTGGCGTGATTTATAGATTATTACGTCAATTTAAAAATTTACTTAGTATATATCCAAAAAATAACGATCGCAAATTCCTCCGTTTTATTTAAAAAAACTTCGGATCGTTGATTTGAGTCTTTGCATTTACAAAAGCACTTTTGAAGGGTGGGGCTGACACAATTCGTTCAACTGATGTTGGGTTGGAGCACCTATTTTAGTTAGGGTACTACTTCACTTAATCTTAAGGATGGCAATTTCAACCCGACCTAGTTAGGTTCAGCTCTTTTTGGCTAGAGTTGGCCGAGTCATGAGCGGATCATAAGCCGACGCCTTGTCACATGTGGGTTGAGCCACGAGCCGACCATGGTCGGCCAGCGCTGTCCACAAGTCGGCCCATTGACATCCCTACTTAATCTGGTCCATAAATTTGTATAAATTTTATATAAATATGTGGATGAAATTTAATAAAACATAATAAAACTAGTTAACTGAAACAGAAAATCTGATTCCATATTAGCCTTTTTCTATCATCAACCATTTCCTCCAGGTTTCTCTATCTTTCAACTATAAAAGTTACTATATTTTCTTACCTTTTGGCCTTTTCCATAATAGCTAACGAAAAGCAATGCATATCACATTTGCCTCGCATCACTCAATTCAAAAATCATCTCTTTACCCTTTTCTTATACCATATTATGGATATAAACATGGATCATACCATATGAACATACAAACTCTTCTGTATATAGTACATGTCACACATACTTCACTAATCATTCTCAAAAGACTTATCGTTTGGTTCTTTCAAGATCTGTTGTAATTGTATAGTATGAAACTATCAGAATACATAAGCCTTTCCTACTTTGTATATCACAATTCACAACTGATTAATTATTGAATCTTCAAAATTCAGTTAAATTGCCATACATTACGATTAAAGGAGAGAAACATTCATGCAATGATGAATAGGAAAAAGGTTTGTTATTTGTATACGAGCAATTACAGAACACAAATGCCATCTTTCTAAGATTTTCATTCAACTATCATGTAATGTAATAACTAAACTATCCAGAGAAAGGGGATGCACATCATTGATTCTATTGGTTAAAGTCTCCTCTGACTCTACCAGATCGCCCGCAAATGGTTACCTGATGCATGATAAGTTCAGGATTCAACTATCCAGGCATTGACCATAAATCATATTTCAAACAAAAACATTCAAATGTTCTAACTTCTAGTAAATATTATGAGCAATGACCGTGTATTCAACTGAATGTTATATACCATGTGTTTGTATCGAAAGAATCAAGATTCAGGTGTCTTCACAGTCCACCTAGAAGGTACAACACATTCATAGTAGCTCAAACAGATTTGAACATGATACAGAATCTAATAGAATCTTTGTACATTAGCTCTCGACAGAACAAGAAACAAGGAAAAAGGATAAGCAGTCATGTGATACAAGTGAATGGATTTCAACCACTACAAACAACAAAGCAAAAATCTGGAGTTATCCAGATTTTTGTTAAAACCCATAAAGGATTGAACTAAAAAGGAAGAGGCTGAGGTTATGTTAGATCCGGAAGTTTATTTGATCAAATTTATTTCATGGCATGTCAAGATATCATATCTACGTTTAGAGAAAGAGTTTTTGTTAAGCCCCGTTGATGCGATGAAGACTAAAGACCATTGCCAACCCTTTTAAAACCATAGAAATCTGCTAAATTTTAGTAAATAAATTTACCATAAGAAACGAAATAACCATCAATGAGCCAAAGAAAGCAGTAAGAGGATTCAGATAATAAAAGATGCAAATTCCGAAAGTAATAAATAGACTTTTTAACTTTACAGGTTCTGCTGTTTATAATTCTTTAACCATTTTCTTTGACAGCATTTAAATTAAACTTAAGATATCCATAAATCAATAATGATGGAAACGTCTATTACATGCATTAATGTTCATCAAAGGTAATCACGAAGTTCATACAACTGCATGACAATAACATCTATTCCAAGTAGCAGTCAAACAAAGGTGAGCAACATAATGTAAGAATTAATTTCAGCATTTACATCACTATACTTTGTAAAAGTTCTAGCAGGAAAACCGAAACTTAAGCATCGAAAGGTCGTACCAGTTTTCTCAACCTTGACCTAAGACATCCAAAATTATTCATGAACAATAAACAATGGCTGAATCACAGGAAGGTGGTAGAGGGTTAAGCACAGCTAGAATCAAATGAAACCCTCAAATCAGAGAGGGAGAATTAGGGATTGAACCTGATGAAATTTACTAGTATAGCCGGAACTTAATGCTCAGAAATGTGCTTAATGCAAGATAACATCCAAAGGCCCCATAATTTCTTTATTGTAGCTGGAGAGATGATTCTATCCCAACAATACTAACAATCAAACAAAAAAGTGTATTTATGAATTTCTGGCATTCACATTGCAGCTAAAGTATCTTAACCATATCACAAGCTTCGTCCATTTTGAGAATTCAACAAACCAAACCAAGCAATAAACATTCAGGGTAAACCAATGAGAAGAAATATCTCGGTATGATTCAAAACTCATTAGATGAGATCAGTAGACCAACATGAACAAATCGTTACGTGTATCTTTAGATGGGAACACCTCCTTGGCTTTTTCCATATCCTTCAAAAAGGAAAAGAAGCTCCTTTTATGATTAATCATCTAAACATGATTGTCACTTCCAGATACTAATACGAAAGTACAGATGACGGATTGTACAATACAAAAACTCTTTTGACTTTTCAAGGATTATTTTTCAGAATGCAAAATCCACTCTTATCAAAAAAGTCCCCAATCTGCTCTAAAAGAGTTTTACTTCTTCCCCGGTTTCTTTCCCTGTTTAGTGTTTGCAGGCGCAATTTTTCTACGCTTCCGGGTCATGGCAAACTCCCCAAATTTATGCCCAACCTTTCCTTCCGTGATCTTGCAGCGAACAAAAGTCTTGCCATTGTAAATCCTTACGGTGGTGTTAACGAATTCAGGCAAAATCGTGGATCTCCTAGACCATATTTTCTTGTTATTGATAGATTTATTGTTCTGCTTCATTTTCATCAAGAAACCATCTACGAAAGGAATCCTCGACACGAACCGACTTTGCGTGAAGTTAGAAACTTTAGGTTCATCAATCCAGCGAAAGCCACCTGATGTTGCTACAGAGGACGAATTTCACAACCAATAAAGAAAATGTCAGATTGGATCATAGAATTCAAGAATCCCGAAACCGAGCAGTTCTCAAAATTCTCAATTTCATGTATTCATTGGAATGTCAACGAGTTAAAATTGTTGGGCAGGAAACACAAAACGATTCACAAGCAGAAAAGGACAAGAAAAAGAGACAGAGAGACGAAACCTGCAGATTGCGTTGAAACAGTTGCTTTAATGGAGTTCAAGGGGCTATAAAGAGCCCTCCAACTCTTGAGAATCGCAGACATTCTTAAATCGCTTCTCCTTCTTCTTGTCTGAGTGGTGCCTGTGTTGGACTAGAAGTACAAGAAACTCAAAAGTGTTTCAGTTTGGTGGGAAGAAATTAGGGTTTCAACTATTAATGATAAGAAACTAGAAATAATTTTAATTTATTATTATTTGATTTTAACATTTGGGACAAATTGTAAAAACAAATATGTATATAATATTAAGAATCAGAATTTATCACAATAATTATTCAGTTAATATACAAAAAAATATAATTAATTATATACGTGTAGAAATAAAAAGATATTTTAATATATTTTCATTTTATAGTAAACAATTTTTAGAAAATAATTCTTCAAATATTACAACTTATTTAATTTGAAATATATATATGTATATATGTATATTTAAAACTATTAATTATATATTTTTAATATTAAAACAATTTAGTTTCAAATTAAATAAGTTCTAATATTTGAAGAATTATTTTCTAAAAATTGTTTACAATAAAATGAAAATATATTAAAATATCTTTATATATTCGCGATATAACTAAGCCCGAACTAAAGTGTCAATCCCTATCTTAGTATGTTTTATACATATAAACTAGTTACTAGTGAAAGGAAAATGCATCTGATGGTTTACAGAACTTAAAAAGGACCAAAATGTAGGAACTCTCTGCGGATGACTTGAGATCAATAACTCAACAAAATGGATGATTGTACACCTGCAAGAGGCTTTCATGGATGAACGGAAAAGTCAATCCATGTTTATCAGGATGTATCAGTTCTTTCAGTTGACAGAATAATCTGTATGCCTCCATACCATCACAATCATACTTTCTGTCTCTAACGCCAATTGAAGAAGTAACAGTGCTTCTATAGATAAAAGGGTTACACCAAAACCTTGTCACTGCTTGTAAAATTTTGATACAAGTGATTTAAGTAAACTAACAAAATGGACAATATAGTCTCTTAATCCTTCCACAAATCTGCAAACTCATCAGGCTCCAAAGGATTAGATAGTTCGTGCATTTTTCTCCTTGTCTTGGCTTTAACTTTCTTGGCAAACTTCCCAGCTTTCTGCTTTTTCTCTAATGACCGAATCTGAGTAACAAAAAACATCAATAATGAATCATATATTTCGAACAAGCCAGTAAAATAAGGGTAACAGTCACTTCCTTCCAGTCTGAGACTAAATTCAACTTTGAAGAAAAAGTTGACAGGTAAAAAGTACTGCAATCTAGCCGAGAATTATCATGCGAAATCAAGAGTATAACAAATTGTGCATGTATCGTGAAAAATATTCTTGATAATGTAGCCTAAAGAAGAAAAACTACATCTAGGGCATGTTTGCAGCATTTTCTAAAAGGTAGACATCTAGCTCCAGCCGACAAAAACCACAAGATTCAGAATGTCAATTGCCTAACTAAAAGATGTCTTAAATCACAAACAGCAAGTTCACTAACCTGGTTTGGAGATACATAAAACGGATTTTCATACAGAGTCGGGCCTCCAAAGCTGCCACCAAATATCTTGATAGGATTCAAACAAAATCTTGGACCAACCTGCAAAACAGCAATTATTAACTATGCAAACAAGAACTGTTTCATGGGTATAGAGATGTAAAAGTAGGTCAGTGCAGACCTCAACAAGGGTCATCTTATCCAGACCTCCTCGAGCCACCTTATCCGATTCATTATGTGGAACAGATATCTACGTTAAATAAAGACAGTGAGGAATTAGTACCATTAATACCAGTGTGCAAATATGTCAACGTAAGAGGAATCATATAGATATGTTGAATGACTGTTACCATCTTCTAGTATTTTAGCAGTAAAATGATCATATTCCCCATACCATTTGGTGGATACAGAGAGACAACATGTAAGAATTTAAACAAAGTGAAAAAAAAAAGAGCAATAAGTGGACGTGTTTTACTAACGGTCAAGGAACAACTATTGTTTTGATCCAATCCATCTCACAATTTCAGCAAAATGTATTGTTTTGATCCAATCCATCTCACAGTTTCAGAAAAATGACACTTGTTAGAATGATTGAATTGAATATACCAAGAATGGAATCGTGCATGAATGGTTAGTCCAGGGAATTTCTCTACCAAGCAGCAATATACTAACTTCTATAGGCATCAAAATTTCCCAATCACAACTATTATCAGATTTGAGTCAAAATATATGTCAAATAAATTTGACACTATGTTGATAACTCAACACAAATAATGGACTAAATCAGAGTATGTTGTGTGTAAATGTTGGATCGCTGTTGAACTTCAAAAGACTTTATTACTCTTATAATAAACTAAAAAAATTGATGGTAAACTGCAGTACAAACTCCAAATATTGAAGTCCAACACACCTGGTAATTCCGGAACCATATATGGTCGTCAACAATTGAGAAAATGAAGACATGATCATGATAAGGCTTAGATTTCCTGTGTTCTTTTGGAGTGCCAAAAATCTGACAAAAAGCATAGATTGTAAGTAATATATCATGTATTGCATAATAGTTTATAACAAAAATTCCTATTCATCATCAGTGATTGATCACTAGGGACATATGTAAAATAAGTCATAAGTAACTTATGTAACCATAAAGAGACAAAACTTTTCAGTGGTTCGAAAAACATAGATGTCCTCCATCAATAAGATAAATTAACCACAGTCCAGTCTTCAACCTAAAAGAAGTACCAAAGTGCATCTCAACTAAAATAACAAAAGCAGAAAATAGAAAATACTCTCTGAATTAGCTGGTAGTGGAGATATAACAAATACGTAAAAAGGCTTCCATCAATAAAAACAATTGTCTTCTTCAACATTGTCAAAAATTAAACTACAGATAACCCTTGCTTCATGCATAGGAAACAAAGTACCTGCGTGATCATTTCCTTCAAAAGCTTCCAGTGGGCATCTTTATCAAAGTTAGCAGAGAAACTCAAGATAGGCCGTGACCCTTTTAGATGATTCCCAGTAAGCTTTAGCTCTTCCATCGTATGGACTATTATGAAAAAAGAAGAACGAACAAATTATCTCAACTTGCACCAGTAATGTATACAAGCTTTACTTCAGCACACGAAGATCAAGCCTAACTAAAGAAATAGATGAGTTAAATACTAAAAATGTAGAAGTAAGAAGATAAATTACCAGCATTGACTAGGAACTTAACAGATGGACCACTGGGACACTTGGCCATCCATAGGTACAGATCTTTATGTTTCCTACACTGAAATTAAAAAAAAAAAGATAAAGCTTATTAGTTCAAATCAATTAGAACTCTTTGTTAAATTTTATACGATTGGGCCTAAATAAACTGAGCACATACAAACCCAATTGAGGTTTCATCCTAAAACTAATTAGTATTAGGAGGAGTAATTCATTAGGCTTACATGCATGCTCAAGGTCATATATTTTTTCGACGTGGGACAAAGTCGCACTTATATTTCAACACGCCCCCCTCATGTGTGAGCTAATTTACGGCCCAACACGTGCCACAGTCTATCTTGACGAGGTGGTGATAAGTAACCCAAGAGCAATCTGCTCTGATAACATGTTAAATTTTATACGATTGGGCTAAAATAAACTGAACACATACAAACTCAAATGAGGTTTCATCCTAAAACTAATTGGTATTAAGAGGAGTAACTCATTAGACTTATATGCATGATCAAGGCCATATATTTTTTCAATGTGGGACAAAGTCCCACTTATATTTCAACACTCTTAAGTTCAAATCATCTCATCCCAAAGTTCAAGGTTTGAAGTATGACTTTAATGGAACATAGATATCATCCTCGATGCCAATTAAGAAGCAACTCTCACGTCAACCAAGTCAACAATAAAACGTAAAACCATGTCCAGAGCTCAATCATTCGCCAGAGAGAATTAAAATTTACCTCGAAGAATAAACAGGAAGAACAGCTCTTGAGCTCAACTAGCTCGTTTAGCGTCACACCATTACTGCTTTTGGACTCAACCTTGTTATCTTTCTTACAATGAGGCAAAAGGGACACCACATTCAACATCAAATGACGATACCTGCCAATCGCAAAATTGGCCCATATCAATTACAATAAGAAAAATAACAAATTTTCAACAACCCACAAACCGAAACTGCAAAAGAAAATCACCCAGAAAAAAAAAACAACATTTCACCTATAATTAATGCGGCGGGAACAAGTGACCAAAACCTTCTCTTTATTCCTGAAACCTTGAGGTTGTTCACTCTCCTTCACTTCACCTTCCTCTTTCCAACCCAAAAGTGTTCGCTTAGGTCGCTCTGGAGCAGATTCTTCTTTCTTGGCAAGTGCCTCTACGTTAACATCACTGTGCTTGCGCTTTTTACCCATTATTTACACTGCTTACAGGCAGAGGAGGAAGAAGAATGGAGGATAGGGTTTCATAAAACCCTAGTAAAAACCTTACATAAAGTAGTAGGCAGAGAGGACCAAAAAAGCCCTTGATTTTGTATAATATAACGAGTAAGCACCCAAACTTTGTTAATTAACAACAAAACAAACTCAACTTAATTAGGCTTGACAGTGAATAGGGTTCACGTTCAAATTCTTCTATTTATCTGATTCCAATCCAATCCAAAGTCCAATTGGCGGGCTATAGGTCGAACCGATCGGGGCAGACCATGATCAACTTGTGACTTAATTAATTCAAGCTAAAAACGGGTCAGGCCTATTATTGTCGTCCATATAATTTTTGACTTAAAATCAACTAAATTTCATACTTATAATAGAGATTACAATCAAAACCGAACTTAATTCGGATTGAAGTTAATGAACATGACTCAATTTGATTAGACTTTTGGTGGGGCTCAGTCTCTTTGTTTAAATTACGAGCTTTAGGCTGTCTTAATTCAGCACAATTTAAAGTCTAAAAATTATAAAAATTACTTTTTTTAATAAAATGATGTTTTTTCTATTTTAAAATAAAAATTGGTCGAAATGAGCTTTGGATTATTCAAGTTTGATCAGGCTGGGGTCAGATGCTTTGGGCTCGATTGAACTTTGGGAAACCCATTTCAAATTTGGATTAAAAGTTTGTAATTTAAAATTATTTATTATAAGTAGATTTCTAAGATTTAAATTATATTTTATTTATTCATTTTTAGCTAATATTAAGCTTTTTATGACAAACAAAAATTTATGTTACTTTTAAGAAGAAAAAGTTCAAAAATAATATTTAAAAAGTGTTTAATTTAGAAATCGATAAAATAAAAAATTAATATCTAAGCTTTGACTAACTCTAGAATCCTATAAATTGTTATTCAAAATATATTTAATTTAATTTTAAAATTAATAAATATAAATTAACATGTGAATCACTTTGGCTAATCATGTTTGTATATTAAATTTTAAATTCTTTAAATATGAAATAACTTCTAAAAAGTCTTAGGCCATGTATTGCAATAAGAGAATTTCGTTAACTGTTAACTAATTATATTAGGGATTAACTGACAACAGATTAATATAATTGATTTGACTAGAGGATAATATTTGCTATTTATTTAAAGATGTTTGGTAAATTTAATTATTTAATATTAACTGTTTATTTGTATAATGACTTATAAAAATATAATTTTAAAAAACTATTTATATGGACATGAGTATTACATCTTAGCATTTTTTTAAATATTCTCGTAAGAATTTAAATAGAGCAAACAAAGTCAATACGATCATTTAAAGCAAAAGTATCCTATTAGGCGTTCCTCAATTTCTCGTCCATGCAATTCACTCGATCATTTTAGTTGTCTATATGTTTACTTTCAAATTTAAAGACATATATAATGGGATGACAACTCTTTCTAACTCAAATTTGATATTAGTTCAACTTCAAAAAATAAAATTTAAAATATTAAATTAAAGAAAATCAACTTACTGTCTCTATTTCTATATTTATTAATTTTTATCTCTATCTCTATCTTTATCTATTTTTATTTCTATCTCTATCTCTTTAAGTAATTTGTAATAACTTTTAGATATAACAATTTTTGAGTCCCTCAGCATTGAAGGAAAATAGAAGCGTTTTCAAAATTAGTAAAATAGGCTCAATCAACCATCTCAATCAGTTTTTTTAAGGAAAATTTGGGAGACTTCATTAAATTAAATCAGATGATAGAACATCAAAAATACAAGATAGAGGAAAATCCTTCCAGACCACCCTATCTGTCGTAATAGTACAAGCTCTAGCTAAATTATGAGCTGCACTATTTGCAGAATGCCTCACAAAACTTAGATGAACATCTCTTAAATCTAACAAAAGTGATTTGCAATCTTGAACAAGCAAGCCAAAAGATGAATGATCACTATAACTAGGATTAGCAATAGCCTAAACACTAGGTTCGACGTCTGACTCCATAGAAACAGAGGACCACCCTTCTTCCTTAATCCAATTCAAAGCTTCATGAATAGCCATGGTTTCAACATTTCGAGCATCAAAATTACCTCTTATAGCTTTCTGCAGAGCAGCAACAAAATTCCCTTGACAATTACGTACAACACAATCAGTTAATTACTAAACATAATTATGAAAAATTATGAACTAACATTAACCGTAATTTAATATTAAAATCTTAGATTTAATGTTGGGTCAATTATTAGGGTGTTGTAAAGTCGCATTAGGCTTTGCCGTATGTATAGTGGAATAATGTTATTGGGCCATGTTATTAGGCTAACTGTTAATGGGTAGGTTAGTTCATTAAGCCTTAGGGCTTACGTGGAGGGTCCCTGACCTCTGTCATTATATATGTGTTGTTTCTCCCTATTCGGTAACTACTCTAATCAATTGCATATTGTGGCCAAGAGGACAGAAACACTCTCCAACTTCTCAGAAACAGGGATACGGATCTATCAAGCGTTCCAGGTATTTCTAAACTATATTATTTAATTTACATGCCGTAAATCAATCATAGTTTGATAATATTGGACGAGACAATATTCTTTCAAATCATCAATGGTTTAACATAATCAAACAGTTAATGTAACACCCCACTCCCGCCGGACCCGAACCCGATATCGACAGTGACACCCGAATCCGTGCCTCGTGAGGGCGGCGTGTCACATCACTTCATTAAACAAAAGTCGGTATATATATTTTTTAAAACGTTTACACTTATCACTCATGTGGGCCCACTTTTTTTTTATACAAAACATTTTACATCGTAGCAATG
>JANZXP010000194.1:31231006-31250675 GCA_027576715.1 Erythroxylum flavicans | reverse complement strand
TTTTAATATATGTATTATGTGACAACTTTAAATTATAACAACATATAATGAATTAATTATGATATAATAAAGTTATTAAGATGTATGTAATGATATGATTAATTATGACATTTAATCCAATTAATTAAGACATTTATAAGAAAAGTTATAAGCATATTATTAGATATTCATGTTTCATAAAATTAATAAAAAGTTCACTTTTTTCTTTTTAATATATGTATTATGTGACAACCTTAAATTATAACAGCATATAATCAATTAATTATGATATAATAAAGTTATTGATATGTATGTAATAGTATGATTAATTAGGATATTTAATTCATTTAATTAGGATATTTATATGAAAAGTTAATAAGTTAACAAGTTAAAAATTATTGTTAAAATTATGAATTGTATTAATTACAAATTTTTAATTTTCTTAAATTATTTATTAAAATTTTTTTGTGGTGAGCGCCCGCAGCCCGCGGCCCGTGGCCCGACCTGCTAATCTACCGGTCATATCTACCCGGCTTGTCAGTGAAATCAGACTAAACCTGTTGACTACAGGTCACACCGAGCCAAGCCCAAATTGATGTCGCTAAGCATGGCCCAACCACTATATCATACTTAGTGCTTGAAGGTTGACACGATGTTAAAAGGCAATAATAGCTTTGACAAACTAGTTTGGTTTGAGTAGTTGTAAACAACTGGACTCAAATTTGAAAGGGACAACTTGGTTTGACTCGAAATTGATTTGGTCAAACTCAAAATTATGTCGTTTTAGCTCAATTATCTGAACAAGGTTCAAGTCGAACAATTCAATCTCAATCAAATTTTGAGTTGGATCCACACCTCAAATTAAGCCTTGTTATCATCTTAAGCGAGGGAAAGAAAATTAGAAAAAAAAGAAGCTCAAAGATTCAAAATTTCCTTAACATTTTTGAAATTTTTAGAAAAACACATAATTTTTAAATTTTCAAAATTATTCATGCTCTTAAATTTTAGTTAAAATATAACAATAAAATACATGTTGTACGAATAGAGATGACATTTGTGTCCACACCTAACTTAGTCTAAATTCAATGAGCTCTGCTCGAGTTAACCAAGTTTTAGGCTACGCTCAAGTTTTCATCTCTAATTTTAAATTTTGAGTCGAGTTTAGACTTTCTATTTTGACTAAGCCGAAACCTAAATATGTCAAGTATAAATAACTTTGTTTTAAAAATAACATTAAATTAAAATTGAAAAGAAAAGAAATTAGTTAGGCTAAGCCCGAGCTTAGTCAAGTTCGAACTCGAGCCTCAAGTCATTGATTAAAGGCCAACTTGGTCCAATGTCATCTTTAATTATAAATATCATACATAAACTAATCAAATATTATTAATATTATAACCCAAACCGACACAAATCTCAAACTTTATCCAAACTAATTACATCACTTAAATTAATATTTTAAATTAATCATAATAAATTATTAATTTAAATCAAATTTAATTAATTACGTTTGATTTTAAAAGTTTTATCATATTCTAACGTAAATAACATTTTATTAGTTCGTAAGTGATATTTATATTGCGTGCATTAAGTCGCTATTTTTCAATTAAAAATTAAAAAGTTTTTAAATTTAAAAATTAAAATAAATAAGTAATTTTTTAAAAACTAGAAGTTGGCATTTTTTACTAAAAATATTTTCTTTAATGTTTCTTGAATTGCAAGTAACCAAGAAGGAAGGTCTAAAGAAGGATTCTAGATTAGCATACTAAATGGTTATAGATCTTCAAGCTACTCCACAAAACTCTCTTCTTGACTTTGGAAGTTTTGGCAGGTAACTAACACCATATATTTTCATTAATTTCCTCGATTTTCTTTCCTTAATTCTAAAACGAAAGAGATAAGTATGATCTATTCTCTGTTCTTGTGTCTGTTCTTTTTTTCCGGGTCTATTCAATTCAGTCTTGTTGCCCTTTGAATATAAAATGGTGGAAAGGGAACATAGTCCCAGAAGTCAAGTCAGCGTGACATACCGCGTATACTCCATGGTAAAGAAATATCAGCTTCATGTTTGATGTCGTATGTCTCACTTCGGTTCCTGACTGTTTTGTCCTCTCCCTCACTTTCGTTCTTTTCCCTCTCGTCTCTTTACTGATAAGTAGCATAACTCACCCGAAATTTTCTAACCAATAGTTTACATTTCACCGTTACCGAAGAGAAACCGTGTGTTTCAGTCATTATCATTCTTGCCCACATAAAGAATTGAGCTTTTTAGTTTCAGTTTCACTTTTTCACTGATTTTCTCCTTCCAGGTTTAACTTATCAGAGAAGGAGAACTGAGAAGGGAGAAGGATTTGGAAGAGGAATCAATTCATGGCGGACTATAAGCGCAGCCCTTTTGTTGCTAATCAGCCAGGTAACTGAAAGTTTTCAACTTTGTTGGTACAATTTTGGATTTCTGTTAGAGGGTTTTGTTTGTATCAGACTGGACTTTGAGTTTTTGGAAAATTTTGGCTTGATGTTGATGTTTGTTGTTACAGTTTCGTTGATTTAAAGGTTTACAAAAAAAAAAAAAAGAGAGAGCTTTTTAGAAGAATAGACCACTAGTGAGAAAACAGACAGGTTTTTGACCTAAAAACCAGCTAAAGATAAAGAAGTTTAGGTGCTCAGCTATGGTGGATTGGATAATGGAGGATAAGAAGTTTCTTTATTTCTCCCTCTTGTATGCTACGCCAATTATTAAATTCCCTTGGCTGGTTTTAGGAGATTTTGTTGTGAAACAAAGTTGATATCGCATTTTAACTGAATATCTAGATATTTGTTTTAAAGTTTGTATGCTTCCTTGTTTCTTCAATGTTGAGTACGTAGAATTTAATCATTGAACTAAAAAGTGGCAACCATACAATGTAATGCAGGTATTCAACAGATACTGCTTGAGGCACAGCATCGATGGTTGCGCCCTGCAGAAATTTGTGAAATTCTTCGCAATTATAAGAACTTTCAGATTGCTCCGGAACCAGAACATATGCCTGGAAGTGAGGTTCACTGATTTGACTAACATGGGAAATGAGCATGAATTTCAGTTTCTCCTGTGATTGACTTTTAGTGGGCTGACCAAATTAAATTTAGTTTGAAGATTTATCCTTGTCATGTTGTTCCATTTTAATTTTGACCATGGATATCTTAATTTGTGTAATTGCTCTCTTTGTTGGAAGTCATTACTTTAAGTTGATTAGATGACTTGCTTCTTGTTAGATTTAGGTTTGTAACTTTTATCTAGTTCAGTGATTGCTCTGTCGATAACAAATTTAGGTATCATGGGCCGTAGGTTCATATGTTCTTTACTTTTAGCTGTCAATTAACATCTTCTCTTTTGTGGAGCACGCTTGGCTTTCATGTTTTCTGTGATGTAGTTTACATATATTCTGGCTCCAATTTCAGGTGGTTCAGTTTTCCTTTTTGATCGCAAGGTATTGAGATACTTTAGAAAAGATGGCCATAACTGGAGGAAGAAAAAGGATGGAAAGACAGTGAAAGAAGCTCATGAGAGGCTGAAGGTAAGTGTCTATAGCATTTCATAGCATTGGGATAATAAGTGTTGTGGGTTCGTGTTGGAAAAAATTAAACTTCTACCCAATTAGCCATTCCAATATTATTATTCCCTTCGATAATTTGTGAACACAAAATGTTCATAAAGGACAATCTGCACATTCCTTTCAGTCTGGAAGTATTGATGTGCTCCATTGCTATTATGCTCACGGAGAAGACGATGAAAATTTCCAGAGGCGCAGCTATTGGATGCTTGAAGAGTGAGTCTATTGATTTTTAACCTGCCTTGTCTTGGCCATCGTACTCCTATTTGAAACAAATCTAAGCAACTGCAGTTTGTGGTGTACTTCTCTTTTCTTTCAATGTTGGGCCAATCTGACTTTTTTATGTTTACTTGCATCTATTGCTAGACTTGCACTGAACCAAAAGCTCTCATCTTTTAAGCTCTTAGGAACTAATGTATTATATGGTCTAGAAGTTGCATCAATTCTACTCTTTGAGATTTTTGTGGCATACTGATTGTTTTAGAAGACAATTAAGGGGTTTACTCTTTCATTGTATCCCAAAATAAATAATTGATTCCCTTCCATGTCTGGTTTCTCCTCCTTTTCCTATCCCCCTGTTAGATTATTAGAACTGTTTTCCCTTTCGTCATATTCTTCAGCATATAGCCGCCAATCCTGTTGTTTTTTCAATATTCTGTTATCTTTTTTTGTATGCTTGTACATGTGCTGGGGCTGTTAGATTGGTCTCTGGCACTATTGTACAGGTTCAACAATTACATGTTTGAGAACTGCTTTTTTTCTTGCTGAAACCTTTGACTTGAATGTGCCAAGACTTTCCTCTTGAATTTCACTTTCTGAGCTTTTGATGTTAAATTTTTAACTATTTGATTTCTGATTCAGGAAATTATCACACATCGTTCTTGTCCACTACAGAGATGTAAAGGTTGTATACCATATTCCACTTGTTCTTTCCTTATCAAATATGAGTTTCTTCTCCAAAATGTTTTAACCGTTGATTATAACTTTAACAATGAATTGGATTGTCTTTTACTGTATCTCCATTTTTTATTTGACCATCTTGAAAAACTAAATAGTGTTCTTAACTATTCCGGTTTATGCTTCTTTGGTGAATTATTATGTGAGGATTTCAATTACTTGAATGAATTGTAAAATGCTGACATATATGTGACTGTATAAGAGTAACAGGATGAATATCCAGACTGATATGCCAATGTTATTAAGGTCCCAATATTATTCCAAATGAAAGTTATAATCAATAGAATGTATTTGGGAAATGCTGAAAATTTGATCCATTTGGTGTGAAGGATCCCTCCCTTGACTTTGATTTTCTAGTGGTTTTGTGACAGGAACTAATTTGTGTTGAGAACTTTCAAGAATTGTTAAGTAAACAAAGATATCGTGCTTTCTTGTTCCTAAATTTAGATACTGATGAAAAAGCAGAGATTAATCCAAGTGCTCTTGAAATTATCTCCCACCAAAAATAATTCACCACGTACGTCATATGGAATGGAATACGAAAAAAATGCTGGGCCTGTTTAACCGTATAGAGTAGTAGCCTTTAGATCAGGAGTGGAGAAAAATAAAATTCTGAGGCATAATTCAGAAGGGGTCTAAAATATCAGTGATCAGTGTAAGAGCAAAGAGTGGTTCCACACTTTGGTGTGACCAGATTGAAGCAAGAAAGAATAGGGTCAGAAACAATTTACTTTTGCTGGATGAAAAGTAAATGCTGAAATATAGGCCCGTCCTGAATTTAGCCATGTAGCTTTTCTAAATTCTGTTCAGCACTTGAAGCTGGACGGGGAAAGGAACCTACTGAGTCATACTTGCAGGCTGATTCAGAACTAGATTCATTGTATATCAACTTTGTTTGATTTTAGACCATGTAATCAATGCCTCCTTAAAAATTTTCAAGTGTCCAAGGGGAAAAAATCTGGATTGCATCCAAAATAGTTCTAAAGTAAATCATTGGATCTTCAACATGTTTAAGCAAATGCCTTATTGTTGGAAATTTTACAGGTACATATACTTCTAGTTCTGCTAAACTTGTTTTTCTACTTTGTGTCTTCACCTTCATGTTATTTAATGTTTTGTTATATTGACATATCAAAATTGCATTTTATGTCAACAATTTTAGGCTGCAGGTTGCTAATAAAATGGATTTTATATGATTTTTTGTTTAGTAAAGAAAATCAATCATATCAACATCTTTAACTATTTGCTTATGCTAACTGTTAGATGTCAGTTCCTTGCTAACGTATATGAATCATATTTCATATGATGTTGTGTCAGGGCAACAAGATAAATTTCAATCATATTAAAGAATACGATCAAATGCAAAAATGTGGAGATGCTGTGCCAAATTCTGAGGCAGACATCTCTCTTCCTGTTTATCCTCATAGTTACCAGAAGCCGACCCAAACTACTGATACAGTAAGCATGAACAGTGCTCATGCATCAGAATATGAAGATTCTGAGTCAGGTGTACTATTAACCACTTCTACATTTAACTTAATTTAAATATTGCTGGAGCATTATTTCTGGAAAATGTCTTGGATTTCGATGTGATGCCTTACAAAAGGAGATTCTTGACACAGTTTATAATCACCAAGCAAGTTCCAAATTCCATTCCTTCCTAGATGTGCCTGCAGTGGAGAAGATTGATGCCCCATTTGATCTTAGTTCCATGTCCTTTTCAAGTAAACTTGGCTCCTTATACTGCATTGTTCCAATATTTAGCCTTTTAATTCAGCCAGGCTCTGTAATCATGGCAAGGGTCAAGGTAATTCTGTGATGCTATTTGTGACTTTTGATAGGTAATTATCCAGGGAAACGGTCAGATGTTCCTGGAATGGACTTCGTCGCACCTTCTTGGATTGATAAAGTTGGATGTACAACTGATTCTGCATCAACATATGAGCCCCGGAATCATTGTGACTTATCATTATGGGAGAATACCTTGAGTTCAAGTTCTATAGCCATCCAATCTGTGCCTTTTGAACCTCCATCTTTGTCTGCTGCCAATACTGTCCTAATGATTCCAAAACAAACAGATGATTCACCGGGGCATCTTCTTACCAACAACCTTGGTACAAGAGAGGAGTCTGCAAATAATCTAGAGGCCCAGGAAGACTGGCTGGTAATAGGTTTATATTCATTGTGCACGTAGATAGTTTTGCATTGTACTTCTGGCTAATATGAATTTTATATTTCTGAAATCAGAAGTTAGTCTTTGATTATACTTTTCTTGGTGGTGAACAATTGGTAAAATCTTTTGGAAGTCAAGGTTTAAGAACTTTGTATTACATGGCATAAAATTGACATTCCTGCAACTGGTTTTGAGTTAGGACCTATGCAATGTATATAAATTTTTATGAATGATCTCATGAACAGTATTATTTCTTTGACATTAATGGACTGCTACTATATAAGCAAGTAACAAGCATGGATAAAAAATACACTTGGTATGTCTTCCAAGTCATTTATTTTTCTAGTCTTTGTTGTGAATATATTTTAAAAGGTTTGCTCTTTTGTCTGTCAAAGTGGCCCATGGAGCGGAGTTTGCATTCAAACTCAGTCTATGAGCTCAACCCCAAGTGTGATGAGCAAAAACTTGCTAGTGATGTATCAGTCGGCTCCTTTCAGTCTGCCCGTAAACAAGAAAATGATCACACTATACAGAGTGACCTCCAGATGCAGTTTTCAGATGGGCAACATGTAAAACAGCATTCATTGAATGGCCATTCGACAGAAGAAGGCCTGAAGAAGCTTGATAGTTTCAACCGATGGATGAGCAAAGAACTTGGAGATGTAAGTGAGCCAAAGAAGTCAAGTTCTGTGGCTGATTGGGATACAATTGATACTGAAAATGCAGTGGATGATCCCACCATTTCCTCTCAAGCACATTTGGATGGCTATACGCTAGGTCCTTTCCTCTCTCAGGACCAGTACTTTAGCATTATTGATTTCTCACCTAACTGGGTATATGTAGGATCAGAGACCAAGGTACCTTACTCCTATCTGTTATCCTTCAAAGTCAGATTGTGTAATATGCTTTCTGTGTTTCTTGACTGAGGACATGATGGATTGATTAGGAGCTCCAAGCTCATACTATTAATCCTCTCTTTAATTAACCTTTTCCATCATCTTTCTACAATATGTGCAGGTTCTGATCACAGGAAGATTCTTGAAGAGTCAAGAAGAAGCCAAAAACTGTAAATGGTCATGTATGTTTGGAGAAATTGAAGTTCCAGCAGAGGTCATTGCTGATGGTGTACTGCGTTGCCATGCTCCTTTTCACAAAGCTGGACGGGTCCCTTTCTACATTACATGTTCAAATAGAGTGGCATGTAGCGAACTGCATGAATTTGAGTATAGAATTGGTTCAACCCTAGGCACAGATGTTAATGATAACTTTTGTGGCAACACTGGCAAAATTCTTATGCGCTTTGAGAGATTATTATGTCTAAGCTATATCTGCCCTCCAAAGCATTACTCCAGCAACACAGATGAAATTTCCCTGTTAAGCAGTAAAATTAGTTCATTGCTGAAAGAGGATACAGATGAGTGGGACCAAATGTTAAAGATAACTGCAGAAAAGGGATTTTCTGTGGAGGAACTACAAGAAAAGATTTTCCAAAAGCTACTCAAGGAGAAGTTACATGCTTGGCTCTTGCAAAAGGCATTTGAAGGAGGAAAAGGCCCTAGTGTGCTGGATAAGGATGGCCAAGGGGTATTACATTTTGCAGCTGTGCTTGGCTACGATTGGGCCCTTGAACCCACAATTATTGCTGGTGTAAATGTCAATTTCCGTGATGTAAATGGATGGACTGCACTTCACTGGGCTGCATCGTGTGGCAGGTGAATTGAACTTACTTTTTCATCCCATTTCTTATGCAATCAGGTTTGTCATTTTGTAATCCTTTTGTAGTCCATTGCATAAGACATTATACATTCAAGAAAGCTAGTGAACTTGCAAGTTCAGGAAATAAAAACTTTTTATGAATTTAAACTATATCCAAATGTTGGAATTAGAAACTGGAAAAGTTGCTAAAATATCATGAGATAACAAATCCTACCATAAAGAAGGGTAGAGCTACCTGTTATCTTGATATCCTTGAATCATCATTTTCAACAGGGAATCTGAATCCTTCTGCAAAGAGAAAGCAAAGCTTAATTCATCTGTTTCATTAATTTGCATTTAGATTCATATATTGCCAAATATGTTTAAGCAACTATGTAATATCTCTACTCTGTTTCATGTGTTGACTGAAATCAATCTGCTTTAGATAGTGATTATTTCTTAGAGAGCTTCATATCAGTTGCCTAATGAAGACTTTTTTAATTGTACAAACTTTTGGTCTTTTGGCTTTGACATCAGAGAGCGCATCATTGCATCCCTTATTCATCTTGGTGCAGCTCCTGGAGCAATAACAGACCCAACTCCAAAATATCCTGAAGGCAGAACGCCTGCTGATCTGGCTTCCATGAATGGGCACAAAGGAATTGCTGCATACCTTGCAGAATCTGCCTTGAGTGCTCATCTTTGTTCTTTGAACTTGGATAAAAAGAATGGCGATACTGCAGATGTCTTGAACGTGAAAGCAGTGAATACACTTTCGCATTGCAGTACGATTCCATTCAGCAATGGAGATTCACCATGTAAAGTGTCCCTGGAAGACTCCTTAGCTGCCGTTCGTAATGCTACTCAAGCTGCTGCCCGTATTCATCAAGTCTTCAGGGTACAGTCCTTCCAAAGGAAACAGTTGAAAGAATATGGTGGTGACAAGCTTGGAGTGACAGATGAGCATGCTCTTTCACTTGTTACAATTAAGACAAAGAAAGCAGGACACCATGTCGAACCAGTGCATGCTGCTGCGACACGAATTCAAAATAAGTTCCGTAGTTGGAAGGGTAGAAAGGAGTTTTTAATCATCCGGCAACGGATTGTGAAAATTCAGGTGCCTTGCCATCATTACTTCTATCCACAAAATTAAAATGCTGCTCTCTTGTACAGCAATTCATACCTCAGCTTTTCTTCATCAAGTTCTTCATACATCACAATTCTGTTCTTGCATTCTAATCTTTGCTTTCTTCTTGAAAGGCCCTTGTAAGAGGTCACCAGGTCAGGAAAAACTATAAAAAGATAATCTGGTCTGTAGGAATTGTGGAGAAGGTTATCTTGAGGTGGAGAAGAAAACGAAGTGGTTTGCGAGGATTTAAATCAGAAACACTTACCGCTGAGGACTCTATTAAAAGCAACACGCTTTCAAAGGAGGACGACTATGATTTCCTCAAAGAAGGCAGAAAGCAGTCGGAGGAACGATCAAAAGTAGCCCTTTCACGTGTGAAATCCATGCTCCAGTATCCGGAGGCAAGAGAACAATACAGTAGGCTGCGAAATGTCATTACTCAGATCCAGGAGGCCAAGGTAACTGTAAACTACCTTAGTTTTCTTTCTTTCTCATTGATGGTTGTTACACAGACAAAGAAGTTATGGCTTCGTACTTACTATAAAAGCTCTTGGATTTGGATTCATTGTCCTTTTCTTAGCAATACCTTCTAGGGATTTCATCTTATGGTATTCTTAAAGCTAAACAGCTTGCCATCAGGGGATTCCACGGCAATATTAGTTCTGAATTCTCCTATGTCCCTGCTTGTAGTAGAGTATAAGATCAAAGTCAACCATGTGACCTATTTATGTGAACTTGCACGTTTGAACCTTGAAACTATGATGAAATGATTTGAAAGCTTTCAAGGCCTGGATCCACTACACTGGCATGATTAAGTTGAGATATGCCATTTTCTGTGCTGGGAATGCAATTTGAATAATACCTACTTTGCTGTACTAACTTCAGTTCAAAGTGATTGTTGTATTTATTAGTTTCCTTCATAATGACCTTTCAGGCATTGTTGTACTTATTAGTTTTCTTCATAACAACCTTTCAGGCTGCATCTGAGGGAGTTTATGACAATGGAATGATGGCAGACTTGGATGACATAATCGACCTCAAGACATTATTGGATGTAGATACTTTCATGTCTACTACTTGATTGAACCTATGGGTGAGAGCCTGAGTGCAGGCTCCTGTACAGTTTACGTTATCTGCTGTAGTTTGAGAACTTCAGGGATTGCAATTGCTTCATGCGACTAAATCAAATTGTAGGACGCTTTGAATTCTTGGAATAATAAGAGTGAATCATAATCTAGGTAGAACCAGAAGACAAGAAGTACTAGTAATCAATCTTCAGGTTCCTAGTACTCAGGAGGTTGATGATCCTTTCCACCCGGACTCAACAAAACCATTGGTATTAAACTGAAAGATAAACCGATCTAATCCACGCCGAAATTCTTGAAACCTCTCAGAACTGAATTTTGCAAAAGCAAATACTAATGAATTAAAATTAGATTGCTATTCTCTCTTCTATTCCTGGATCTTCCAACAGGTAAGTTGAATCTCTGCAAAGTCAATGCCAGTGTACAATGTTACTGCAAAGTCAATGGCAGTAACATTGTATTAAATTAGGATTAAGCGAACAAATTCCAATACCTATTTGATCTATCACAAACACCTACAACTCAACTAACTAATCTGATGATTAAACTTCGAGTAATTCCAGTTGCATTGCATGTGCCATGCCAATTTAAGAATTCTACAGAAAGCAGAGTACAAAACTATCCGGTGAAGTTATCCTGCACCATTTACGCTGCTATTTTTACCTTTTATTCTGAAACGAACCAAAAAGGGCAGCGTGTTTCCACCATCCACTGTACATGGAAACAACCAAGTATACATTTTTCACAACCCATACCTGAAACATGGATATCAGACAGCTCTTCCCACTGGTTGAAGGACACAGGGAAGAGAAACCAACCACAGAAGGCAATGAAAGATGTGTCCAATCTAAATGATTAAAACACCTAATCAACAAAACCAGTCGTCGTCTCAACTCTTGTTACTAGCACCAAGGCTCTCATAGAACAAAATATAACCATGATCTGTGTTACTAGAAAACTCCTGTGCTGACCCAAAAAATGTCTGAACTGCAGACTCATCAATCATCTCCACATTTTCGTCATCAAAAAATAACCAGTGATTATGGCTTTTCACCAGGCTGACATAGTGCCCATGATTTGGTCCACTACCAACATGAACAACTACTGCAAATAGTGAGTACTCAATGTCCGCATCCTCCATAGTGTTGCTCAGTTTCAGCTCTAGTGGGAAGACAACTCTGTAAGAGAGTTTCTTATATCGACCCAACTGCTCCATGTACTTGAACCTCTTCAGATGGATCACCAAGATGTGAGGAGGTTTCTTTATCTTCATTCTTTTCTGTGCTTCTTGCAAACTGGATGTAGCAAAAATACCAAACATTTTAATAACTACAAGAGCATGTAAATATAATCATCCAAAAGATTCGACACTAAGATTGCCAAAATCAGTATACATTATGGAGACTAAT
The DNA here is from genome assembly GCA_027576715.1 of Erythroxylum flavicans. Taxonomy (NCBI): domain Eukaryota; kingdom Viridiplantae; phylum Streptophyta; class Magnoliopsida; order Malpighiales; family Erythroxylaceae; genus Erythroxylum; species Erythroxylum flavicans. The sequence goes on along the minus strand of JANZXP010000194.1, from coordinate 31,238,661 downwards.
AGTTATATAAACACTAAAAGCAAATGGAACTACCATGAAAAGTTGAATATGTCTAATGCCAGGCCAAAAAGAGTTTTGATTGCTCTATTTATGGAAAGAAACCTTTGATTAACTTAGATTCCAACCAGTACAATTTACTTTGATTAAAGAGCACATGGCAGAGCACAGAACTAACAGTAATGGCATAAGTAATAGATCAAACTGTTTTATATTACTGCATCAAGACCACTCTCAAGTAATTCCCAAGTCAAATGCTTTTCAATCATTCCCATCTTTGGTCCTTACATAAAAGGACAAGCATTCATGTATCGGGAATGCAGCTTCAACAATGCAATGCTTAACTAGGCTTTACTGTGCAAAACTTACAAAACCCAAGCATAACAAAACCATCGCATACAAGGTGATTATCAATAACACACGTCACCCACAAGAGTGTTGGCAAAAACTACCCACCTGCAGCACTTGTCACAGAAGAATTTATCCTCTGCATTCAAAGTCTCTGTGGAACTAAAATTTTTTAAGCAGCTTGTTATTGAGCTATTCTGTTCAATATCGAGGCTCAGATCAAAAAAGGTTTCATCTCTGGCAGTCACAGTTTCACACTGCAGACACCTTGTCTCATTGGTAAGTATTCCCTGGTCCAATAGGTGTGAGATTAATGAGAATCAAGAAACACATAATATGGGAGAAATAAAAAATCATCCAGCAACATATATGTGAGGAAGTCATAGTCTGCTATTGCTTAGACACAATATATAGCTCATCAATAAAGAAGACACAAAATAAAGCACTCACCTGAAAATTTTTGTGTACCCAAGTAACTAATGGCTCTTTTGTAAAACCATTTGCCTGGGCAGTTTTTGGCCCATTTACAGCCTTTTCAGATGGTGATGAAGTTTCTGGGTCACTTTTTGCAGCATTTGCTTCTTTCTCCAATATGTCAACAAGTTCATTCAACAAGAAGTTCAAAAATTCATGAGCATCCTGCATTAAGAAGTATATATATGAATAATATATATAGTATATTGCTCAAGAAGGCTTTTGTAAAGTAGTAATACAGTGGATATTCAACTGACAGCAACCGCTGTATACCTGATGCATATAACTACGGAAAAGCTCATTTTGTTTTTTCAATCTTTGTACAAAACGCTTAGGTGCAATAACACCTGTTTTCTTTTTCTGCGAACTTATCTACAAACAAGAGAAACAATAGTTATTACAGCACCATAGCTCGATAATGAACAATATATGTACTGCAACATATAAAACTTCTCTTGGTTCTCCCTTCTGTAATTCAACAATGTAATGTTATACATGACACAAAACCAAAGTTGTTCAACCAATAGTCAGTCAGGTGTAATCGCATGATATTGGAAATATTGTCAATAACTGCTTAAGATAAAGATTTATGAAATGAAAAGGTCAAACAATCCAGATTGACTCATTTCATTTGTTGATCTAAAGCATTTAGAACAATAATGAACATCGCATACAATGATCCAATAACAGAAGAAAACTTTTAATGGACAGTAGATAAGATAATACAGTCTTTTCTAATGCAATTAAGACATGATGAAAATTAAGAAAAGAGAAAAAAAAGAAAAAGTTCCTCTGGAAATATTACATTTCATTCACCTAAGAGCGAGTTGCTGAAGAAAATGTTAATAACACCATGTACTGCAAAGCACATCAGATGGGATGACTAGTTCAATTTACAAGTATGACAAAATGAGCGGTTAAGAAAGATTTCTAGTTGGAAAAGATGTTAAAATGAAAGTGCTCCCTCTTAGCGTCTTTTCCTTGTTTAACAATAACCAAACTTCATCGTCGAGCAATGAATTTTCTAGTATATTTTAGAGTACAATATTCAGATAATCATGTTGCAAAAAAATAAAAAACCATCTAGTAAAAGAATGTAGACAATCCAATGGAAGAAAATTGAGATCAATTGAAGATATAAACAGCATTAACCCATCATAAATCTTCATACAAAAAACCCAAAGTAAGATCAATATACAACACTCTAGAACTCTTACCTGCGTAAATAGATCTGCCAAGCATGTCAAGAGATTCTCTTCAGCATCCGCAATAATTTTGTTAGTTGCATAATAATCTAGTAACTGCTCGCGAAATGGTACACAAAAATAAAGTGCCTACAGTGAACAACAATTCAAGTCATCAAACAGTCTTGCAGAAAGAGCAGGAAATATTCTCCATATGACCAAAGGAAAACACCTTAGCATTCGCAGAAACCAAAAAAATATATCCAAATACTGTTTTCTCCTAAACCTAACACGGGAAAGGAAAAAATTTTCAATAGGAAACTCATTCAAGGCAGCAAAATAACACTACTATGCCTTAATTAGGGAAATGAACAATCCCTCAAAATACATGAAAAAGATAGAGAGAAACCAATCCTGAACACAACGATCTCTCATAACACCGAAGTCCAATAGAATTCGATGAACATACCCGACAGATAAAACATAAGTTTAAAAGTTGGAACTTTTAACAGTAAGACCACTCGATAAACTTCCAAATTAGATGCATAATCGAAAATCCAGACTAAACCAAGTTGATAACACATACAATCAAAGTTAATGACGAAGAATGACAAAACAAAATACATGAAAACAAAATTGGGCAATTAAAGAGATAGATAGATATAGCAGAATGGAAGAGACAAAAACCTGCAAGACGCTGTTACAATAACAAGTATTGCCAAAGTTCTCGAGGCCAAAGTAACGCTCCCCTTCGGGGAATTGGTCGCCGAGAGCTTTCTCTAGTTTGGAGCCCGTCGCACCCATCACCACATCCAACGATACTGCTTGTTGACCTTCAGATCTCTTCTTCTTCTTCTTCCCTATTCCTATTTTCGTACTCAATTTCAATTCAATCCTCAGCGATTCCCATTTAATGATCACTTTCTCGCTTATCCTTTTCTTCAAATCTATGATTTTTCTTAGGAAATGATGATTGTTTTCAGGAAGAGGGTTTGCGTCTTTTGGTTGAGTTTGTTTCGTTTTTGACTGAACAAAGGAAACAATGAAGGGGAAATTTTATATATTCTACAAATGCTTCTTTCTTTCCTATATTCTAAATAAGTCCCTCGAGTACTTCAAATATTGCAATCTCGTCCAAATATTATTAGGGATTATAATAACTTGAGTTGGGTTCGAGTTCGGGTTTATATATATATATATATAATTCTATATTTAATATATATCAATTGAGTTAGATTCGAACTCAACTGATAATTGAATTTGAGTTAATTAAATTTATTTTTTGTTAATTTTAAATTAAAGGATAACCATATAAAAATACTCAAACTCAATTAAATTTAATACTTGAACTTAGGCCTATATTAATTTATCATTTTTATTAATACCTCTTTTTAAACGCTTACATACTTTTCACTATGTGAGATCAATATATTATACATAAATATTTAAAGATGAACTTAATCTAGCGCAAGATTGACTCGATTCAATCCAACCTTTTCTATTTAATAAAAATTAGAAAACAATGTCATTTTTTAATAGTTATTGGACCTCGAATAGGGTCGAGTATGGACAGTTCGAACTCAACCTAAGAACTGGTCAACCCAGGCTTGGTCCATTAAACCCAACTAGGCCCGATTGCCATCTCTATTAATATGGTTTGATAGAAGTTGTGAAATTTTAATTTCAAGAACACTTAAACCAATATACATATATACTAGAAAAAAATTCTTTTTCAATTTATTACTTATTTTTTTCGATTTGTTTAAAGTTAGGGTCAAAAATCGAAAATTAAATATAAATTGTTAAAAAGCAAAAATTCTTTTTTTGTCCTTTCTTTTTCATTCCATCTTCATAAAGATGAAGAAATTTTAGCTTCGATCTGTGTCAAGGTTTTATACGTGTATTTATATTAAGTTTAGAGATTAACATTGTAAGGTCCCAAATTGTACCCTAGTTGGAATGTTTCATTGAACGTGTATTGCATATGTCTTAAATTATGATTTAAAGAATCATATTTAAAGAATTGGAATTTATTGTCTTTATTAGAGACTTAAGATATTAATGTTGGGCCTAGGTATCGGAATATATGTCATGGATATATTACACAAGGTTTAGGTAATGATTAATTGAAAAGAAGGCTTGAAAGTTCTTAAAAATCCAAGCTTGAAGTGAATTTTTCGCATGACTAATTGTGATATCTAGAATGACATCTAGTGTTTGTTTGCAAACTAATGTAATACTCCAACTTGTAAGTACCATATCTTTTGATTCTGATGTCCAAAAATTACAAACTTTATACCGTTAGAAAGTTAAGAGGATAAGCTACAACTTTCAACAACCAATATATATATATATATAAATTCTTTTTAATTTATTAATTGTTTTCCTGAGTTGTTTAAAGTTGGAGTCAAAAATTAAAAATTAAATATAAATTGTTAAAAAAATCTTTTTTCATCATTTCTTTTTCATTCGATCTTCGTTAAGATGACGAAATTTTAACTTCAATGTTAATCTCTAAACTTAATATAAATAAAATTACTCTTATTTTTAGTACTATCTTAAAATATTAAAGAATTAATTGATGTAATACGAATTTAGAAGTATTATTATAAATATCATATTATATTAATTAATATTAATTGTACCATAATAATTTAAAATTAATATAAAATTATTTTAATTGATATTAGTTCATATTTAAATACTAGTTTAAATATATAAATTAAATAATTAAATTTTTATATATTTAAATTAAGAAATTACAAATTTAAATATCAAGTTGATTTTTTAAATTAAGAAAATAGCTATTATATTTATAAAAATTTAATATCATTTAAATAAATAAATAACTATATTAAAATTTAAAATATTTATAATTTCAATTCTAATATAAAATTTTATATATAAGTTGTTTTATAAATTTAAAAATTATTTAAAATAGTATTTAGTGTTAATTAATACTAATATTGTATCGGTACGAAATATTTGATATTTAATTTAATCCCTTAAAATAATATTATAATAACAAAAAAAAGGGCGTCAGTTCCTGATCCACTCCATTGAAACTCTAATGGAGCAATCGAGTGAATAACAAACTACACACAGAGATAGCGACAGATCATGTTTAGTCTTTCGACGGTGAGTATACCTCCGAATGATGCGTTCCGAATCTGCAAATCCAGCTTCTACGGCATCCAAATCCGTCACAAATGCACACTGCCAGTTCTCCAACGCATGGAAAAGCCACTGTTGGCTTCCAGAAACCCTTCAGCTGCTGTGGTAATGATGGCAAAGAGAGAAGAAGAACTGAAGGAAATCATGTCCAAGACCACCGAGGAGATTAATGAAGAACTTGTTGATCTTAGAGGCGAGCTTTTTATGCTCCGCCTTTCAGAAATCGGCTCGCAACGAGTTTAAGTCCAGCGAGTTTCGTCGCATGCGCAAAAGTTTGTGTACTACTTGATTCCTTTTTGGAGCCCTTTTTGATGTTTAAGGATTTATGTTGGTTGTAGTTGGTAAAATGTGAAATTTCAGTTCTGGGTTTTGCCTTCTGTGTACTCATTTAGACTGACGCTTGTAGTTTGTCTGCTCTGCTCATATTTGTGGTTCTAGTAAAAGCTTGATTAGATTGATCTTAATAGGCAATACTGATATGTAACATTTGGCATAAAAAGTTGGAACTTGGAAGTGATTACATGCTTTGTGCTCATTGTCAAGCCTTTGGTTAGTAGAAGTATTGATAATATTGGCTTGAGATGGTTTTGGTTTGAGCAAGTTTTGTTCCGAGTTTCTACTGGAAGTTCTGTGAGATCATCTTTCTAGCCGTGATTTCAAGACCAGTTTGTGCAGAATGAAGATTTACATTTCCTTACTTCGAGTCTCTGTTCGATTTCTGCCGATTTGGTTGCTGAATGCTGGAAGGGGGAAACCTTAATGTCTGTTGATACTAGTGTATGAAACTAAATGCTGTGGTTTTCGTTTTTCGGGGGAAGACGCGTGAAGGAAGTGTGAGTGTGCGACCATTTTTCTTCCAGGCTGTTTGAAATGGTCGGAATTGAATTCAATTCGGATGTTTGGAAACACAAAAAAAGATGGGTTGAAATCATGCATATGATTAAAACCCATCTCCTTTAACGTTGAAAATATGCTTCCAATAATACCCATCTAAAAGCAAGAATCCTACGATATATCTCTTCACCTCAAGCAGCCCCTCCCACCAAGAAACAGAACAGTAACACCTTCTCCACCTGAATCAGCACCTTCCACCAAGGAAAACAGCAGCAACACTTTGCAAGCTTTGTATCCAGGTTTTCCCTTTTCCTTGTTCATGGGTATCTTTTCCTTTTTCATTTTTTTTGTCTATGATCATCGTTTTCTTTTAGATCCATCGTTCGATTTAGCTTCTCCTTTCTACAGATTTGTTTAGTTATATAGCAAGAGCAAGTACCTTAACCCTAATGGCATCGGAAATGGTTAATTTCGAGATGAACAATCGAAAAAGTCAGTTTATTTTCATTTTCCCATCCTGTACATTCTTTTGCATTTCTCGAAATTTTTTCTATATATCTATATTTTTTGTTTGTTTGTTTTCGGCTACATTTTAAGTGAATCTTGTTCCATTTGGGATCTTGAGGGAGAAATATGTTGCACTAAGAAGGTAGAATATTGTGATGTAGAACTCGAGAGAATTGAGTTTATGGATTTATATGCATCAATCACCTAGGAAGCGAGACCATGAAAAGAAGGGGAAAAAAAGAGAAAAACGAAAAACTAACACAAGAGAAAACGGAGGCTAGGCAATGAATTGAAAGATTCTCAGGAGGTTGAATCAGTTTCTTCGTTCTTATGCATAGGCACCATTGAATTCTGCATTTTTTACAGTACTTGTTGGTTGATTGTAAAGGTATGACCATGAGTTAATCTCGGGATCTCTTGAAAGATTGCTGGGTTTAAAAATTTGGTTGTTTTAAATTGAGCTTTACTTTCCTTTTCTTTTTTATGATTCGGCTTCATCTAGTTGTGAGAGTATGCTAGTTTCGTTCAATATTAAGAAACAGAACTAGACAACAATGCGTATGTTTTCCCAATAGTTTGATGCACTTGGGAACTTTTGGTAGCTTACATTTGATTGTGCAATATCTGCGGTATAATTGGTTCCTTTTTGTGGGTCAATCATGATGCAACTATTTTTTCACGGTGCCTCTGAAGTCTTCCCTGCTTATTTGTACATTTTGTGTTGCGAAGGGAAATTATTTGATTAATACTAGGAGATTATTCCATCTAAGCAATTCCTTAACGATTATCCCATCTAAGGGCAACCTTCGTTTTATCAAACTTACTAGACCGTTAGAACTTCGGATGTTCTATGACTCGCATAAGCTTCCAAGTTTTTAGTTTTTTTTGGGTATTCACTATATGCATGTTAGTTGCTTTATCTTAGATATCATTTTCCTCTCTATTCTTTTTTTTTTTAATTCAGCTTTCAATTTTTAGCCAATGTCAAAAAAATTTTCTACTTGTTTTGTAACAATAAATAAAATTTAAATGCAGGTGATATGAGGGGATTCGAAAGAAATGCTCTACTTGCTATGGTAGCTTATGCGGGTTATTTGGTTTGCTTGAGTTATATATATCAATATATGTCTCGGGCTA
>JANZXP010000194.1:31211741-31230906 GCA_027576715.1 Erythroxylum flavicans | reverse complement strand
AATGAAAGAAATTGCACAAGCTATTGTAGCCACAAACCCTCGTGTTAGAAAAGAGGAGGAAATATTTGACGCAATGAGAGAATTAGGATTGGAAGGACATGTTCTTTTGGATGCAGTTGATTGGCTTGTAGAGCATCCTAACTTTATTGGTGTGTTTTTTGCATGTCCAGTTGAATTACGTTTAGATTGGTTGTCTAGGAGGATGGGTTGGTGTTAGGTTTTTATAGCTTACTCTATTTAAGTGTCTAACTTTATGGATGATATAACTTGCTCTATACAAGTATGAATGTTCTTTATTTAATTTTCTGATGTAAGGATGTTATGTCTCCTTATCACAGAAAGACATGTTAAGCTTGTTATGATATTATATAATTCGGAGTGAAATTTCTAAAGTTGATAGTACGTTGTAGTTGTCAACGCAAAAGAACTACTGCTCGTTCATACATTTTTTAGCTTCCAAATTATAATAGTTTTTTATTATCTTCATAGTTTGGTGTAGCCTAATGTCATTTGCAATCAATTTTTCTTTTCATTTTAATAACGAACTTTTTTAGTGATATTACTTATAATGAAATTATTGTTTATATCTTGCTATATGTAAGTGTGAATGTTTATTATTTAATAAGATTCTTTTTTAGTTATGAGTAAAAATGTCATATGAAATAATTGAATCCATTTTGATTGTATTTCAAACAGTGTAATTGAATTCAAGTATAATATTATTGGGTTTATGCGACACAGTGTAAATTGAATTCAATTCAATCTCATTAACGTAATTGAATCTAATTTGTTAATGAATTTAATTTGAAGATTTCCAAACGGCCTGTTAGCTTTGCGGTTTTGCTCTTAAATTTTCTTGTTGTTGACATTTTCTTGATGTTATTATTTGAGGAATTTTTACGTGTTGGTTCATAGTCAGATTGCTATTTGTGATGGTGCAGGGGTTACATCTTACCTTATGTTTATGGAACAAAAGTATGCTATTTTGTGTTGCCTCTTTTTGAGAGGGGAAAGTGGATCAAACTGGACCTTACTCTGAGGTCTGCTCTATAGATGTCGAGGACAGAATTTGAGCTATGTGCATGATTAAACCACATACTGTGATTGCCAACCGTCTTAGATAAAGATGATCCGTGTCCTAATTTCATGATCTATGTTTTTCTTTTGTCAGTTTCTCCAATTTGTTACCATCTTTCAACTACTTTGATCAAATCTTCTGCTGGTATTTAAACTCTTACCTATTGTATCTGTGTGGTACTTGACCATGAAGCTCTGCACTATTTGACTTTGTGGTTTTAAATCAAAACTACAGATTGCTCGAATGCATACTGTTAAGAGAGAGAGAGAGAAATTGCGGAGGGGATAAATAGGAGGTTGTCGAGAAAGCTCGACCGGCAATGGAAGAAAAATATTGTTGTCAGACCACCTCCGTCTTTGAAGAAGTTGCAAGAGGAAGAGGCGGCTGCTGTTGCTGCAGAAGCTGGAAAATCTGCATGAGGCATCCAAGTAACTTTCCATAGCAATGGAAGAAAAATATTGTTGTCAGACCACCTCTGCCTTCGAAGAAGTTGCAAGAGGAGGAGGCGGTGGATGCTGCTGCTGCGGAAGCTGGAAAATAGGCATGAGGCATCCAAGTAATTTTCCATGAATTTCGTGTACCTTTGTGATCTTTGTGTTACACCAAAGCTTGTTTCTCTCTGTATAATGCAATCTTTGTGGTTTTGATTCATTACCAAATAAATGTATATTGGTTTCTTTGATCGAGTTACATATCCTCGATCATAAAAATGGGGTCTTGATGATTATAGTTTTATTCTATTTGGTATCTTTACTAACAGTGACTTGAGTTCGAGTTCGATCCGAAGTACAATCAACTCGGATTTGGTTCATTAACTTTGGGTCAGGTTTGATCGGCTCTTTTTTTAATTATCCCTTGCACCGTGCCAAGAGTTAAGGTTGGCCTTTCATGGGAAGGCTTAGCGATAAAAAAGGGGAGAGGATTATGTGAAAAGTTGTGGGTTCAAACTGAGAAGGAGCAGCCTTTGTTAAGGTGATGTAATCTCTCTAATAGTGGCCTATCTGTTAGAGCAGGTACTCCTTTTATTGTTTAGGATCAGACCCGAATTTACCTATCTATGAATTTAAGTGGGTAGCTCATAAGTCCCAGGATTAGTTGAGCGAAGCCTAAAACCTGAGTTATTCCAACAAAAAAAAAAAGGGTTAAGGTTGTATTGAAACTGTAAAACGCCGTCGTTTTATTAGGTTAGCTACAATGTAACCTGCAATCGTCTTCTTCACTAGTAGATTAGTCGTAGCCATGGAAGAAGAACTCCAAAGCAAAGCGACGACGATGGAGGCCACCTTACGGAAGAAGCAACAAGCCATGCTGGATCGCCTAGCAAACCGCCACCAAAATCGCCCCAAATCCACTATCACCGACGACTCTACTTCCTCCTCAGCAGCATTCTCCTCCAAGTTCTCCGACTCCAAACGCTCAGTCGAGTCCCAACTCGCTGAACTACCCACACTCTCCGACTCATGTCACCTCAAATCTCGTCTGGCCGAAATCTCCTCCGAAATCTCCTCCCTTGAGCAGCTCGTGGCCGAGAGCTCCTATTTTCTCCCTTCCTATGACCTCCGGGCCGCTCTGAAATCCATCTCCGAACTCAAACAATCTCTCGAGAATTTAACCTCAGAGCTTCTCCCCAAGAAGAAGTTCTCATTCAAAAACAAATCCGCATCCAAAAACGTGCATACCGAGCCTCGAGAAACAGCAAAGGCCGAGAACTCGAACCCAATCATCACTATCCCAGACTCGCCGGGATTCAGAAACAAACAAAACGAGGTCTTGACGAAGAATTTCAGAGGTTCTGAAATCGGCGAGTTTACGATCTCTGATCTGGACTCCTGTGAAGTGAGGCTGATTGGGTCCGTTCGCGCGGTTTTCATTAATAGGCTGAGAAATTGTAAGGTTTACGGAGGGCCGGTTACGGGGTCGATATTGATGGAGGATGCTGAGAACTGTGTACTTGTACTGGCGTCGCATCAGATTAGAATACATTGCGCAAAAAGGTGCGATTTTTACGTTAGAGTGAGGAGCAAACCCATAATAGAGGATTGTGGGGGTTTGAGATTTGCTCCTTATTGTCTAAAATATGATGGGATTGAGGATGATTTGAAGGAAGCTGGTCTGGGTGAGGAGAGTGGTAATTGGAGCAATGTTGATGATTTCAAGTGGCTGAGAGCGGCGCAGTCTCCAAACTGGTCAGTTTTGGATGAAGGTGAGAGGGTTGGGAGCGTTGAAATCGAGGTCTTGGATAATGGAAATGGGAAGGGCTAAGCTGTTGGATTTTGTGCCATTGTTGTTCTAGATTCCAAGGTGCAAATTTTTTGTTTATGGATCATTCATACTCTGCAAAATTAATGTGTTCTAGATGGAACAGTAGAGAATTGATGCAAACATGCTCTTTGGGTCGATTTTTGGCAAATTGAAACAGATATTACTTGTTTCAAGTATATATATCATATAATCTTGAAGTCTCCAAAGGGGTCTGTCTGTGAAGCATGATTCTTTTATTCTCTTGATATTTCACTATTCGTCGTCTAGTATTGTCCCATGTTGATCTGTTTGTTCAAAATCACGGAGAGAATGTGGATTGTGCCTGAATTTAAACTTTGTTGAATGGTCACAGCTGCATTTATATGATCTTATCCTTAAAGCTCGCAAGTTCTCTGTTAATTTGTTCTAGATGAAAGCATTCGATGAATGATGTGAAAAGAAACTGTGGCCATCTCTATTTGTGTACGGTACCTTTCCTTGGCATCCATGATTGTGTATATACTTTTTGGTGGTTAAAGTCAAATGAAACTAGAGAAACCTCCGTAATTTACAGGTGATTTACTATGCAAAAGATTACTACAGGTAGTAGGAGGTCCAGTTGTGAGATATTTTTTATGGTTGAAATCTGCAAAACGAGGGATTTGAATTGCTTTTGATGAAGTATGTATGATACAACTGCTAAATTCAATTTTCGAAGTTCTCGTGGAGGCATCATATTTCAGCTTGATAAAGAGTTCTCATTCTTGTTTGCAGGTCAAGAGTGCAATAATCGTGATTTGAAGATTCTGCAGTCCTCGATCTTCTTCGAGAGATCTGAAATTGAGTAAATGAGCATCATTCCTTTTGGTTCTAGTCTCTGCGCTGTACTACACACGCTCGTTTGATGGCTTTGAGCATTACAGTATGTAAATGTTGATTTTGGCTTGGTCAGTTTGGTTCAGTCGCCTAAAGTATGTATTTTGGCTAGAAGACTCACTAGCTCAATGATCTGGGAATTGTAGGCTGGCCCAAAGATGGGTTCTAAATCTGGACTTCTACTTCCTATCTGACAACTCTTATGATCTTGATCCTATTGCAACTTCTCTAGTTGGTGAAAAGTTGGCAGACCAGAGTTCTTCCACTTCAGAAAATTATAACATAATTGACTCAGTGCGAGAAAAGCATAGAAATTTAGCTGTAAGTAGGCATATCTTTAAACTAGCCATTAGGTGATACTGTTAAACTTTCCATGGGTATATGGATAAACTATGAAATAAGCTCCTGACATGTTCTGCAATATCCATTGCTTGATCATCCTCTTGGCTCTAGCAAGAAAGTAGTGATGGCAACTGGCTTGACTCGGGCCTCCTTAGGTCCGAACCTGAGTTTGGTTAAACTTATTTGAACCCATTGATTTTGAGTTAGTCCAGTTCGATCTCCCATAACTGGTGGGGGTGAAAAAAATTTGTTAAAGTCTGAACTTTGGTCTGAGTTGGATCAAACCAAACTCAGCTGTTGATTTCAGTACAGGTCAGGTTAGGTTCTGATTCTTTTTGTCAGATTTATAGTGAATTTTGAAAGGTTTGTGTCTGAAGGAGCGCCTTTGAAAGTTTCAGCTTTTCCAATAATAGGGTTGGTCAAATATCAAATCATTTGTTTTTTATCATTGTGAAAGCTTGAGTTGACAGCAGGAACTTGTTCTGCAATTACCACTAATCTAAAGTCTTTAAAGGTTTCTGTGTCTGAACTGAAGTAGCCTTTGAAGGTTTCAGCTTTTCCAATAATAGGGTTAGTCAAATATCAAATCATTTCTTTCTCTATCATTGTCAAAGCTTGAGTTGACAGCGGGAACTTGTTCTGCAAGTACCACCAATCTAAAGTCTTTAAACTCATCTTTTCTGGACTGTAAAATCTTCCAAAAGTCAATCCATGGGATCCTGTGCTACATTTTTCAACTTTCCAGCTGTAGAATAGTTGTCTTGCAGAAAATTTTCGTCACTTTGTTTTGTCATGAGCAGCTCAAATTCCAGGATAGTTAGGTGAATGTGCATATGAACTTTCAGTTTAATTTGACTTGGAAGTTGGATCCGAGAAATTAACGGAGGGTGAACCCTTATATCTAGCACTTAGAGAGTTCGTTTCTGACTTGATTCACTTTAAGATAACACAGATAACACAAATTTATGATTCCTCCAACCATGAGAGTTGCTAGCTTTCCTGCACCATTACTTGAACCGTTCCATTTGATTCCTGTTTTCTTTGTCATCCTAACTACAGTATCCTGTCGTGGGATCTGCACACACGAGTCAGCTAAGGTTTCTTACTGACTCTGATGAAATTCTTATTTTGATGACAACCTCTCTCTCTTCTGTTCAATGGTGGCGTGGAAGGATTTGCAGAACTTGACAAGCTTAGGTATGTATCTGCAACTCATTTCTTCCAGTCAATATATCTACACCTCAGGAATGCTTTTCTAATTCTTATAGCACTCACTTTAGGATAGTTTGATCTTATTATTTGTTCCATATTCATATATAATTGATAAGAAGTTTACACCCACCATAGGTTTGCAAATCAATTCAGATTTGACCTTTGATTAGACTCAAGAGGGAAAGTCCAGTCCCTAAGAGAACTTCTTTGTCCTGATTTTTGCTATAAAGTGAAAAGGAGAAGGGGGAAACTTGAATGAGAAGTAGAATGGGCTTCACTAATATTTTGAGTAGTAAAACCAAAATATTATCATTTTAGGTGCGCTAGGCCCAATTCCGTTGACACAACTCGAATTTAATTAAATTTCGAATTAAATTAAAATTATTTATTTAGAAACTTTCTTAATCTAGCTTGACCGAAGTTATTGTCATCTTTAATCGCTTATTAAGAAACTTTTCTAATCCAATCTAACTAAAACATGTTATAACAAAAACAACAATAATTTAATGAAAGTTTCGTTTCAGTAATGTGCAGCCTCACTTCTAACTGATCGAGAAGTTGTTTCCGACTAACTCAAATTTATTGCTAAGTCTAAATCTCAACTTAAAAACGAACCTAACACACGAATCTTCGTCTCACTAAATAATTGGAAATAATTATTACTAAATATTACATGTATAAGCTAATCTAATGCAAAGAGAAAATATAAGTTAATGAACTGTCAATCTCACTATCTTTCACTATCCTTAGCTGTAACTATGATGTCATTGCCTAGTGAAGTTTGGTGGAGTTGATGGGGAAAACAATTTGTATAGAGCATAACACTGTGACCTCATTAAAATATTTAGTTTAAATATTCATAATTATAATTTAAAAAAAAGATATTTTCTTCAAATCATGTGATAATGTCTTGTAGTGGGTTAATTTAATGAAATTAATGCTAAGCAATAAGGTTGGTCATAACGGTTGAGAAAACTTGATGCCCAATATTTAATGTAAACAAGGTGTAATCAACAAGCTCTATGGTTGATTAGTTAAATTAGTATTAAATCAACCAAACAGTACAAACATAATCGTGAGTAATACGAACATAATCACGAGTAACAATAACGTAATTACAACAAATTACGATTAATAATCCAATGTTATGGCTATTATTCTAATTACATTCTACTACAGTTTAAGATTTAATTAAAGCTTAAATTCAAATATAATAAAATGTAGTTCGTCACCATGATTTTGTATCAAATTGGTTTGATTAATTTATAAAAAATATTTAGGTCCAAACTCGACCAAATTAAGTTTTGTTCATTAATTTCAACTCAGATCGAACTTAATTAAATTGGGTTCGAACTGATTTATTGTTTGATTCATCTCATGCACTCCCAATTTAAAACACCTAGGAAGATTATAGTTAAATAACTATCTTAGCATTTGAGCCTATAGGGTAAAAAGTTATGATTAAAAAACTAGACCAGTTCGAGCAGTTCAATCATGAAAATTTTAAATCAATTAATTTTTTTATTCGATTTTTAATTTTTCTGTTCAATTTATTTGAATAACTCTTGTTGTTGAAAATCTATCAATTTATTAATTAATCGGTTGATTTTTATAAACTAGTCATTTTTTATAAACCAAAATAAACTAATTATTTTCATTTAACAGCCTCTCTTTTTAATTAAACTTTAAAGTAACGTCATTCTCTTTCAACCTTATTCAATTTCTTCAGTTTTATTCAATTTTTAACTAGTTTTATGACAGCCTAATACTGATTGAACATTAAATTTCTTGTTTTATCGGTTTAACTTCTGATTTGATTTTTAAAACATTACTAAAGCAGCAAATAATTATATGTACGTGATTATATTGTCATTGAAATAGTAAAGATTATGATGAAATTAGCATAATCTTCCATACCCCACTTCATTTCTTTAATCTGTTCTTGTTTTTCCTTCTTCTTCTTCTTCTTCTTTTCCCTGTTAGGGTTGTTAGGCCATGAATGAATGAAAATAGTCAAGTTGGTCCACAAAATACGGTTCACGTGTAATGCATACAACATAAGAGAAGTCCTTTTTTTTTTTAATATGGTTGTCCCTTTCATTGTTTAATTAATTTCTTGATCATTCAATGTAGATGCTCTAAGTAAGTATCAGTTTCACTGATTAGATGCATAATCTGAAAATTATCTTAAGCTAATCTTTTTTTTTCAAGACGGCAATGGAAATATAATATTTTTTATTACTATTTTCTTTTAACTAATACAAATCAATAACTCAACATTAATATGATTTTTTTTGAAATTGCGATTATTATTATAATTAATCATAATTATAACCAATTAATCATATTATAATTATACTTTACAATATAATCCTGCTTGAGCTGGGAGTGGTTGGCTTGAGTCAACTCTTCTTGGCCAAGAGATTAAATTTAATTTGATTGAGTCATCAATTTCTAAGTATATTCCTTATTAAATTAAACAAAACAGGTCCTTAATCTCTGATCATGGTTTGATATTTTCTTTATGAAACTTGTCAAGAAATTAAAGCATGATCCTTCGAATTGTGTAAGAAAACGAAGAACAAGACATGCTACAACAGTTTCCAAATAAGTTGGATTTGGTTGTGTCTGGAAACAGAACGACAAGCCAGCTAAATTTCGTGGCTATATATGTAATGTTCAAGCATCAGAAAGTGCCAATTTAGATGTATTGTGCAGAAACTTAGAAGAAGAAGCAAAGCTAGTTATTTATTAGCTGAAAATATTTTCTAATCAAACCATATAAGTTTTAAATTACGATTTACAGTTGCAATCCGAACCTTTCCGTAATTTGACACAATTACAATTGCCCTTCTCATAATAATATCGTTATCGTCTGTAATTATCATAATCGCTTGTAATCGTAATTTAACTTGTAATATGTAATTTACAAGTTAAAAGTGTGATTACGACTTTGTATTATTATAAAAATAGTATATATTATACTCCAACGTTACTAAAAAATACTTATTAAAAATGGTAGCAAAGATTACGATAAAGACTTATTTTAACTTTTTGTGGAACATTAAGATAAAAATTATCCATTTAATTAATATTTAACGAAATTATTTTTAAAATTACATTAGTATCCGTTACATCCAAATTATCTGTGACATGATATAACCTAGATTTATGACTCATATATTAAAGTTATCAAAAACTTAATTAAGATTTAATATATTAATATGATTTTGAAAGCGTTACATAATATCATAGATAATGATAAAGATGAAATTAAAATTTTCTAAAAAATATTAAAGAGTTGATCTTCTATCCGAATTAGAATCTTGTTTTGGAAGTGAGGTCATTTACACACTTGTAAGTGATCCATCCGACAAGGAACCCTAATTGAGGAAGGAATCTGATCATGTACCACTCTTTAACCTAGCTTTTCGTAAGCTAGGCGTTAATGGGGTTTTTCTTCTTTTGTCTTTTCGTATATTTTCCTCTTCCTTTCCTATAAACCCATTGTCGAGCTTTACAAGTAAAACATATGCCGACAAAAAAAAAAAAAAGATAAGTGATGGAGAAAAGGAAATAAAAGGGCAATTGATGTGAAGCTTTGGTACGAGTTTAGGTTAGAAAATGACCTAGCTTATGAAATAAGTAAATGACGACTCCCTAAAAGACTTTAGGTTTCAAGATCAATGCTAAATTACAAATTTTAAAATAAATTATGATTAGGATATTATTACTAACCGGAGTTAATATGAACATATTACGATTAATTATAATACAATTATTATAATTATATATAACAATAATTATATATGATTCGATCGGTTTAATCATAAAAATTTTAAATTGGCTTCGGTCTTGTTCCCCTTGATTCTCTTGTTGTTAAAAACTGATTAATTTATTAATTAATCGATACATTTTTTATAAACTCAAAATAAATTTGTTAAATTTTATTTAACAATCTATTTTTCAATTAAACTTTAAATACTAGTTAAACTTGAAATCTTTTGTCTTATCGGTTTAACTTCCGGTTTCATTTTTAAAATATTGATTATTACTAATTTAAAAAATGGTGTTTTCCTTTGTATTGAACTTAAATAGCTATACTATTAATCTTTTTGGAGTCAAACTTTTAAGGTAATCAAAAGATTATTTCAGAGTCGTTTACTTATAATTTGCCATCAAATAATTTGCAATTAACATTAAAAAAAGGTTTTAACTGAAGAGTACCAGTGATTATCAATATCGTAATTAATAAAAAATATTTTTTATAAAATAATTGCATTTTGGACCATTATTGTAATAATTATGATTTTCACTTCTGGAAAATGAAAAGTTGCTTACTCTAAAAGAAAGAAACAAATCCCATAGATTTAGTTCTATGTTTCTTGCAAGAGTAGTTACAGGAATTTGATTATTCAGCTTTAAGGGTTAAAGAAGAAGAAGAAGCAGAAGAAGAAGAAGAGGAAGAAGAAGAAGGTCTTGTAGGTTTGAAAGATGTTGGAATTTTCTGTGTGTTTGCTGTACCAACTTCTCCTCTAACAAGCTCCCTCACAGGTCAAACAGGTCACATTCCTCCATGTCTTTTTCAGTTTTCTGTTAGTTAAGTTCTGCGATCAAACCAATGTTGAGTGTTTTGACAACCATGATGCAGAAAAACACATTTCTGATTATCTGTTTACCTTACCTTCTATTTTGAAAAAGACATAATGGTATAAATTACATGTTTGGAATACACCATTTTATGGGTCAGTCACTCGACTTAAGTTGTCTTTACTCCTATTCAACCATTCATTTCGAATTCATTTGTGAATGCACAACTCAATCTTTAACTTCTTTAATTAAGACATTCATAAGAAGTTTTAAAGATTATACCATGATTTTTTGTCTATAAATTATATGTTTTGAGTACGTTTTTTTATAAATTATCAATTTAAAATTAAAATTAAGTGATAACTTAGAAGTAAGATGTAGAATAATTAATGCGTCTTTACTCCGATTCGACCATTCTTTTTAGATTCACTTGTCAATTGTAATTTTCTTTATCACAACTCAACCTCTAACTTCTTAAATTAGAAGACTCATATAAGTTTTGTCTTTTTACGTGTAAATTATGTATTTTAAATAAATTATTTGACGAGTTAACCGACTCGAAATTAATCAATAGTTTTAATCTAAGTGATGCGTGAAGTAATTCATATGTCTTGCTCCTATTGATCCATCCAAATCATTTGTGAATTGTACCTTCCTTTGCCACGACTCAACCTTTAACTTAATAAATTGGAGGACCCCTGACAAGTTTCACCATTACACCATCCATTTTCATGATCTAGATATGCATATCCACTAATAATTAATATAAGACAAAAAAAACTTAGGAGGAACTTAATCTTCATGTTTCAAATGCTTGTAAATGATTATAATTATGGTTCTAATGTTGCAATAGTACCTTCAATCATCAATTTAATTGAAGTGTTAGCATAGGAACTACGTGAACTTCCAATCATATGTATACCATTTAAAATGGTGATTCATTAATTTTCGAGCTAATTTGTGCATAATCCAACCGATATCGGTTTGTTTAAAGGTAAGTACGTATGCATGACTATGTTAATATCATAATAATGGGTTGCATTGCATAGGAGACCCGAAATATTACTGGTAAATGGTCGACGTAGGGTTTTGTATATGTATTAATCATCACGCACTCGTGGGAAGATACTCCAATTATAAAATGTCACACACCACACCAACTCACTAAATATGCTTATAATCACCATTATAATGATCATGTGACCTACATTGCATCAGGCAATGCATAAAACTAATCAATATTAGCTTTAATTTTAATAAAAAATGCTGCTAATACTTATATGAATAATTTGGAGTTAATGGGTCATACTCAATTTGATTGTACTTTACAAAATCTAAAATTATACTGAGTATATATATGTATATGTACATATATATGTATGTTACGTTCTTTAGGGGATGGTCGAGTTGGTGGAGTGGGGGGCATGGAGCCAAAATGTCTTGTATTTAAATCTCCCTACTTACACTCTCTCGTTCAAATCTGTCATACAGGGCTTACTTAATACAGAACATTCAATTGACGTGATTTACAGACTATTGTGTCAATTTGGAGGTTTACTCAGTACGCATATAAAAAATAGTAGCTGCGAGTTCGTACTTTATTAAAAAAAAAAGAATGTATATATGTCACTCTCTTCAATATATACATATTACTCTCTTCTTATTGATTCGTTTTCATATGCCGTGTTTCTTCTAAGTTTAGATAAACCAGTTATATCTAACCTAACCTAACCATCTCTGTATATTTGTTCTTCTTTTAAGATTGTGACAATCTGTTAAGGTCTATAAATGTCGTTTGAATTAATTAAGCAGCGACCCATATTTTAAAAATCAGACAAAAAATTAAGCTGATAAAATAAAACATTTAATATTTAAAAGATTCAACTAGTATATCATATAAAACTAGCATATAGTAAAAATTAAATAAAATTAAAAAAATTTAAAATAAAATTGAAGAATAAAATTATATTTACTATTAAAAAGTTAAGATTTAATTAAAGAAAAAGACTGATAAATGATAATTAGTTGGTTTATTCTGGTTTATAAAAACTAATTACTTTAAAAAAAGACCAGTTAATTAATAAACCGACTAATTTTTATTATTAAGGTGAGCCGAACTAATAAATTAGTTGGTTCGAAACTTTTGCTTAGGACCTAATTTTGTTAGCAATTTTGATGAAATCTTACTTTAAGTAGAAATTAATTTACATAAAATCATGGCAATACGAAAATTAAAGAAAAGTATGAAACTGATTTTCCATTTTTTATAGGAAAAGGTAACAATTATGAGTCATTTGAAAATATTTTTTGCAATAATTATACATAATATAAAACACAAACATAAAATTAACTATTATTAATTAATTTAATGTTTATATTGATAATAAAATAGTTCAAAGAAATTAATAAGACCATACGGTACCATCAACCATGCACTGGGTGACGAAACAAAGCAACCTGTTGCGTGCATGGAATGAGTTCCTGTGGCCATCAGTGACTCGCCACATTTCTTCATCTGATAATGACCTTTCAATGCTTTTTTCTCGCAAAATTTATAAATTATTTTTTAAATTTATAAAAATAATTACGACGAGCTATGTCATATTATTATTTTGGTTATGTAGTTTATATATATCATATTTGAGTAACGAATTAGTTTACTATATAATAAGTTAAAAATATCAAAAACAGTCTTTCACATGTTTTACTTCATAAAATTTATGCATAATACGAACATAATACGTGACAGTCACGTAACAAAAATATTAATCTAACGTATCTCGTCATGTCATTTACATTTATGGAGAACTTAATAATGAATTATTTTTGTTAAAAATTAAAAATTGAAATATTTTAACTCTACTTTTTAAATTTCATATTAATATTGAAAAATTAAGTAAATTTTGGATTTTCTATAATCAACCAAAAAATAAACATACATTACGTCTTCAGCATTTTCTTGATTGTAATTAATTTTTTAATTAATTGTTAATTAATTTAAACTCCTTTAGATCCTCCTCTCTTCTCCTAATTCTTTGGGAAAATCCCACTTACTTCCCCTCTTATAACATGCACATGAGTACCATGACTACTGATTCAGATATTATTAGGTCTACCTATTGTCATATGTAGAAAATTGGAAGTGTGATTTATGATTAGAACTAAACTATTGGCAAGTAGGTGAATGGTCACTAGATCGAGCCTGTCGTACAGGACTGGTGTAGTGCAAAGTATCTGATTGACATGATTTACAAGCTATTGCATCAATCAGGATGTTTATCCAGTGTGTACCCAAATGATAGCAGTTGTGGGTTCCTCCGTTCAGAAAAAAAAGTAGGTAAATACTTATTATGATATAAAATATTTAAATAAACTTTAAAAGATTGTATAGTAAAAAAAAGTTATGACCAATGATTAGAGAAATTGGTGATTATCAATAATATTGATAGTAAAGGATATTACTTTTTGAAAACAAATTTTATCATTTAATTATAATAGTCTACTAATTAATAACTATCAAATAATGGTCATATAATTAATTACAAATTTGATAAAATTCAAAATCAATCCACAAGTTGAACTCAATTTGGATTATTGTGAAATAGTCATTACTTAAATAATTATAAAGAAAAAGTTTATCACTAATTTTTTAATAGATATTAGTGGTCATCACTATTATAAATAATAAAATAATATTTTAATTAAAAATTGTATTTAATAATAATAATTACTAAAAGTTTGCGATATAATTAAAAATCTAAAAGTCTAAAGTCTAACATACTCTGTGGAGCAGAAGGCTACTCACTATGTGAAGGTCGGAGGAGGGTCATTAACCCTCGTAGCATTTTCTATGTAATTTTTTCAAAAAGACTGTTTCCGTTATTTAAACCTGTAACTTTATGGTCACAAAAAAGTAACTTTTATTATCAATTGCGCAATATAATTAAATGTTGTAATAATTTCATTAAAAATGCATATTATAACTTGTTGTAATTGTTAAGTTGATTACTATTTTCTGTTGAAATTTTATAAGTAATCTATAAATTATTATTTATATTTAATAAAATTTTCTAACATTGATTCAGAATTATAATGACCAAATTTCGTGGAAGAAGGATAGACTTGACAATTCAAAGAAGAAAGAGGTCACACTTATTGAGGGGACACAAGAACAAGAGTGTATATAAATATTAAGCCTCCAGGCAATGGTTGGATTAGCGGGAGGCAAACAAATCTCATCATAGAAATGGTAAGATCTCCGTGTTGTGGTGATGAGAGTGGACTTAAGAAAGGTCCCTGGACTCCTGAAGAAGATCAAAAGCTTGTCAAGTACATTCAGAATCATGGGCATGGAAGCTGGAGAGCCCTCCCCAAACTTGCAGGTACAACTTATCTTGTTCCTGTTTGTACTTTGTCTTCTTTGTCTCTTTCTCTGTCTCTGTCTCTTAGCTTGAATATTGCTTTTTTCAGGTCTGAACAGATGTGGAAAGAGTTGCAGATTAAGATGGACAAACTATCTGAGGCCCGACATAAAGAGAGGAAAGTTTTCCGCAGAAGAAGAACAAACTATTCTTAATCTTCATGCTGTTCTTGGCAACAAGTAAGGAAAATTTTCATAATTGTCTTTTATTCTGAATCTGACTCATCATGAACTTGCTCATCGTTTTCATTTTCCTTTCTCTGTACTAGATGGTCAGCAATTGCTGGCCACCTTCCTGGTAGGACTGATAATGAAATTAAGAATTTCTGGAACACCCATCTCAAGAAAAAGCTGATACAGATGGGTTTTGATCCTATGACTCACCAGCCTCGAACAGACATCTTCTCTAGCTTGTCTCGTCTCATAGCTCTAGCTAATTTAATGGATGGTCAATCTATGGAAGAACAGGCTGCGAGACTACAAGCAGAAGCTGCTCAAATGGCAAGGCTTCAATACTTGCGATACCTTCTCCATTATCAACCTCCAGCTTCCATGGCCACAAGCTCAAACAACATAGACGCCAGCAGTTTTAGTGACATGGACAGTTTGAGTCTTTTAAACTTAACACCCACCTTTCTTCAGGATATCAACGATATACCTTTCTCTCATTTGCCAAACTTACAAGTACCACCATTGAAGAAAGAGCAACCGACTCAAGCTCCTGATTTTGCAATGTTTACTCAAGAAGAGAATTCACCCAGTTCTCCTTATCTTCCTGCCTGTTCAGTTCCATCTCCACCTTCAGTTGCTGCGATCATTCCACAGCCTTCTCCGGTTGACATGGCCGATGATTCTTCCATTGTTTCAAGTTATTTAGGAGACGCTTCTTCCATTTGGAGTGACCACCTTCTCCTTGAACACCCTTTATTTCAAGAAATCGCCTAAAGTTTGGAGTTGCATCGCCACTTTCCTCTGTGTAATAAGTAGATTTTAGTGTCTATATAAACATAAAGTTCACTTATCAAAGTAGAAGATAGCTTTCAATCATGTTTTCGAATTGTGTTTTTGGTGTCTGTGAACTCCTCTTTTCAAGGGTTCACCTCCAACCAAATATATCTGTAACTAAGGACTGATTAGGAACTCCTGTATTCTCGTTGAACATATCCACTGTGCATTGTTTAATTTCCAAGAAACTGCAGACATTTTTTCCTGGTTTTAGTTCTGTAAATTCTCATGAACTTGCTTCAGATAATTTCCTTGAAGCTGCAGACAAATTCTGATTTTAGTTCTGTAAATTCTTAATGAACTGGCTTCAAATAATTTCCAAAAAATTGCAGACAAATTTTCCTGATTTTAATTCTGCAAAATTCTTCATGAACCTGCTGCGATTATCTGACGCATGATTAGATAATCGAATAACATATAACACCTGCACTGACTTCAAAGTTCCAACCCATCATTTATCAGATTCTCTGGGTTCTTTCTAAGTAGACGACGACTAAAAATACAGTGAACCCAGAAAGAAGAAAAGATGATAAGAGAGAGAGATTAGAACTCCAGGAGATTACTAGCAGTCTTGGTGTTCACATTGTAACTATTTGTTTACGTTTGCGTGCATAGATTATTGCAACATGCATATATTTTCTGGTTAAGGTACGCGATTGACCAGACCTTTTGATCCGAACCGGTCAACCACTCCAGAGGCAGTGACTCCAAACTCCATGTCCATCTCAATCTTCGCCATCTTGAAAATGGGTTTTACGGATTTGGAAGAGACTGCATGCGATTACGTGTTCTTTAGATTTTTTATGTTTTCGCAAACCAGAGAGAGACAGTTGACTAAAGCATCAATGTCAAAAAAAAACAAAAAGATGACGTAAAAGGATCCTTCAATGATAAGAGGGACCCGAAGTAGTTAAGAAACACAGAAAGTTCGAATTATACAACTTAGCAAGCAATCATAACAAAACACACTTCAACACTATTTCATCATGAAATGATAGATTGGGTAAAATCAGCGAATATGCTCGAATTCATTGGATTTTAGTCAAAATCAAATTTAAAAATTGGACAAAGCAAACAACATACAGAGAGTCGAGTCCAATTAAGTTAAAGACGGTTCTAACCAATTAAAATAAGATATTCAAAGTTTTAAATATTTAGCTGACATTAAATTGTCATAAAATTGGTAAAAGATGGAATGAAATTAAAAAATTTTGAAATAGAACTAAAAGAAATCATCCTTACCCATTCAAGAATTTAAATTTTAATTAAAAAAATATTTTTAAATAAAAATTAATTAATTTATTTTGAGTTATAAAAATTAATTAATTTATGAAATTGACTGTTTAATGAATAAATTGGTTAATTTTTAATAACAAGGATTATGAAAGTAAATCGAATCGAAAAATTAAAAAAATGATAAATCAATCGATTCAAAATTTTTATGGTTAAACCGGTTGAACCTGATGGTTTTTTAATCATTGGTTCCAATAATTGTCATCTCTATATTAAGATGAATTTTTTATTTTTCTTTTCTCAAAATATTAAAATCTCAATAATTTAAAGGTGTTTGGTAAAGAGAATATAAGTTATTCTCCCATTATTTATAATGGTCTGTATAATGTTAATGTTACAATGATTTAGTTAGACAAAATTCTAAATTTGGGTGTAAACGAACTAATAAGCCTAGAAGTTTAAAGTTTAAAAAGTTCAGCAGATATTAGACTATCATAAAATTGGTTAAAAATTAAACAAAATTAAAATTACTGAAAAAAGATATTGTTAAATGAAAATTAATTGGTTTATTTTAGTTTATAAAAACTTATTAGTTTATGAAAATTGGCCGATTAATTAATAAATTGATTAACTTTTTCAATAACAAAAATTAAATCAAACCGAAAAGTTGAAAACCAAATTGAGAAAATGATTAATTTAAAGTTTTTATTGCTAAGCCGGTTAAATTGTTTCAGTCTTTAAGATATTGAGTATATATAATTAGGAACTTTTCAACCTATAATATTATTAATCATTAAAAAATTATATTTTTACCATCACAGATTTAAATTATTTAAAATTTTCAACAGAACTAAATGGTTATAAGGCAAAACATGTTGAAATTCACAAACAAATCAAAATTAATAAATTAAGAGTTAATTACTATTTTTATAATTTTATAAAATTATTTACATTTTCTTTAATTTAATTTGATATGATATTTAACATCCACTTTTTAATTAGAATTTCGTAATCTTTTCTCCTTAAATTCTTGATATTCTCATCGAAATTCATTTTATAATTAAAATTTTTTCTTCTATTTATACTGAGTCGAACTAAGAACTTATCAAAATTTGTCAATTATTTATAACCCTTTGTGAGTATTACTCATTCTTATTATCCTTACGCAATATTTTATTTAGAATTTTAATTTAATTTAAGGTGATCAAATATTTAAATAAAAGTAATTAATATAATAATTATAAATCTTTTTTTCATGGGATTTGACAACCATAGAGAGGGCTTTTTTTATTCTCTTAAGTCTTTAAAGTATTTTACTTAGTATCCTTCATTTTATAGTTATCCTTATTTCGTTTATTACGTAGTACTTTCCTTCTAATACGTTGACTTCGTTACCATGTTCTATATGTCCTATATTATCTATTGCATTACATATATTATATATTTTTATTTATGTTTATTTATTTATATTTCATATTATTATTATTTTATATTAGATATGGGTCTATTGAAAATCGCCTTTCTATTAAATAGGAATAAGGTTACATACTACGAATCTCGCCAAATCTCACTTCTCAACAAGACTTATGGAGTGTTGTTGTTGTCGTTGAAATTTAACAACCACTTTTTGCTTAGGTTGTCAACATAGAACACCAATATTCAATAGATATACTTGTACTAGTTACTTTCCTTTTAAGATTAATGTACCACAAAATGGTCTCACTCTGATCCAAATCAATACTCAATAGGCCGATTCTTCTCATGTTTCTAGTTAGGGGCGGCAACTAGATGAGGTTTGGATCAAATCGAGACTAAAGTCCCTTAACTCTTTATTAGGTCTGGGACAGATTTTAAAGTTTTGACTTCTCTGCCATTATTACATGTTAACTGAAATTTATTTCAATTAAACCTAAGTATTAAGCCTTTCAAACTTAGAGACTTTAGAGGGTCAAGTCCAAGGCTAAAATTCTCTTTGGTTTTTACCCTTAAAGAACAAAACTTCCTTTACATGAGAAATTAATTGCAAAAGTTGGAAAATTAATCATATTTTGAATTATAAAATTTTGGATAAAATCGTATCTAAATAGTTAGAATAAGTATTTTATAATAAACTTGATTGTTAAAATTGCTTAAAATACTCTTTTCTTTAGCTTATGATAGCCATTTAT
>JANZXP010000194.1:31189702-31204883 GCA_027576715.1 Erythroxylum flavicans | reverse complement strand
TTAGACTATATAGATATTGTAGATTTGTTACTTACATAGCTGAAGTTTTCTCCAGTTGTCCATTATTGTATGTTTTAACATGTCTCATGAACTCTAATCTTTGTACAAGTTGATCAATCATACTCATCGATATCTACTTTGTGACTATACTTCCTTCTTTTGTTTCTTGGCTTCACTTTTAGTTGGCACCAGATGCTTATTGATAGGAAAAAATAACATTATTAGTACAATAGAGAGCAAAAGGAAAACAAAAAAAAGAGATTGTCATTTATGTCAAAGACATAAATTATCTATGGTTTTAAGTTTTAACATAATTACGTGAAAAGCATAATAATAACTAAAAAAATTTCAAGTTCAAACTCATTTAATTCTAAATATTTAAATTTAAATTCTAATATAAATTCAATCAAATTAACTTTAATTTGTTAACTTTAGACAGATCGAAGCTAGTCCATATTTTTTTTGCTATAAAACATCATATATCACAGTTCTAGTTAATAGAAAAATCAACAATAACATAGTACTAATTAGAAATGACAAATTTTATCCAACTTAACTCAAGTTGATAAGAGTTTCAAATTAAATTTATTTTTTATTTTAGACTTTAGATTGAACTTGAGTTAGGACTGCTCGAACCTGGCTCAACTTGAAGTCCAAATTAATCAAATAAAATGACATTATTTTAAAACTTTAAATTAAAAAAACTATGTTAAAGATTTGGGTAAAAATTATCTTTCTTACGATATTATTAAGAGATATTGTAATAAAAATTAGTGATCAAATAATCTAGCCTGTAAGACAGGAAGTGAATCAACTAGATTTCAGAAGTGTATCAACTTGAGATTAACTAAATTCAAGGGGAAAATCACAATCAAAAGATTTAAGTCAAAGGTTTAATGTTAAATGTGGGAATGTAATATTCTATATGGAAAATTTAGTTAATATCATCACAAGAAAGCTAACTTTTTTTATGATTCTTTTTTTTAAAGAGATTTTTTTATGATTCTATATATCATCATTAATTTCATACACTTTTTTTCTGTCCCTCCAATGCAAAAGATCAACTTTTCAACTTGATTTTTTGTCAATCATCATGTCAGTACCTATTTTTCATGTGAAATAAAAATCTCGAGAGACTAGTGATGTGAACATGAATAATGTCTTAATCATAATGACTTTTAATAATATTAAATCCTAGTTGGTGGCAGTTGTTTAGCATGTGAAATACAAATATATTGTTATTTTTAATAATACAAAAATTAACTGATTTGGTCAGTTTAAATCTTAAATCGATCAATTTTTGGTTAAAATTTTAATTTTTTGATTCAATTTACTTTAATAAATCTTTTTATTAAAAACTAATCAATTTATTAATTAATAGATTGATTATTTTAAGGCTATGTTTGGTTAAACGTAAGGTTTTTAATAGAACGGAATGATTTATAATGGAATGGAATGTAAATGGATATAATATTAGAAAATTGTTGTTTTGGAAAGATGAAATGATTCATAATGTAATATAGTGAAATGTTGTTTGGAAGAAGGGTTTATAATGTAATATAGTGAAAAGTTGTTTATCATTTTACATTTCATCTTAAACCCCCCCCAAATTGGAAATTTCTTATTTTTATTGTTTACGATGGAATGAGATGTAATATGAAATCCTTCTTTTCTATCACATTCCATTCCATTTCATTATAAACTCTCATCTCAAATGATGTAATAATATTACATTCTATTCTTTTCTATTAATAAACCCTCAACCAAACATACCCTAAATTAATAAATTTCTATAAACTAAAATAAATCTATTAATTTTCATTTAACAATTTCTTTTTAATTAAACTTCAAATTCTTTGACAGGTAAAAATAATCTTTTTAAAGCAATTTTCAAATTCTTAAATTTTATTTAATTTTTAACAGGTATTATAATAGTCTAATAATTAGCGAACCTTTTAAATCTTAAACCTCTTCTCTTACTAATTTTGACTTCTAGTTCGGTTTTTAAAACATTGGTTATTTTCACTTCTCTTCTATTTTTTACTTTAATACTTTTAATTCAAATTTATGAAATTGCAATTTTTGTTTTTGGTTCTTTACACTTTCTAAGTACTGTTTTTTTATATCTTTTCATTAGAGTATTAGGATATCTTTTTTAGTATATCCGAACTACCTAAATTTCGTCTCTCTTAATATTTATTAAAACCAGTCAACTTTAATATAAACATAATTAAATTAATGTGTCTTAAGATATCATTAGCCAAGTTAACACACAGATATATTCTTGGCTCAAATCCATGTTGTTAATATTTTACTGTTTCTGTAATTTGTTATACTCCTTGATTTTTGTTATTTACTTTGATTTTCCTTTAATTTGATTACGTTTGTATTTCCTAATTTGTAGCTAATTCATCTCCTGTAAATGGCTACTTAAAAGCCACGGTTTTCAATAGCAAAATACAACAAACACTTCCATAACTCTGATTCTTCTTATTTCCAGTTTGTACATGGTATCAAAGCAAAACCATGGTTGAATTAACAAATCAATTTTCTTCTCATCATACTAATGCCCATCACTCCTTTTCTGTCAAATTAAAATCATCAAACTATCTAGCCTGGAAAACTCAATTCCAACTTCTCCTCAATTATCACAATCTTAATCACCTCATTGATGGCTCCCTCCCACCCCCAAAAACAATTAAATCCCTATCTAATCTAGTCGGTGATATTTCAAATCCGGAATACACAACTTGGTTCAAACAAGACCAGCTTCTACACTCTTGGCTTCACTCCTCTCTCTCTGAAGAAGTCTTCCCATATATTGTTGGGTTAAATTCCTCTCAAGAAGTCTGGCAAAATTTAGCACAATCTTTCGACTCTGTCTCTCAAAACTGACAACTTCAAATTCACATTGAACTCCAAGAACTCAAGAAAAATGATCTCTTAATTTCTGCTTATCTCCAAAGTGCAAAGGCACTCAAAGACGAGCTACATGTTGCTGGTCGACCACTCTCTATGGCTGAATTTAATGCCATTATTTTCAAAAATATTGGTTTTGAATATCACAACATCATTACTGCCTTGAACCTTCGTCCTGAACCTGTTCCTTTTCATTAGCTTCATGGACAGCTTGTTGCTCATGAAATACTTCTTAAAAGTTGTCATGAACCACCTCAAGCAAATATGGTATCTCAACATTTCAATAATAATTCACTTCCTCCGCTGCTCCCATTACCAAATTCAAACCCCAATTGGCAACGAAATTCCAATTCTAAACCCAAAGGCCCGTGTCAAATATGTGGATTACGAAACCATACTGTCGATAAATGTCGTCACCGCTATAAAAGACAAAATCAAAATGCAAATCAACACCAAATCACTCAACAACCGATGGAAAATTTTTCATACAATTGCCCCACCACCACCTGCATCCTATCCACCACCGACTTCACCTTACTACCCCATGTTCAATCACTATCCACCCCTAACACCATTCGTAAACTACTCCAACATATCACCCAACGAAAATAATTGGCATCCTGATACTGCAGCCAATTATCATGTCACCCCAGACATTCAATCACTCAGTGCCGCTACTGAATATCAAGGTCCGGATAATCTTCATGTTAGAAACGGTGTTGGATTGCCAATCTCTCACACTGGTACGGTTACTATCTCTTCTCCTAATGGTCCTCTTCTTCTAAAAGATACTCTATGTGTTCCCAAAATTGTAAAAAATCTCTTGTTTGCCCAAAAATTCACCACTGATAATTGTTGTTTTTTTTTAATTTTGGCCTCACTGTTTCTTTGTTAAGGATCAGGTCACTAAAAGAATTCTTCTGCAGGGTCCAAGTGAAGATGGTATCTACATCCTTAAATCACCTCTCAAGTCTACCCTGACAGCTACCGTCCCGTCATTTTCTGATTGGCATTTTACCTTGGGTCACCCTCATCGTCAGACAGTGTCCAAAATAATAAAAGACTTTAAGTTACCTTGTTCCAGTTTTGACTTTACTCCTTGTTCAGCGTGCAATTTAGGGAAATTGTCCAAAATATCTTTAGCATCAGTTGAACATAAAAGCACGAGTCCTTTTCAAATAATTCATTATGATGTTTGGGGCCCTGCGCCTATTGTTTCTAGCCTAGGTCATAAGTATGTTCTTTTGTTTATCGATGATTATACTCGATTTACATGGATATACTTGCTCAAAAATAAAAGTGAAGTTTATGATTTTTTTCTTCAATTTCAGTCTCTTATAAAGCATCAGTTCAATTCTACAATATTAGCCTTTCATTCAGATTGGGGAGTGGAGTATCAAAAATTAAATAAATATTTTCAACAAAATGGGATAATCCATAGAATAGCATGTCCTTATACCCACGAACAAAACGGCACTGCCGAAAGGAAAATTTGTCATGTTATTGATACTACACTCACCTTACTGTCTCATGCAAAAGTCCCATTAAAATTCTGGAATTATGCAGCCGAAAGTAGTGTCCAATCTATTAACATTCTGCCTTCTCCAACATTACAAAATTAAAGCCCTTACATGTGTCTCTACAAATCTTCACCAAACTATCTTGTGCAACAACCCTTCGGTTGCACTGTGTACCCCTTTTTTTGACCCTATTCAAATCATAAGTTCTCTTTTAGGTCTATAGCCTGTATTTACTTAGGGACCAACCCATCTCATCATGCCCATCGATGTCTTGACCCAAAAACAAGTCAGGTTTATCTTGCCCGTCACGTTAAATTTGATCCTACAATGTTTCTTGGCTTCAATACAACCACAAATAAGAGTCCACCCCCACCCGAAACACCTTGGTTATCTCTCTCAAATCAGATACCTCATCACGTGGATACTCCAGAAGGATTTTCAGGTACGACTTTATCTTCTTCTACAAAGTCCAACTCAACCACAAATACTATTTATCCTACCATCCCACCCCACACAAATAGCAACCACGCAGACTCTGTTCCATCTCCTTCTCCACAGAATCACATCGTACCATATAGCAAACCTTCAAATCAATCTGCTCTCGACCTAGTTGTTGACATCTCCTCTCACTTTTCCCAACTTACTCCATCCCAAAATCCTATTAGAACTTACCCTATGCAGCTTCGGCAATCTACTCATTAAAAACGGCATGCATGTATCTCTATGAGCAAGCCTAATTATTTGTCTTCTGAGCCTCAGACCTATAATCAAGCCCAAAATCATCATCAATGGAGACAAGCAATGGAATGTGAAATTAATGCTTTGTTGCAGAATAAGACATGGCAGTTGGTTCTTTGCCCTCCAAACACAAATATTGTGGGTAATAAGTGGCTCTTCCGTATTAAACGGAAAGCTAATGGGGAGATTGAGCGTTACAAAGCTCGGTTGGTTGCGAAAGGATTTTCTCAGCAACCTGGGATTGATTACAATGAGACGTTTAGTCCGGCAGTAAAGGCAACTACAATTCGCACAATTTTGTCTCTAGCTACTGTTTCTCAATGGCAAATTAGACAACTTGATATATCCAATGCCTTCCTGCATGGACACCTTGAAGAAAACATTTTTATGGCTCAGCCGCCGGGATTTGTTGATTCGGTTCATCCGGATTATGTATGTAAATTGTAAAAGTCTTTGTATGGGCTTCGGCAAGCACCAAGAGCTTGGTTTCATCGGTTGAGCACTTTTTTGTTACAACTTGGTTTTCAGGCTTCCAAAGCAGACACGTCTTTGTTCATATATAAACAGGGTAATATTCAGTGCTTCATTTTGATTTATGTTGATGATATTTTGATCACATGTTCGGATCCTAATAAGTTGGAAGCTTTCTTACAAGCTCTAAAATCAACCTTTCCAGTCCGTGATCTTGGTACGTTGAGTTACTTCTTGGGAGTTGAGGTAATTTCACAGTCTTCTAGAATCTTGTTGTCACAACAAAAATATATTATTGATCTTCTACAGCAGTTTAATATGCGTGACAACAAACCAACCTTAACTCCAATGGCATCTACTCCACCCCTATCAAAACATAGAGGTGAACTAATGGTTGATGGAGAAAAATTTCGACAACTTGTTGGTTCACTACAATATGTCACTCTAACCAGGCCCGACATCTCATTCACCGTCAACAAGCTGGCACAATTCATGCATCAGCTGACGCAAGAACATTGGGTTGCTGCTAAACGATTGTTGCAATATCTAAAGGGTACTGCCTCTATGGGTCTTTTCTTTTCCAAGTCTTCCTCAATTTCACTGCAGTGCTTTACGGACAGTGATTGGGCCGGCTGTCCCGATGATCGAAAATCCACTTCTGGGTATGCGATTTACTTGGGTACCAATTTAATCTCTTGGTCTTAGAAGAAGCAGTCTATAGTTTCTTGATCCTCAATCGAGAGTGAATACCGATCCATTGCTCATGCTACTTCTGAAATCATGTGGCTCTTGTCTTTATTATCTGAACTTGGGTATCATGTTTCTCCAGCAACACTGTGGTGTGACAACATTGGTGCAATCTACTTGACCTCTAATCCGGTCTTTCATGCTCAAACAAAGCACATTAAATTAGATTTTCACTTTGTCCGAGATCAGGTTCAACGCAAACAGATTCAAGTCAAGTTCATCTCTGGTCAAGATCAAATTTCAGACATTATGACAAAACCTTTGAGTTCTCGTTTGTTCTTATGACATCGTGACAAGCTTTGACTTATGTGTTCACCGTCTTCAGCTTAAAGGGGGCTGTTAAGATATCATTAGCCAAGTCAACACGTAGATATATTCTTAGCTCAAATCCATGCTGTTAATATTTTACTGTTTCTGTAATCTGTTATACTCCTTGATTTTTGTTATTTACTTTGATTTTCCTTTGATTTGATTAGGTTTCTATTTCCTAATTTGTATCTAATTCATCTCCTGTAAATGGCTATTTAAAAGCCACGGTTTTCAATAGCAAAATACAACAAACACTTCCACAACTCTGATTCTTCTTATTTCCAGTTTGTACAATGTGGACGGTCCAAAATTAAGTCAGAGCTTTTTATTTATTTAATATTTTCTTTCGAACCTGTTTGATACATCAAGGGTAGACAAGGTTTGGTTCATTCAGTAAGTAATGCTAGTTTTCAATCTGTCTACAAGAAACCACAATGACAGGCTTTTTGATCCATTCTAGACACTTGGTGCCTTCCTATTTCCCTTTACCTTCGTCTCACTATAATAATATGCAGTTAAGTTTTCGATAAACGTATCCTCGTGTTACAATATATTTATGTAGAAGTTAATTAGTTAGTTATTAACTGTAATATAGTTACTAACAAAATCTATTAGAAGTAGATACTAACATACTTGTATATAAGCTACTGTGCAGCTGTTGAATGAGATACGAAAAATTCATTCTTCATTTCTCTCTTCTTCATTAGTTTTTCATTTTTCTTTCTCTATTACATGGTATCAGAGCAAGCCGATCGAATTTATACTCTGTCTTGATAGATAATTCAGATTTCTTTGAAGCCTTGACTACCTCACATGGTGATGTTGTTCATAAAGCTCCTTCTGCAGCAATGAATCATGGTGTTGGAGATGTTGACGGAGATCTATTACATTTACAGAGTTTTGATCTTCCAAGAATGCTTCTGGTTGCTTCTCCTCTCACAGGTAACAATTATCTTACCTCAAGTATAGTTGTTGGAACCAGTCTTGAAGCTAAAGATAAGATGTGTTCCATTGATGGAAGTTTTCCTGCTCCTACGAGTCCTAATCTCTACAAGAAATGGAAGAAAGTTGATTCCACGATTAAGGCGTGGCTTTTGAATTCTATGACTAAGGAGATGTCTAATAACTTCATCTATTGTGCTAGTTCCAAGGTGTTATGGGATACGATTGAAAAAAGGCTTGGAGAGAACAATGGTCCTTTTAAGTATCAATTGTAAAAAGAAGATTCTTCTTTGGAACAGAGTACTGATTCTGTTATTGGCTATTATAGCAAAATGAATCGATGTTGGGAAGAATTAAATAGACTTATGCCTCTACCTAGTTGTACTTGTAATGGATGTGGTTGTGAATTAATTATTCTACTGGCTGAGAGAGAGGAATCTGCTAGACTAATGCAATTCTTGATAGGACTTAATCCAACATTTAATAATGTGAGAAGTCAGATTCTGAATCTTGAGCCCTTGCCTAACATAGATAAATCTTATTCTATGGTCTTGAGAGTAGAAAAACAAAGACAAGTAAATATGGTTTATGGTAGTAATGTTACTGAAGCTAGTACTCTTTTAGCCAAGAACTCCAATACTAAGGGCAGCAGTTATAAACGAAAAGAGGCTAACAAGAAAGATAGATTTTGTGATCACTATAATGTGACTGGTCATACAAGGGATTTATGCTTTAAAATCCATGGTTATCCAGATTGGTTCAAAGCATTGAAAGAAAAGAAAGCAGTAGAAAAGATAGGAGAAATGGCTAACCTAGTGCACCAAGAGCAATTTGATACAACACCTATAGATAGTTTGGCTGCTGATGATAATCTTGCTAGCATGGTGAATTCATTAATTTGACAGGAGATGTCTAGAATCCTTAAAGGAAAGCAACCTACTGAAGAATATGTAAACATGGTAACTGATCTTGTAAATTTTGTAGGTCAAGTAGCTAAAATACAACATATTCTTAATGCTCATTCATTTAATTCAAGTGATATCTGGATAGTTGATAATTGAGCATTCAATAATCATATATGTTTTGATGAAAGATCTATGAAAAATATTGCACAACTTCAGTTCCCTGTGCCTATTCATCTCCCTGATAATAGTATTAAACATGTCAAACATTCATGCCATGTTACTTTACATTCTACCCTTCAACTTAAAGATGTTTTACTTATTCCTTCCTTCAAATTCAATTTTCTTTCTTTTAACAAAATTATTAAAGATGCTAATGTGTTTGTTTCTTGTTTTCTTTCTTGCTGTTACATACAAGACTAATAGAGTAAAGCTCTCATTACTATTAGTCGAGTCATAGGCAATCTATACATAATCACCTCACAATCTTTTTATCTTCTTTCCTCTTCATCCAATGAATCACATGGCATCTCTCATAATATTTATTATCCATTGAATAAGACTCTTCATACTTGTAATTCTATTTCTCATTCTACTGTAATTAGTGATAATAATGCCACTTACTAGCATCAAAGGCTGGGACATGCCTCTTTTCCTATAATACAGCATATACCTTGTATTCATCTTTCTAATTATAATAAAACTTATGACGTTTGTCATTTCTCCAAAAAACATAGACCATCTTTTCCGACTTCTTCAATTCAAACCATAAATATACTGGAGTTGTTGCACATAGATCTTTGGGGACCTTACACCAAATTTGACATTAATCAAGCACATTACATGTTGACAGTTGTAGATGATTTCAGTAAAGCAACTTGGATTTTTTTTTGCTTAAATACAAGCAACAAGTCACTCAAACTGTTGAAAAGTGTTTACTTATGCTGTATAATCAGTTTGATTGCAAGGTTAACAACATTAGAACTGACAATGGAACTGAGTTTGTTAATGAGACATGTAGAGCTATGTTGGAAAGGACGGGAATGTTACATTAGAAAACCTGTGTCTATACTCCTCAATAGAATGGAGTGGTGGAAAGAAAACATAGGCACTTGATCAAGTTGCAGGAGCACTTTTATTTCAAACAGGATTACCTAAGCATTTATCGGGGGAAGCAATGCTCACTGCTACATACATAATAAATAGACTGCTAACTCCAATTCTGAAGTGGAAATGTCCTTTTGAGGTACTTTTCAACAAAAAGCCTGACTATGGAAGATTGAACACTTTTGGTTGCTTATGTTTTGTCACCAATAATCAGCCAAATAAAGATAAGTTTTCTCCTAGATCATTCAAATGTATTTTCTTAGGATATGTACCTGGTCAAAAGGCTTATAAAGCATATGACTTACAATCTTATAGAATCATTATATCTAGAGATGTAACATTCTATAAAGACCAGTTTCCTTACAAAACTGTGTCTGAGAATGAAATCTATCATTCTCTTCCATTTGTACATATCATTGACAATGTCCAGGAGTTGATGCCGTAACACCAACATGAAGATGTTACTGATGATCTATCAGCTACAATTCTAGCTTGCTCATTCTCCTTCAGAAATTCATGAAGCAAGTGAGTCACAACTTGCAAATAATGACAGCGTATTTAAAGTGAAGAGACCAGTAGATGTACTACGAACAAGTACCAGAACAAGGAAGACACCTGCATGAATGCAAGATTTTGTCTGCAGTAGTGTGAATCTAGTTACCAGTAAAGGATTACAAACGAAAGATTTACAATTCTCAAAGAATTATTTAGCTTTTATGGAAACTATTGATAAGGTCAAAGAGCCTGCTAAATACAAACAGGTTAAGATGCATCCTGGTTGGGTTGAGCCAATGAATCAGGATTTAAAGGCATTGGACGATAATGCCATATGGGAGATTACTACTTTACCAGAAGGTAAACATGCTATTGGTGAAAAATGGGTATACAAGGTGAAATTTAATCCAGATGGGATAGTGGAGAGACTAAAGGCAAGGTTAGTGGCCCAGGGTTATAACCAGAAGGAAGGGGTAGACTATTTTGATAGTTTTTCCTCGGTAGTGAAGCTTGTAACAGTCAGAGTTTTCTTGGCTTTAGCAACTAAAAATGGTTGGTATATTCATCAGCTAGACATTAATAATGCATTTCTTCATGGATACTTGAAGGAGGAAGTTTACTCGACTCCACCTGGAGGCTATACAAAGGCTAAACCTGGAGAAGCTTGTAGACTTCGAAAATCTCTCTATGGGCTGAAGCAGGCATCAAGAGAGTGGAATGCAGAATTTACTGGCCAATTGCTGAAGTATGGCTTTTACACAATTAGCAAATGATTATTGCTTGCTCACAAAGTCCTTTGGAAGTTCATTTCTTATTCTAATTGTGTATGTGGATGATGTATTAGTAGCAGGAAGTAATGAAGAAGAAATTGTTGCAGTCAAGCAGTTCTTGCATTCTAGGTTCACTATAAAGGACTTAGGATATGCAAAATACTCTATGGGAATAGAGATAGCAAGGTATGAAGCAGGGATTTTTATTTCTCAGAAAAATACTTGTCTGACATTGTGATGGATGTAGGATTCACTGGTTTAAAGATTGTTTCAACACTGTTGCCCAGGAATCATAAGTTTGAAGAAGATTCTGTTCCGCATGAAGAACCAGAGAAGTACATAAGATAGGTGGGAATGTTGTTATATTTGAATATGACAAGGCCATATATTTCTTATAGTGTACAACAACTAATTCTTATGCAATCCATGTGAGACTCATTGACTGGCAGCATTATACAACAACTGATTCTTATGCAATCCATATGAGACTCATTGACTGGCAGCATTATGTGTACTAACGTATCTTAAAGGTACAAATTCTTACGGCTTGTTTTATTTAGCCAAACCAAATACAGATGATGGGGCTTATTGTGACAGTGATTGGGCAATAAGTCCTCTAAGTAGAAAATCTTTGAGTGGTTATTGTGATTTTCTTGGTGGATCATTGGTTTCATGGAAAACTAAGAAGCATAATATAGTTTTAAGAAGCTTTTATGAAGCAGAATATCGAAGAATGGGTTCAGTAGTATATAAACTCCAATGGGTGAGTTGTTTGCTTTAGGATTTTAAGGTGAAATTTAACACATCAATTCCCTTATGGTGTGATAGCAAATCAGCCTTATATATCACTGAAAATTCAGAGTTTAATAAACATACTAAACACTTGGAAATTGATTGTCATATAGTGAGGAACAAGTTTGGAGTCATCATTGCCAAGTTAGGAATGGTTTCACAACCGATTCCAATTTGAGGAGGGGATGTTACAATATATTAATGTAGAAGTTAATTAGTTAGTTATTAACTGTAATATAGTTACTAACAGTATCGATTAGAAGCAGTTACTAACAGGCTTGTATATAAGCTACTGTACAGCTATTGAATGAGATGCGAAAAATTCATTCTTCATTTCTCTCTTCTTCATCTATTTTTCATTTTTCTTTCTCTGTTACACCTCGCAGTGAATATGGTGCGAGAAAATAAAACTAAAGCAGCAAGAGCACCTGCATGTGAACTCGTCTAACATGCACATGTTTTACTCGAAGTTTAAGAAGTGGGTTGAACCTAACTTACTGTGGTCAGATTTGTTTTGTTAAATAATATATTTAAGACAAGTTAATTATAAAACAGGACAGCAAAATTAAAATTTTATATTTTTAAAAAATTAATTTAATGATTTTTTAAAAATGGTGTAATTCAAATAAAAACGACAGTTCTGTTAATTGTTTGCTATTAATTAAAAACTAATAAAAACAATATTTTAATTTGAATTATATTGATTTTGAAATGTTAAATATTTAATATTTTTTAAAAAATTAAACACTGAATTAAAAAATTTAAAAGAATTATACACTTTGAAATTTATTTTCTTATTGTAAAACTAAATGAACTACTACCAAACTTATATTTTGGCGATTTCCTATTGAAAAATAATTTTATTTTTAAATTTTTGAATTGTTTTATCTAAAAATTAATTATATTTGATATTTATAAATTAATTTTAATTATATAAATTGATATTTATTATCTCAAAATTAATTTGTATTTAATGTACTTTTTAAAATTTAAAATTTCATTCACCAAAATTTGTCTTCATGTAACTATCCTTTGTACATATAGATTAGTAAGTTTGGTCCAAGGTTGAATCTTCATCTGAATATATATTAAAATAAAAAATATGAATTCTTCCTTAAACTTTTGCTTCAATTTAGTCTTCTAAGTTTATAGTTTTTCAATTTAACTTGAAAATTTTATTTTATTATCAATCAAATTTAAATTGACCGTATTTTTCCTCTACCTAATAATTTTTTATGGATTTAACCAATAAAAAAATTAAGTTTAATTTGGTAATAAAATATAATTGAAGAACTACAAAAATTAAAGTCAACGTACTCCGTAAACAAGGTTTCTCACTTTGTGAGGGTCAAAAGAGGGTCATCAATATATGCAACATTTCTTTTATAATTTTTACAAAAAAGCTGTTTCTATTATCCGAACCTACGATCTTATGGTCACAAAGAAGTAATTTTTAGTAGTTACTCTAAGACTCTCTCAATTGATGAACTAAAATGAACCTAATTTTAAAGTTCAATCTCGAACGTAGAACACTTTTTTCCTGAGTTTTATCTATTTATTCACATTTACTTTAAGAATTATATAAAAGTGCAATGTATACTAATATAAACACTCTTTTTTTTTTGGAAATGAAATAACTGAGTATATTACTATAGCTGAAACTACAACAAAAATTCAGTAAGTCGCACCAACTCTGGATTTCTAGCTAACTAGGTGCTTGTCAACAACTAAAAAAAGAGGGGATAAAGTTTAATTACAGGTCACTGCTACTACGACACAGAAAAATACCAGAAGCTATAACTGCCACATAGTTCTCATATTTGCAGTAAGTAGGGAAGCGAGATGGTTTGCTACCATTGCCACTCTCATTCAATTCACGATATTCTCAGCTAGATGGTATTTGTCAAGCTCCTTTTGCTAGTAGATTTGACAGTTGCGTTCATTCCATATCATGTGTATGGAAGTGGTGAATGCCAGTTTACGACGGACTACCCTCTTGTTGGTTTGCTGGAGAAGGTGATGAATAGATTTAAAATCTGCTCCCACTCAAATGAATGGTTCACCGCATCCACCAAGTTTTGTATCCTACTCTATATGGCTTTGGTATATTCACATCTGAAGAACAGGTGATCATGATCCTCATCCGCATTGCGACATAATACACACGTAGCTCAGTTTCAAATTGCACACGTAGCTCAGTTTCAAATTGACCGAACTAATTCAATAAAGTAACGTTATTTTAATCTCCATTTAAATTGCATTTTTAAGAAATAGGAATAAGTCAGTGGTCCAGGCTATTGCATGTGGAGTATTAGAAAACCTTACCAATGAGATGAGCACATATTCAATTTAACTTTTGAAGTTTTGGCACTTTTGCTGTAATGAGATATACTAGATTTGAAGTGACCAGACTCAAGTTGATTGGACTTCAATCGGATCTTAAGCTTAAAGGAGTTAGTTGGCGCAGTTCAAATAGTGCAAATCGAATGGATCAATTTGGTAAAACAATATTAGCTTAGTCTCAATCTGACTTGAATCGAATTTCGAACCAAAGTCAAACTATAATTTTTAAGAGATCAAACTGAGGGGCAGAGCAATTGAACCTAATATGAAAGAATGGTTGAGTACTGCACGAGGCAAATTAGAAAACAATGACCAATGAAATGATCACGAGAAGAATGCATCTTAACGTTTCTGAAGCCCGTGATCTTTAAAGAAGAAAACTCCGTACTCTTCCTCAACCCAGCATCGATCAAATCTGTCATGCAGTAGACTTTTCTATAAGTAGAACTAGTTACGATGATTCTCAGAGAAAAACAGAACTTATATGTATATATATATCCACATACCAGCAAGAACATTAGTACATTGAGAAAGAAGATTGAACAGATTTGTTCAGCTTGCATGTACAAACCAAAAATGGCGGTTTCTATAGAAGCATTGGCAATGGCAGGCACAGATTATCTAGAATGGGAGTGTGAGGAGTGCTTCGATTCATCACCACCACCTCATCTTTTAGCAGAAAACGAAGTTACAACAGTGGATGACAAGTACAAGGTGCCTGTCACTTATTTTAGTTTTCCGCGCCACCCTCTAGAACCTGATCATCAGATGATCGCAGATGCATCCGAAAATGAAGCAGCGAGAGAAGTGGAGAAGAAGAGGGCCAAATGTTTGAGGTTCTTGGCAATGTTTGTGAAAGCCATCGCAAGGTTCTTGATGATTGCTTGGTTCGAAAAGTGACATAAACCCTAAACCCTGACCTAAACTACTATCTTTACTTCTAACATCAGTGTTATGTAACTGGATTACGGTTAATGGGACTCTTCCTCTCAGTTCTAATGGCAATGCCAGAGGGTCGAGCTCGAATTCTTTCTCGTAACCAACCTTGATTAGACTATATAGATATTGTAGATTTGTTACTTACATAGCTGAAGTTTTCTCCAGTTGTCCATTATTGTATGTTTTA
>JANZXP010000194.1:31161994-31175166 GCA_027576715.1 Erythroxylum flavicans | reverse complement strand
TGTTTTGTTTCTGTCTCCGTCTCCGTTTTCTTGTCCTCTGGTTTTGGAAGGAACAAAAATTTTATGTCTCTGTCTCTTGAGTCGGGACAGAAATTGGTGGTGACAGCAAGCAAACAGGTCTGGGACAGAATTTTTCTGTCCCTGTCTTTTGTCCCCACCCACGGGAACAGCAACCAAACGTGGGGTTAGTGATGATTTTGTTGATTATCTAAGGCATGATGGAATCTTGTCTCAGTGGACTTTTTCAGGAACAACACAACACAATGGTATTTCATAAATGAGAAATCGAACTTTACTGGATATGGTAAGATCCATGATGGGTTTCACTAATCTTCCTATCATCCTATAGGGATATGCTTTAGAAGCCGCTACCTATTTATTAAACAAAGTTTCCACTAAAGCAGCCACTAAAACTCCATATGAGATGTGGAAAGGACGTAAGCTTAACCTAAAACATTTGAAGGTCTGGGGTTGTCCAACTTATGTCAAGAGACTGCTGCTAGACAAGCTTGAAGCGAGGTCTGACAAGTATAGATTTGTTGGCTATCCCAAGGAAACTATGTGATATTATTTTTATCACCCTTCTGAACACAAAGTGTTTGTGGCCAGAAATGCAACCTTTTTAAAAAAGGGAGTTCCTTAATGAAGGAAGTCATGGTGTAGAAATAGATCTTGATAAAATTCAAGATTCTAACGAGTCAACACAAGCTCAAGAGCATCAGATGCATGTTGAGTAGCCTTTATTTGATGTCTTGAAGTTGACACAAAGGGTACCAGGCTCAACTATTGAGGAGAATGGATCAGTTAATGAACCTGTTAGGAACCAGTGCAACAACAAGATCAAGTAAAGGAAGAACCTATTGTACATGAGCCTCTTAGAAGGTCTACTAAGGATCGTCATACACCAGATAGATTAAACTTAATAGTGCTAGGTGACAAGGATAATCATATTGATGATATCCCGCATATTGATGATGACTCTAAGACTTAAGAAGAGGCTATGGTAAGTTTAGATCGTAAGAAGTGGATTAAGGCCATAGAATCTGAGTTAGAATCCATAAGGACCATCTGAGTTAGAACCCGGATGGTTGACCCAAGTGGGAAAATATTTCCCTACTCATTCTCCACAGTCGGTCTCCGGTCATGCACCACCGATCTCGACGACGGAACATCATGCACTGCTGGGTCCCCAAGACCCACGACCACTCTAAGCTCACTCTCCTCCTCATCCATGGACTTGGCGCCAACGCAATGTGGCAGCTTAGTGACTTAATCCCCAAGTTCAGGAACAAGTTCAACATTTACGTCCCTAACCTTCTCTTTTTCGGCGATTCCTTCACATCTCGACCCGACCGACTGGAGACCTTCCAGGCTCAGTGCGTGATGGGTTTGATCGACATGTACAGTGTTTGTTGAAATATAAGTGGGACTTTATTCCACGTGGAAATAATATATGACATGTATATAAGTTTAATAAATTACTCCTAGTACTAATTAGTTTTAAGATGGAACCTCATTTGAGTTTATATGTGCTCAGTTTATTTAGGCTCAATCATATAAAAATTTAATATGGTATTAGAGTAGGTTACTCTTGGATTACACATCATCACCTTATCACGATAGACTGTGTTACGTATTAGGCCGTAAATTAGCCCATACATAAAGGGAATATGTTGAAATATAAATAGGACTTTGTCTCACATGAAAAGAATATATGACCTTGAGCATGCATATAAATCTAATGAATTACTCCTCTTAGTACCAATTGATTTTAGAACGAAACCTCGTTTGAAATTATACGTGCTCAATTTATTTAGGCTTAATTATATAAAATTTAACATTGATGATGAGAAGGTGGACGTTATGGGACTGAGCTACGGCGGGTTCGTGGCGTATCACATGGCGGCGCAACACAAGGAGCGAGTGGGGCGCATGGTGCTGGCTTGTTCCGGCGTGAGTTTTGAGGAGAAGGACATGGATGAAGGGTTGTTTAGAGTGAAAAACGTTGATGAGGCTGTGGGTCTACTGTTGCCTCAAACCGGAGAAGGTCAGAGAGCTTGTTCGAATGACGTTTTATAAACCCACCAAACATGCCGTCTTGTTTTGCCAGAGACTTCATCGAGGTTAGTTAGAAACTGATGATTACTACAAAAGTTGGTGTCTTCTTTTCTTTTAATGTATAAACATTTCGTATGATTCTCGGTCGATCCGATGATCATGTACATGGGTTTGGATTGGAATAGGAGGAAATTGAAGGTAAAAGTCTCTATGTTGTGTTGGAG
This sequence comes from Erythroxylum flavicans, assembly GCA_027576715.1. NCBI lineage: Eukaryota > Viridiplantae > Streptophyta > Magnoliopsida > Malpighiales > Erythroxylaceae > Erythroxylum > Erythroxylum flavicans. Next base: position 31,172,884 of record JANZXP010000194.1, on the reverse strand, counting down.
AAAGTAGTTTAGAGGTTTTACAATGAACAAATTTCCTGAGAACCTGCTGGTTCTCTTATGGCAGATTCTGAATTGATACTAACTGATGTATAGGGAAGATCAGTTAGAACAATGAGATCTTTTTGAAATGAATCAACTGAAGTTGATTTTAAATCTGGTCCTGATTTACTCGAGTAACTAGCAACAATCGATTCCTGAAGGATGCATTGGAAGATGAGAATCTCTATGAATTAGTTATTTTCAAGCCTGTAATTCTAGAACAGGGTAGTGTTTTGATTAGTCTAAACTTTGTTGGAAAGGCTAATCAGTAGAACTCATCAACTACAGGTCTTTGATGCAGAAATTGGATATCTGAAACTGAAATGTGTACAATTCTGTCTTAGTTTCTTGAATTGTGTGTAGAATTGGATAATGTTGTTCCTTGTGAGGAGGTTTGAAATGTTTCATTCTACTATTGGTTTGAAATCCCTGTGGTGAATTTGGTAATCCTTGGCAGGCAATGTGTACGGAACACCGTGAAGAGAGGAAAGAACTGATCCAAGCTTTGTACAAAGATAGAAAGTTGTCCAATCTTCCCAAGATAACTCAGGTACTGTAAATTCGTCCGAATCTTCTTCCTTGATGATACGGAACAATAGTACCATTAGAACAGATACACAGAAAGCTTTAAATTCGAGAAGTCGAGTAGCAGATATCCGACTTTTACATCTTTGTTACTATCTTGTGAGTGCAAATTTTCTTCTTTTGCAGCCCGTGCTTCTGATCTGGGGAGATCATGATCAGGTCTTCCCATTGGAGTTGGCACACAGACTAAAAAGGTTTCGTTAAAGATCAATCTTCTCAATTAGAAGAAGGAATTTTAAGAATTCATTTAGCTAACGATTCAAGATGTTCTGATTGCTTTCTGCAGACACATCGGTGAAAATGCTCAACTAGTGATCATAAAGAATGCCGGACATGCTCTGAATGCTGAGAAGCCCAAGGAGCTGTACAAGCTCATGAAATATTTCTTAATTGACACTCTTCCTCCTCCTAAGCAAGCCGATCAGACGAGCAATGGCCAAAAATCCAATTGAGTTTTCTGCTGAGAACTTGAGAGATAGATAGCTCTGAGTTACTGATTCATCATTCAGCCTGGTGTTGTACTGTGGCAAAACTACATTCTGTCTGATACCCTCATGAACACATGATCTGATATTAGATCTTGCCGCTTTCCTTCAACACACCGACCTTTCGGCTTGTATGTTTAATGGATACAACATTGAAGATTGTCACTGGAAGAGTTAAATGTATTCTATGCTTCCCATTTAGATGTCAAGTCTGTTAGCTTCAGGAACTTGTAATATACAACTTTTAGTTCCATTGTACTGCATTACATGTTATAAACCGAAAATTGAGCCTCAGTGGCTTCAAGATTGAACTCAGATTGCTCAACATGAAGAGCCTTCTTGAAACATGGGATTAATCATATCCTCCTAGGTTTTAGGAGTCACTTCGCTACGTTTCAGAATCAATATCAGCTAACATCTCATCTGCAGAATCCAGTGGAAGCTGTAGTGGAAAGGGAGGCTAAGGCCTTTTGATATGAACAAAAGGGTAACCATTACTACAGTCCCCTGTTCGTTGTATGGATAAGGATCATTAGATGTCTGTGCATTAAAATATTTATTCTGTGTTGTTGCCCAATGACAAGTGTGTTACTGTGATGTAAAAGCCTGGACCACACTCGCACTTTCCCATTTAGAATAAATGCTTTCCTTCGTTAGAAGGCAAAGAAAATCACCTGAAGTGACACAAAGCTGAAGCAAAACCAGAACATTTCAGAGCATGGAGATCAAGCTCCCCTTTGCCATTAAAATTAGGAGGAGGAGGAAAGTTGATGGGCCGATTTGGCACACTCTAGGCCGAAGTTGAATGATTATTGGATGGAATTGCATGTATATTAAAAAGATGATTTGAATGTTAAGATTCATCATTTATAAGTTATTTTTATAAAACAAATATTTAAACTGATATTTTTGTTTAAAAATTATTTAACACTTAATTTGGTACAAGGTAAAATCGGTTTTGACTAAATTGGAGTTTTAAATATTTTATTTTATTTTATTTTAAATTAAATTCAAATTTATAATTTATAATTCACTCTGACTTAAAATTTTTGATAAAATAATATTATTTATTAAATTAATGAGTCATTTTTTAAAATAAATGAAATAAACAAAGAAGAATAATAACAAGATAAAATAACGATAATAACGATAACTCAGTAAAAGTTCCGTTGATACTCAGAAATATAGAAATGTTTAATATTACGCAACTTTTTTTTAATTGGTCCGACCCAATAACATCTCTAATTGCAAGACTAAGCCCAATGACATCTATAATTATAAGGCGCCAGTTGAACCGTCCATTGCCGTATTATATTCTTTTTATGAAAGTGTTCCAGAGCCCACAGAAATATGCAAATGTTGCGGACTGAAACATACAAAACGGCCCAGAAATCATAAGTAAGGAAATCATACGGCTGAGAATCGGTTTGAATCCCAAGTAAGCATATCAGACGGTTGATATATCAACTACCTGAACAGACCATGTAGAGTAGTCAAAGAGATTCCAACAGTTAACCGAAAAGAACAAGATTTTTATTCGCCAGCTTGAGAACGAGTGAGACTTGGAGTGTACCGGTTTCATTTCATCGACAGGTATGGACATGTTCTCGAACTGCCCTTAAATTTTGGAGCTTTACATGTAAAGAGTTGTAATTTTATTGTTTTTCTATTTGTTTTCTTTTTATTTTCGAAATCTCTTCAAGGGCTTGTTTTTCGTTGGAATATTGCCTATTTTCTTACTGTTTCCGCTGTTGGGTCACTTCAAAAGTTATGTTCTTTTCTGTATATGTATTTCAAATCATATGTTGCTTTGGTTTGGGCCTTTTTTGGAATGATTTTTCATTTGTTGATTAAGGTTTTGATGGTTCTTTTGATGTGTATCATTGTTAGAGATAAACTGTAGTGGCTAATTTGCTGGTATTATCGTTAAAAAAAAAAAACCATGTTCTTTCTGCTTTTGTAAGCTAAATTAAGTAGTTTTGGATTCCAAAAGCTCAGGAAAATGCTCGTCATGTGCATATAAGTGGGATTAATTTTTTGTTGTTAGCTGTCTAGAAAAATTGGGTTGATGGAATGATTGGGAGGCTTGTAAAATGGTTGTGATTGTCCTGTCATTGTCTATGAAACAATGTCCGACTCCTTAAACAGTTGCTGGATATGAAAGTCTTCCTAGTTTGAGGATTGGCATTGCATATTGTTAATGAGAGAGAGACAGATGATTTAGTCTTTGCTGAGATTTTCTTGTTTTAATAATTTTTGGTTTTAGTTTTTATTCAAACATCAGTATGAAGGACACCATTGAATTTCTATGTCAAGAGCGATAATTTCTCTCTTTGACATCCTGGAATTGACTACATATCCCCTTTGCTATAAGCAATTGAATTGTGTCAACAATTTTGAAGGCAATATACATGGACTTGTATTTTTATATGACATATATTTGCGGTGTTTGAAGGCATATCATGGAATGTAGTTCAATTGGATTATGGTGTCTCCAGTTAACTAATTTGAACATTTCTTTCTCTGCAGGTTGAATCGCGTATTAAGTGGCTTATCACATAGGACTGGGAAAATTTATTAAATGGCCATTATACCGTGTGGAAGCACACTGGTTGCTCAGTGGGGTTTCCGTCCACAATTAATGATATGTTCCTATATGCCAAATAGGATAATGAGCTCCAAATGCTGGTCAGTTTGCCCTCTTCAAATTCTCTCTCACCCTCTTTCCCTCAAAACACACACATGAAAGAACCACCAATCTAGGACTAGAACTGAACTAGGTAGTAGTTTGACAACCATAGCCATGTTTTTAATGCTGCTCATATATTCTGGCAATATATGTAATAAAAAATTTCGTCCTTTTGGAGTTAAGCATGATGACAGTTGATGTGCATATACTCTCTTGAGGATGAGTTGCTTGGACTTTAGCTTCAAATAAAGTAATTTCTTTCAATTGGTAGAGAAATTTTTGCGCTGAGTAGTTCGTTGCAATACTATTTGTTTTTCTTTTATATTTTCCCTTATATTACGTGCTTTGGATAACCTTAATTTTTAAATTATATAATGCTTTTAAACCTTTTTGCAGTCTCGAAAACAAGATGGGCTATCTAGCAGCACCATGTTCAAGCTTATTTTCCCAGGATTCCTTTCCTATTTTATCTATCATGGGGCCATCCCGAAACTCACATCGTCTTAGGGGATCCCGGCTTATAGTTAGAGCTGATAGCGTGAGTATATCAATTGCATAGTGTCTGTTCACATGTGCGCAATTGTTCTAGGTGTCCAAAGCATTACTTGTTATTTTGGTTTCACCTCTATTAGTCGAACTCTTTTACTTATCAGAAAATTTTTCTTTCCATTATGAATTGTTCAACATTTAGTTAAGAGCTAGTATTCTTTTTCTTTCCATTATGAATTGTTCAACATTTAGTTAAGAGCTAGTATTCTATCCTTTCAGGATTTCTATTCCGTTCTTGGAGTGTCGAAAAATGCAAGTAAATCCGAAATTAAGAGTGGTATGTGCTTCCCTTGCTGTTGTTGATAACCACCTCATCCCTGGTCCCTGGCTTGCTTTTTCTCTACAGAGAGTATGAAAGTGGTCCATTGACCATCAATATGCTGATAAATGTTTGTTCTTGGTGCCCTGTCAAGCTTGCAGTTCTTCTTGATCATGAATATATCCTTTAATCTTTTTGCACTTTGCTGGAAGTTGAGTTGGTGACGTTCATTTCCAGTTGTTTCTTTAGGGTTCTTTCATTTGATAAATTTGTGAATCGTGTAATTTGTTGCTGAAGCTTAATAAACAGTGTCATGCATGAAGTTTCATCAGAAAGCTTGTATTACTGAAAATTTTGAGTAAATCTTATAGAGTGAAATGTCAAAATTGCTTGACTGGAATACTTGTGTATGACCCTTTAATTTAGGACTACTGTGTGGTTTAAGGTGGACAATTGGTAATTTTGGCACTATAGATGGAAAGAAATTTTGGGATCCTTTGGTGGAAAAGTTATTTTGTAAGAATCTGGATTAGGCCAAGTTTTCTTGTTGATCCATTATCGGAAAGTTGGGAACTTAGGCTATGTTTAGTAGGCCTGTCGGTAATGGAATAGAATGGAATGTAATATTATTCCATCATTTGAGAGGAGGGTTTATAATAGAATGGAATAAAATAGGATGGAAGAAGAGGGTTTTACGTTACATCCTATTTCATCATAAATAGTACAAATGAGTTACCTCCGATTTGGAAGGTTTAGGATGAAATGTAAAATGATAAATATGCACTACCTAATATACCCTCAATAATTTTTTATAATACCAATTATACCCTCAACTCTAATAATAAGCAGCAAGATAATATATCTCATTATTTCTATCAAGGGTAGAATAGTCATTCATTATTATTATACATACATTATATTTCATCCGTCTTCCAAATAACATTTCACTATATTACATTATGAACCCTTCCATCCCTCCTAAACAACAATTTTATAATGTTACATCCATTTACATTCTATTACATTATAAACTATTTCATTCCATTAAAAATCTTACGTCCAACTAAATATAGCCTTAGGTAGAAAAAACTTCTCGATCGTGGCTGAAAATGTAGAATTAGTTTGCTAATCGCTGTAACAGATAAAGTTGTCACTATTTCAGTTCTATTGGAATCGTTTGACAGTAAGATTGTTACGCCAAATGTTTGTCAATGTACTTTATCATACTTTGCATTTTTGTGAAGTGACAAACTATGGAGCAATATTAAGGCGTTGTTATGTTAGCTATTTTTTCGATGAGCATATATTAGATATCTCATTGCTAATACAAGTATGAAAACCGATTTCAGCTTGCGATTATCTAATAGTAGCATTGTGTTGCTTTAGAAGAATTCTTGGAGCTCCTAACTCCAAATTACTAATGTGTTTATATCCCTTGGATTTCTTTTTGGTTCTTCTAAGACATTCTAAAATTCTTTGTGCTTTCTTGTTTTCAGCTTATCGGAAGCTTGCTAGGAATTATCATCCTGATGTCAATAAGTAAGCTTCTCCAATACTGAAGCATCGCTCTATTTCATCCTTGTTCTGTTTTTCTTTGGCATTAACTTACATTTGATGTATTATGCATGGTTTATTATTGGACATTTGCTGTATTATGCATGGTTTATTATTGGCCTAAATATTTAAAAAGCTCTCCATGTTTTCCATTAGGATAAATGGCCCTTAATTTTTCAGTCCCTTTGGGTTCTTCAAGACTGATGAATAAGTTAAGTTTGTTCAAGTGTCGAGATGAGCACATGCCATTTGATTGTATTGTTGTATTGTGAAATCTAAATCTAATTTTAGTTAAATTGGACTTGTTTAATAATTTGGAGCAATAAGGGAATTGATACTACAAATGTAAAACAGTACTCTTTTTTGATATTTATTATTTTCTTACTGTAAATCTAAAACACCAAACCTTCTCTATCCTCTGGAGTTCAAGCTGAAATGTAATAATGTGTGCAAAAGATGAAATTTTGAACTAACTGAAATCATGGACTTGGGCCATGCTGGGATCTAATTTTTACAATGCATTGTCTCTTCATCATATGCTTAATCTTGCTCTGTTTCTGACATTCCAGAGTTGAATATGGATTAATAATTAATTATAAGTAGCGTTGTTCTTGATCTGTTCTTGCCTTTGTATGATTCGATCTGTACTATTTGCTTCTGTACTGCAGAGAGCCTGGGGCAGAGCAGAAATTTAAGGAAATTAGCAATGCATATGAGGTACAACTCGAGTCTTTTGGTCACACTGGTTTCTGGTTTATGTTTGGTTGGAGCAGCTCTTCATTTTGTTGGTCTACATGATCGGAGGATAAATTTATTGTGCAGGTCTTGTCAGATGATGAGAAACGATCTTTGTATGACAGGTACGGGGAGGCTGGTGTTAAAGGTGGTATGGGTATGGGGGTAAGTCAATATTTAACATGTTAAATAGCAGCTATGCCTTATAATTTGTAAAGATTCAAATGGTCTTCTGCCTTCTCATGAATGGATCTGTTGATGTAATCTGCCAGGATTTCAGCAGTCCTTTTGATTTATTCGAGTCACTATTTGAAGGCATGGGTGGTATGGGGGGTATGGGCATGGGAGGTAGAACATCCAGAAATAGAGCTGTTGATGGCCAGGATGAATATTACAATCTCATAATAACTTTTAAGGAGGCAGTTTTTGGAGTCGAGAAAGAAATTGAGATAACTCGGCTTGAGAGCTGTGGTACCTGCAATGGCTCTGGTGCAAAGCCAGGGACAAAGCCATCCAAATGCAGTACATGTGGTGGGCAAGGCCAGGTTGTCTCATCAGCAAGGACTCCACTTGGCATCTTCCAGCAGGTAATGACTTGCTCGACATGTGGTGGGACTGGTGAAACTTCTACCTCTTGCAACACATGTTCAGGTGATGGAAGGGTGAGAAGAACAAAGCGCATCAGTTTGAAAGTTCCTCCTGGAGTGGACTCCGGCAGCCGTTTGAGGGTCCGATCTGAAGGTAATGCTGGAAGAAGAGGTGGGTCACCAGGCGACCTCTTTGTTGTCATTGAAGTCATTCCTGACCCAGTTCTGAAACGTGATGATACCAATATACTATATACATGCAAAGTATCATACATAGATGCAATTTTGGGTACTACAGTCAAGGTGCCGACAGTGGATGGTATGGCTGATTTAAGGATTCCGGCTGGAACTCAGCCGAACACCACACTTGTAATGTCAAAGAAAGGAATCCCTGTGCTGAACAGAAGCAACATGAGGGGTGATCAGTTGGTTCGTGTACAAGTCGAAATTCCGAAAAGGTTAGGTACTGAAGAAAGAAAGCTCATTGAAGAGCTTGCAGATATAAGCAAGGGAAAAACAGCAAGCAGTAGAAGATAGTTGCGTAGAGAATGTGCTATATCAGTTGGCTACAATCAATCCATTTTATCCCCTCTCTGGTCGCAAGTTTTGACAACCTTGTTGCAGTGCAAACAGAAGTAGTAGCTCTCAGTCCTATGAACTTCATGTGGGGTGAGCAAATGCTTTGAATCAGTAGGAAAAGTAGAAATTTTAGTCTTGATCCATATAAGGTAGCCTTTTAGATAAAGGAATACCGACTGATTAGGAGGACATAGAAGTTTGGATATACACTTTTCTTGTTTTGTTTTGTGCACTTTCCTATATTGAAATTTTGGAGGCTAAAATCTGCCAATACAGCAACTTTCTGGTTATTGAATTTGATTATGATGGTCATTCATGAACTATATTCACTGTCTTGTTCAACTGAATCAAATGCATTGTTCTATCATCTTTGCGCCCCACTTATTAATTTATCAGGTAAACCACCGGGAGATCACTGATCACGCAGCCCGTGCTGAGCTGAATTAGTCGTATTGAGCCGGAACAGGGAACTTTACTCCTGAAAAGTTGAACAAAGCCAAGCATGTAAAGTGAGAAATGTTTCTGATGAACCTTGTCATGGTTAATTACGATGTGACTACTTATTAGTAAAAAGATGATAATGGGGTGAGAGAGGCTCGAACTCTCGACCTCAGGATAACTCAGAAGCTATGAGACCTACGCGCTAGCCAACTGCGCCACCACCCCTTTTGGTTCGTGTATTGCAATGTTTTATTATCTTTATTCTTAGTTTTTATTTTTGGAAGAGATTTATAGTGTGTAAATATAATTACTGAAATACGGATACTTAATTGCAAAATATCCTAATGCAATTTGGTTACTGAAACAAAACAAGCAAAATATGTGTAAAGGAATGATTAACATGTATTAAGGTTTTCGTAATAAGAAGAAATCAAAATAAAAAAATAAAAATGAAAATAAAAAGTGAGAATTGAGAATTGAAATAGGAATATAATTACTGATGATGCGTGCTTGATATAGAAAGTTAATAGTTATATTAATATTTAGTATTAAATCTTTAAAATGGTAATGATAATTTTTTTACTCTTATTATATAATTAATTAAAATATTTTATATTTTCTAAATAATTAATAAAAAATCTCAAATGATTTATAAAATAATTAATTTTTAAATAATTATGAATAATTTCTACGATAAGAATAAAAATATCAATCAATCATAATAAAATAATTATTAAAAATAATATAAAAGATCGATTTTGATATAATATTCATCTTCACTTAGATAATTTTTTAATATATTTCTAATTTTTAATATAGTTGTACTGGCAATGAGTTACGCTTATGTTTTTCAGTTGTCAGTTGAAACTTTTGCTTCATTTTTTTATGGTCATTTTTGGAATCGTATATGACGGGTCGTCATATATTCATCTTTTGATTGATATTAGCAAGTTGGATTAAAGCCTCCGGATGGTAAAAATGAATCATTGATGTAAAGCTGAAGTAGAAGGTGGACTAGAAGCAGAAAAAGATAGCAACTTTTGCCTCATTCTGGAGTTGAAAGATAGGGTATGAGGAGAATCAAATGTACCTAGAGAACCAATACAAGAGGTTTGCGTATCAGACCCCACGAAAACACGGAACATTGTACCATTTTTCAATGGATGCGGTCAGTACTCTGAACAGTAGAAAATTCATAACATTGGTGACTGGCAAATGGGATTATGATAAAAACCTACACAACCCCAATCTGAACTAGCAAAGTCATCGACACAGTATAGCTTGACAAGAATACATTAACATCTACAGGCAATGTCTGTATACTACGTCCATTCCTCCCAATTTAAACAGTATGTGCAGCACTTGACACCATTTCGCTTCATCAAGCAATGTATTATGACGAACATCACATCAATCCTCTCCCCTTGTAACTCCTAACCCAAAATTCTAGACCAACCATCCAAGAAGGCGATATTTATGAATTTGGAACACAATTGGCTCTTCTATTCAACATTTTGGTGGGGGCCTGAGTAGACAATGACTTTCCAATAAAAACCCCAGAACAGAGATGTAGGCTGTTGTTACAGTGTTGTTCCTCCACCGTCAGACATAAGGGAAGCGGCAGCTGCAGCAGCAGTGGGCACCACCCCTGTAGAAACACCTGGCTTTGAAAGGTGCAAGAGCCTGCAGAAAATATGTCAAGCAATACAGTTAAATACTCTACATTAGCATCAAAATTCAACAACACACAATTAGCAATTTTCTTATCATGCACTCCCATCTTCTCGTTCTTCCTTTTATAGAGGCACCTTGGCCTAAAATGAAAAAGTTATTTTGCTACAACCAGATGATCTGCAAGAATCATTCATTCATATTATTAAATTTCACACCATTTCAATCACGTCTTTTGTAGAAAAGAGCTATTTGCATAAGAAATATTTATCCAATACCTTATGCAAGTAATCAATCATTCAAACAAATCATAACACTTACGGTGCGAGATATTCACAGAATGACGACATTGCAGCAACAACTTCAGAATAGTTTTCCGATGTTGCTGGGGATGTTACTTCAACCATTTGTATTCCAGGTGTTACGGGTACAGCTTCATCTGTTGCATGTAATTTTAGCATCTTATTAACAGAGGAAACTCTTACAGTTATCCGAGCACCTCTCTTGAAATGGAATGCAAATCCCACTCTCAGCAGCTCATGGTCTAATTTGTAACCAAGGGCATAGAATAAGCGAAGCACATTTTTGCTGGCCTTACTCTCCACCATGGTCCTCACAAGAACCGATATTTGATCTGCACCAGCACCCCTCATTGCACCCCCAACATGTTTAACAGTCCTGCAAAATCAAATATAATCGTAAAAACACACAAAAGCC
>JANZXP010000194.1:31140530-31154043 GCA_027576715.1 Erythroxylum flavicans | reverse complement strand
AAATGCCATGTCTCATCGGCGTTCACGTCCATTGGCTGTGGTTTAAGATCAAAGTCCACCTACAATAGAGTTACATTGGGAAAGAGAAGATAAATAGCATGTGATAGCTTAAGTCTACGAAGAAACAAAGACGCTAGTTTCATCTTATAAGAGCTTTTCAATAGAGGGCACAATGGTTAGCCAAAAAAAATTTAACAGTTGATAACATAAAATGCTAATGTATAATAGCTTATTCAAAATCAACTGGTTGGGTTGACTTACAACTTAAATAATTTTTTTTAAAATCACCCATCCGATTTAAATCAATCAACTATTTTTTGACTGATCTGTCAATAACCAAACAGGGCATATCTACGCATGTTAGTTTGTTGGTTGTAAGTGAATAAAATGTTCTAAATGATAATTTGAATAAGGATCATCCAGGCCCAATTCGACCCAATCTTTTAAAACAATTAAATTAAAAATGAGAAATAATGATGTTTCTTTAAAATAGCATTATTTTTGTATAATTGTTAAATCTCAAATTGGGCCAAATCTAAACAACCCGAACCTGAGCCTAGTGCGAGGTCCAATTAACCTAAACCTAACCTATTAACCTATATAGAGTGGGTTGCCCAACCCATTCTATATAGGTTAACGAGGCTCGGGTGTCATCCTTATATATAAAGTTTTAAAGAAGAAGAATGCATAAATTTTTAAATACACATTAAAAATTCTTAAAAGTTAAGTGAGTTTGTTTAAAAATAATTTAAAATTAGAAGTTTTAGGTTATTTAAATTATCAATAAATTAGTTATAAATAATATTTTATTATTTATAATATTATAGAACAATTAAAAAATAAATTTTTATTAACACTTTCAGTTGAATTCATCCCATTAATTCGTTCAAAATACCTTAATTTCATATATTTAATGAATTTACTTGAAACTTTAAAGAAAAACAACGCATAAATTTTCAAATACATATCATATTTCTTACAACGAAATAATAACTAAAAATTAAATAATATGTTTTATTTTATTTTAAATTAATTTAAATTTAAGTGATCGATTAAGTTTAAATAAAAAATTTAGGTATATCTAAATTCTTAAAAAATGTTCTAATTAGTTCAAAACAACTTATAAATAACATTTTAATTCACTAAGAACTTAATTTTCATTAACACATTAGATTGAACTTATAGGGATAAATTAATTTTAAAGTATTTAGTTTTTATAATTTTTTTATTCAATGTCTAATTTTTAAAATTTTTTAATTAAGTCACTAGTCTTTAAAAACTTTAATAATTCAATTTAAAACGTTAATTTTTGTTGATTAATAAATAGATGAACATCCAAGTGCTATTTAGTAGGAATACCACATTATTAAAAATAACAAATTTTAATTAAATTTTGGTTCATATTCAAATATTTAAATTCAATTTCTAATTTGATTAAAGATAATAAAAACAGTCAAATTCAACTTAAAGTAAAAAAAACAGTTAATTGAGTTTTGAATTATAAAAAAATTAGACCAACCTAATTAGACTTATTATTATCCTAAAATTTTATCTCCGTATTTAATTATATAAATTGAAATAGATTTTACATAAAACTCACGTATTAAATTTTAGAAATGACATATTTAAAAGTGTCGAATCTTTTATGATATTTTTAATTCAGTGTTAAAATTTTAAATTATCTAATAAAGTGATTAATATTTTAAAACAATAATAATTTAATTCAAAATTTTATTTTTGATAATATAACATATCTATTAAATATCACCCGAGTGTCTATCTATTAATTGCATCAACAATTGTCAAGGATCTGTTCAGACTTGGGCTTGAGTGCCTCTATCGGCTAGGCTAAGACAAGCCAATTGGCATCCTTCAAGTCTACGAGCATCCAATCTCATCATCTTTCATGCTATTCAACTTTCTCTGGGCATTTACTTTGAGGGTTTGGAAACGAAGGATTAAATTAATTGTAAAAGATAGTATTTATTTTGAGATTTTTAACTTTAAGAAAATAAATTTATCTCATTAAATTTGAGAATTTATTAAACCCACTAAAAGAGGTAGGTATCAAGTGTTCATTTCAGTTTAAATTTTTATCATATTTATTTTTTACTCTTTTATCCCCAGTCTTTGCCATACTATTCTTTTTATTTCCTTATCGCCTCTCAATTTTTTACGATCTTTCTTACTGTTTTATGGCATCTCATTAATGAAGGAAACCTAAGTTATAAATCAAACATCATTTTTTAATTTTTCATACCCATCTCCATCCCATTTTACTATTATACTCATATTTATAGTTAATTCTGTGCTCAAACCAACCGCCTAATCAGTTCTTTACCAACATCAACATGAAACACGCCAATTGTTGTCATCTGCTTATGTATGTTGTGCTTTAACTAACTCATTTCAACCTAATCTTGTTGCCTACCCATTTCGAATTGCAATATTATTCCTTGTGTCTTGTGATGAATTAGTATTAATATAACATATGATTTGTGTTAGGCTCGATGATTTTTATTATCGAAGGTTCAATTTCATATAAAATCATATGAAACCTACTAGGTATAACCGAAAAATATATTTTGTGGCATTATTGAGAGGAATTGGGACCCCAACCGACAATGAGTATGGGTGTCATTAAGTCCCACCTACCGCAAGCAAGAATCTGTGATCGTTGAAGGGCATCATGGTATGTGACTATGTGGCCTCTTTTAAAACCTTGCACCAACTAGTGTTGTACAATATTTAAGAATATCTCGAAAGTGAACATTTATTTCTATTAATTATCGATTTCTTAATAATTTAAATTCAAATTAATTATTCTTAAAATATGATTTATAAAATATTAAATGTATTTGATTATTTGTCAAATATATTTAAAACATTTTCTTGCATCTCCAAAAGTAGCAACTTGCCTATTTCTTTAGGGTTGAAATACCGTGTTCTCGTTAGGGTATTTTAACTCTTTGCTATTTAATACGACCCATAAATTAGTGTAAACTTTATAAAATATGTGGTTGAGATTTAACGAAAAAGGTAAGAAGTGACTTATCTCATTTCTTCGAATCTAGGAATATCCCATTATTGTTGGAACATACCATCCCCAAGGGACCATCAATGTTAAATTACAAGGTTGCGTGCTATATTAACAAAATTTAATGTTTCAAAAATTAGACAAAAATTAACTAATAATACAAATAATTTTTTAAGATTTAAAAGATTCAATTAATATTAAACAATTATAAAATTGATTAAATTTTAAATAAAGTTAAAAATTTTAAAATATGATTAAAAATATTATATATGTATATCAAAATTTTTGAAGGCTAATTTAAAAAAAGAATATAAAATAAAAATTAATTAATTTATAAGAACTAATTACTTTAAAAAAATTGACTATTAATTAATAAATTAATCAGTTTTTAACAACAAGATTTATTAATTTAAATTGAACTAAAAAATTAAAAATCGAATCGAAAAATTAAACGGCTCAAAATTTTATTGTGTATATAAAATAATTTGTATGTATTTTAAATAAATTATTAATATTTATAAATTAAATGTATTTTTAAATTTTGATATATCAACTAACGAGGTGGACCAGACCGCATTACTCTTACCCTGAAAACGACAGGTCGTACTGTAATTCATCAATTATTGGCGGTTCCTCTTGGAGGGATTAAAGAGATAAGCCACGTTACTTATATTGATTGGTTCAATTTTGTTACTTTTTATAAGTTTTGAATTTTAAATTATTGTGTTAACAAGCTTCTATATTAATTATTTTATTAATGATGATTTAGTTGAATTTATCTCTTAATTTTAAATTACTTGTTCATCAAATAGTTTTTTAAATTATAAGATTATAGAAAAAAATTACCAAATAATATTAGTTTTATATTATTCTTAAATTTAATAACTTATCAACAATTTACATAAACCATTATATTAACATTAAATTAGAGCTAAACATAATTTATTTTTAAAATCAAATTATTGACTCTATAAATATTTTAAGTTTTATGTTGATAATTTATTAAGGATGATTTATATTGATTTTGTCCATTTATCTTAAACTATTCATCACAATAATTTATTTAAAGTGTGGGATTGAAAAAAATCAATGATTAAAAAAATTCAATCGGATCAGTTGATTCTATCGTAAAAATCTTAAACTGTCAAACTTTTAGGTTCGATTTACTTTAATAATTTATGTTGTTAAAATTTCATCAATTTATTAATTAATTGATTAATTTTATTAAATTAATAAATTATTATAAACTAAAATAAATAAATAAATTTTCATGTAACAAGTTTTTTTAATTAAACCTTAAAATTTTCAATAGGTAAGGATAATTTTTTACAATCAATATTTTAAATTCTTTAATTTTATTTAATTTTAGCTGATTTTATAACAATCTAATACCGATTGAACCTTTTAAAATTTAAACCTCTTGTCTTATAGATTTAACTTACAATATAGTTTTTAAAACATTGGAAAAATAATATTAGCGAATATTAATATCATTTTTATATTATTCCCAATTCTAATAAGTTAGTAACAATTTAATTAATCACCATATTAGTACTAAATTAGAGGCAAGGAAAGTGTACCTAACCACGTAGTTAAGTATATGATAATATTAAAGTATTATAGTTGGTAGGTAATAATACATTATATACATATATATAAGCACATATGGGTCTGCGGTTGGTGGGTTTTGATTTACCAATCATACCATTGACCTGGGGTGATCACGTGACTTGAACAAGCCTAACTCCGAACTTGCTGTTTCATCTTTATTGTGTTGAAATTACTGGACTACCCCTTCTAACCCCAACAACCATCTTTGACTATTAAAAGTCCACAAAACCCCTATATAAACCCTCTGCTTCGTCTCCTCCCCTCACCCACTCGTTCCCTATTTTCTGGATCCTCCTTTGACTAGCTTTCTCTATAGAGTGTTGAAGGAGAAGAGGGTTGAGAGGAAGTTTTGAGAAAAATGGCTATGTCGACTCTTTCTTCCAAGTCTGTGTATGGAAAAAGTGACCAACTTTCTCATGAACCGAGCCTCGGACGCCAGCAGCAACAACGGCCCGCTTTCTCTCTCTTTTCTACGACCCAGAAACGTGGAAGACTTCCTTTGATCGCAGCCGTACACGCCGCGGAGCCGGCGAAGAATCCGTTGGCGGTGAAGCAGTCCGCCGCTGTGGCGCCAGGGACTGGGAAGTGGGCGTTGGACAGCTGGAAGACGAAAAAGGCTTTGCAGCTTCCTGAATATCCCGATGCCTGTGAGCTTGAATCGGTTTTGAAGACTATCGAGGCGTTCCCGCCGATTGTTTTCGCCGGAGAAGCTAGGAACTTGGAGGAGAGGCTTGCAGAGGCTGCCATGGGGAATGCGTTCTTGTTGCAGGGTGGTGATTGTGCTGAGAGTTTCAAGGAGTTCAGTGCTAATAATATAAGGGATACTTTTAGAATTCTGCTTCAGATGAGTGTTGTGCTTATGTTTGGCGGTCAAATGCCTGTCATTAAGGTTAGATCTATCGAGATCGTTGAGTTATTTCAATTCTATGGTTCATTATTCTGGATATTCTTATAATTCAGCTTGCTATAGTTACGATTAAGGATAAAACATGGTGGGTCTTAGTTAAGATTAAAAATTGAGCTGAAATTTGTCATCCTCTGCTTTACTATTGTGTAGTTATTTCCTCAGATTGCTAGAAAATAACATAATTGAGATTCCTGGTTGGTTTAGGTGGGAAGAATGGCTGGTCAATTTGCAAAGCCTAGGTCCGATCCTTTTGAGGAGAAAGATGGAGTGAAACTGCCAAGCTACAAAGGGGACAACGTGAATGGAGATTCTTTTGATGAGAAGTCAAGAATTCCAGACCCACAGAGGCTGATAAGAGCCTATTGCCAATCTGCAGCAACTCTCAACCTTCTTAGGGCCTTTGCAACTGGAGGGTATGCTGCAATGCAGAGAGTTACGCAGTGGAATCTTGATTTCGCGGAACACAGTGAACAGGGAGACAGGTATGCAGGATTATGTTTACGTTGCTTGGAGTCTCACTTAGATCTTTTGTATGATTGTACACCATTATGAAGCTACTGTCATTTGGTAATTGCTAATTTTATGTCCACTTTTCCGGAGTTTGCTTGTTGGATGTGTACCGGGGATTTTCATGTTTATAATTTCTGCTTCTGTTTTGTCATTTAGGTACCAAGAATTGGCTCACCGAGTAGATGAGGCCTTAGGATTCATGGCTGCAGCAGGACTTACAGTGGAACACCCTATTATGACAACTACTGACTTTTGGACGTCACACGAGTGTTTGCTTTTGCCCTATGAACAAGCCCTTACAAGACTGGATTCCACATCTGGCCAGTACTATGATTGCTCTGCTCACATGCTTTGGTGCGGAGAGCGAACCCGTCAGCTTGACGGTGCCCATGTTGAGTTCCTTAGAGGAATTTCTAATCCTCTTGGCATCAAGGTGCTTAAAATGCAACTCTATTTTATCAATAATTGATCCTTTTTATGACTAATGATACAGTTCAGAACTAATCACCTTCATAAGTGAGAAGAAGTGAAATTTGTTGATGAGAAATCAAACTTGGTTTACCTGCATAAACTGAACTGTGAACCTATTCCCTTGTGTAGAAGTTGATAATTGACACACCTATTTGAAAATTATACTAAAATTTCACCATTTATACCTGAAATGTAGTTGAAACTAACTTATTCATGTTGGAATTTGTTAGAACATTCAGGTAGTTGTTTAAAGAGCAATTGTGCTATGCATGTCTCATTGATGTCTATTAAGATTTATTCTCCAAGTTCAATCCCATCCAACAACTTAAATTTATGAGAAAATGGCTTTTAACATGGTATCATAAGTTTATGTGACTGTGAGGTATCATGTTCAGTTTACATTTCCTTCATTTATGGTGGATATAGGTCTATTCTTGGGCCACACTTAAGGGCTAAATTTTTTGGATCAAATGGTTCATCGTCAATATTACACATATCTTCCTTTTGTGTCTGTCCATCTAACAACAAAAGCTTGTGGCTGAAAACACTACTTCTGATGCAGGTGAGCCAGAAAATGGATCCAAGTGAGCTAGTTAAGCTTATTGAAATCTTGAATCCGAACAACAAGCCAGGAAGAATAACAGTTATCTGCAGAATGGGTGCTGAGAACATGAGAGTCAAGTTGGCCCACTTGATCAGAGCAGTTCGTCGGGCAGGACAGATTGTGACATGGGTCTGTGATCCAATGCATGGAAACACAATTAAGGCTCCATGTGGACTCAAGACGCGTCCCTTCGATGCAATTTTGGTATGATCCGGCATCCTTTTTTTTCTTTTCCAATTATGTGTTACAAGTTAGTTAATGAGAAAACTTGTGTGTAAACTAATAGCCTTTAAGCATCCGAAAATTGAACTATGTCTCTGCATGTAAATTCATTGCTGAAATTTGGCTAAGTCAGTGTTTGAGATATATAGTAAAACAAATGCAGAAAGACTACTAGTTATATACCTCTTGAAATGTCATGTATATGGAAAACATCTTGATAATGATTTTACCAATAAGTGGATGTTGGAATGTGCCATCTTTGTTTGATATTGCGAATTTGAGAAAGAACAAGGAGTGATCAGAAATCGAGTTTTGAACTTGTGATCTTAGTTTAGTCCATTGAGTTTGGCATGCCAGTTGGCTCAAAAGGGCAGTTTTTATTGCCACAAGAGAAACTGATTTCATGGAAACTATCACTTACGTGCATTCTTGTAATCCTTGGCTTTAATGTTGATTTTGTTTCCAGGCTGAGGTCCGTGCATTCTTCGATGTTCACGAGCAAGAAGGAAGTCATCCTGGAGGAATCCACCTGGAGATGACGGGCCAAAATGTGACTGAGTGCATTGGAGGATCTCGAACAGTCACTTTCGACGACTTGAGCTCTCGCTATCACACACATTGCGATCCAAGGCTGAATGCTTCCCAATCTCTTGAACTGGCATTTATAATTGCAGACAGACTCAGAAAAAGGAGGATTGGAACTCAACGACTGCTTTCATTGAGCCAGTAGGCATGGAATTATGGCTCAAGGTTTTGCATTGTACTATAGATTTGCTATAAATTGTTTTGTCTCAAAACATAATTATTGCAAATTGGAATCTCAATGGTTTCTGAATTATTATGAACTTCATTTGTTCAAGTATTGAGAGTTTCTGGATTGAGGCTACAATGTTGTTGTTCTTTGTAGTTGAAAATGTCTAGGATTATTCTTCATGAATGAAGTTTGATGGAGATGCTTTGAGATTTGTCAGTTAAAACAAATAAAATTAAGTTCTATCGTACGATTGTATGCATTTTTCTTATTTGAAATGTTATTGATTTGTGCCTGATGGAAAAGTTATCATGTGAGTGTAAAAGCCTTAATTTGAGCAATATTTTATAAAAACAGACCGAAAGTTAAACCGGTAAAATAAAAGGTTTAATCAGTATTAGACCATTATAAAATCGTTTAATGATTAAATAAAATTGAAAAATTATAAATATTATTGAAAAATATTATAACTTAAAGTTTAATTGAAGAAGAAGATTGTTAAATGAAATCAATAAATTTTCTTACTTTATATAAATTAATTAATTTACGAAAATTGATTGATTAATTTATAAAACAATCGCTTTTAACAAGAGTTATTAAAATAAACTGAATTGAAAAGTTAATTAAAAATTTTATAGTTAAATTGGTCAAATTAGTTTAATTTTTTAATCGCTAAAATTATAAATTTTTTTCCTACGAAAAATAAAATTAAATTAAAGATAACAATAGGTCCACCCTTAGTTTGGATTTATTGCATTCAAATCAAAATTAAATCGAACCGAAGAATTATGCACATTGGATCAACATTGATCTCTTATATAAAAAAAAGTGTCTACGTGAGCCTCATTTCAAAGGGTCAAGTAGAGCATCTTTTCATAGGAAGTGGGTTTGAGCCAGCCACCTGATTTGGTTAGATGAAACGTGTAAGCCTAACCTCGTCCAGGCCAGTGGGGGTTGGTATTGCGTCGGGTCAAAATCTTAACCTCAAAGTCTAAAGAACACTTTCGGTCAAAGGCCAAAACACGTTAAACTTTAGGGAGAAGTAACGAGTGAATTCTAATTGAGTGTATGCCTAATACATCATCTTCATTTTTGAACATTGTGGAGTTTATTCAAATTTTAGGCTTGAGTCTAAATGCTTCATGTTTAAGTCTTAAGTTAAACTCCAAATTTTTAAATGACTTACGGGGCGTTTGGTTTGAGGGTTTGAGATAGAATGAATGGAATAATTATAAAAAACAGTATTTACTTTAGGGTTCTCAATTCTAGGGGAATGAATTTATCCTATTAAATTTGAGAATTTACTAAACCTACCAAGGAGGTGGGTATCGAATTTTCATTCCAATCTAAATTTTTGTCATGTTTATTTTTTACTCTTTTATCCCCAGCCTTTACCCTACCATCCTTTTTACTTCCTTATCGCCTATCAATTCCTTACAATCTCCCATCCTGCCTTATCGCGCCTCATTAACAAAGGAATTTTTTTTACTGTAAGTTAAACATATGGAGATATCCCCAATAAACATATAAAAGACAAATTGTTTTCATTTTTATTGAGAGTAAAAATGGTATTATATTATCTTTCATTTCAATTAATGCAACAAACCAAATAATGTTATTGATATTAATACAAAAACTCAAGTTACAAACTAAACATCATTTTTTTTATTTTTCATACCCATCTTCATTCCCTTCTACTATTATATCCATATCTATGATTAAACCCGTACTCAAACCAAATGCCTTTTGTATAGAAATTTAAATTATAGAATCGGAAGACTCGAGTTGGTCTGATTGGATGAGTTGGTTTTGGGCTAGGCCAAACTCTATCGTGGTATAAGATGATTCATTTATAAATTTCCAATATAAAATGAATGGCAATAATGTGACTTGTTAAATACCAATTTAGTTTGTGAAGAATAATTTTTCTGAATACGGAGGTGTCTTTATATTTTTATTTATTTTAAATCGTCTGTAATATTAGTCTTTTTTTTAACTATGAGGAAAAAAAAGAAATATTTACTATTTAATCTTATTTTTATTTAAAAATTAGATGATTTTAATAACTTTTTATTTGAATTATTTTTAAAATAACTTTTATAATATTTAGTCAAACTAATAAATGAATAGTTAAGGTGTTAAATTCAATATTATTAATAACTTCTTTTGCTATTTATAGAAAAGCAAGAGTAATAAATTAAGGCCTATTGAATAAGCGTGACTAAGGATAACATAATTGGGTCGGATTCAAACCCTCTTTGACCTAAGTTCGATATAAAACTTTTGTTACAGATTTAAAATTGGGTTCGATTCAAGACTCGAACAAGCATACTATTTGATCGACTTCGAACTAAATTAGATTATTTTTAAAATTTTAATTTATTTAAAAAATGTTCTTTTATATTTGATATACTCAGGTTGCGGGTTAAGTTAAATTGTAACATTTAAGTTCAAGTTTAGCAGAAATTTTGAAAATTAAAAAAAAGGTGATTTCTTTCAAAGTTCTATAGACTAAAGGGACTAATTTCTCTGTTTCAACTATGTTTCATGCCCAATATGATATCCAATACGACGTCGTTTTGTAGGTTCTGCAAATAATACTACAAAATGACGTTATACTAGGCACGAAACAAGATTGGAATAAAATAAAGTTTAAAAGGTTTAACTAGTACTAAAGATTAAATAAAATTAAATAATTTGAAATATAATTGAAAGAATTGTCTTTACTTATCGAAAAAATTTAACTTTAATTGGAAAAATTATTTAAAATTACTTAATTAATTTTAGTTTATAAAAACTTATTAATTTAAAAAAATTGATATGTTAATTAATAAATTGATTGGTTTTTAATAACAAGAGTTATTAAGATAAATCAAAATAAAAAGTTGAGAACTAAACCAAAAATTTAAAAATTCAAGATTTTTTTAACCGAGAGTGAAATACATGTTTTTTATTTAAAGATTGGATTGGATTGGATGCTAATAATAATCTTTTGGATTAATTAAAAAAAATTTTAAACTTATGTCAATTTTTCAATTGTAACTCGAACTTTAAAAAGTAACAATAAAATGTTCAAAATTTAATTTTTTTCAATTTTAACCCGATATTAGTGACTCCATTATCTTCACTAATGTGACAGTGCCACGTGTTCAGAAATTCTCATTAATCTGATATGTCAACGTAATTACCAGAAATGAGTTAGATTAATAAAACGACGTCATTTTGTGATAATTCTAAAACGCAGTCGTTTCAAGAAGTGATTCGTCATCTTTTTTGACAATAGGGACTGTATCGAAACTCGACCTTTACTCAAAATTACTCAACGGTCGTGGCTTCCACCGGTGTCGTCCTGCCTGTACTTTCCTCTTTTTCTTGATTCCTCACACCGCTTTTTTAAGACAAGTACGCAATAGTTTAATGTTTTGTGGTAATTCTGGTATCTCAACGTCAAAATCAAGCCGGCGATACCCAATAGTTTGGTAATTGGTAAATGAAACCCAGAAGAGAACTTGAACAAATGTCGAACGTTATGGGCTATGAAAAAAACTAATTATAAAAGATGCAATTTTTAATATATAGTGCTAAAATTATACATATGTAATGTACAATTGAAATAGATAAAATGAACAAGGATAATATGCCTACACTTTTTTCTCTCTCTTTTTCATCCTAATAAATTTAAACATTTTCATTTTTAATTTATTATATTATTTATTAATATGATTTGACCTTGAATAAAAATTTTTGGTATAATAAGATATGAATAAAACATCTCACTTAGAGAGATTATTTTCATTCTTATAGGTCTTTTAAATTTTTTCCTTAGAATTTTATACATTAAACATTTAATATGTAATACTTTTCTCTAGTTATTTAGCTTAAAATTTTACTTATTTTTATATTTTTATTTATACGTATTTATTATTTAATTTTTTATTATCTTGTATGTCTGTTTTTAACTTTATATATTATTTTTTATTTCACGTGGGCCTATCGAAAATAATTTTTTTACCAATTATGATAAGGTTATGTACTATTGACCTCACGTATTAGTAAGATTTTCACAAAATTATTGTTGTTCTAATAATTATGAAGATTAAATTGCATGAAATTATTTTTAAAAAGTTACTAATTCAAATAAAACAAACAATTGGATTGACTAAATAATTTAAATAAGTTTAAGAACTTAATCCATTTTGTCAATAATACATGCTAACTTATGAGCTTTTAATACGAGTAGACACCTTCTTGGACTTTAAACAATACCTTGGTCAAAAAGTTCGGCAGCTTCTCGGCCGACTCGGAAGTCTTTCTTCCAACAATTGATGGAAACCGCGATTTTTTTAAAAATTTAAATATATAACAATAATTTATAAATTATTTAAATAATTAAAAATTAAACAACAATTTCAATTTAACTTTATATTTACAAATTTTGAATATAAAATAAGTGATTCTCTGTTCGTAATCTTAACATGAGAAATTTTTAAGTATAATTAAATTAATATTTATGTTTTTAGTTTATTAGGACTGGAAATCGACATTGAAATTAATTAATAAAATTTATTGAATTTGACTTGAAAGTTGCTTGCACAGTTTTAAATTTTCTTTTCCGAAATTATATCATTTTAAATTAATTTTCATTAATCTTTTAAATATAAATATAAATTAAATTTATACATATTTGCTTATTTTGTTTTATTTTACTATTATTTTATTTTTATCTATTGTTATATTAGTATTTTGATATGTATATGTTATTTTACACGTAAGAAAAGGAAAAAATATTTATATATTTCTTTTTTCTATCTTTTTTTGTATTTATTATCGTTTAAGAATAAGATAATACTCTCTGCTACTAACGTTTCACATCAAATCCTATGTTTTAGTTAACCTGTTATAATCTTATTTTATTAAATTTCATTTATATATTTATGTAGACTTCACGTAAATATGTAAATGAAATTTAATAAAATATAATAACAATATTACAACCGGAATAGGAGATGTAATCCCTAAGCCTTTTGTGTCCATATTTAACAATTGCTATTATTATGGTTTATATTATTTTAAATTAAAATGAAAGGAGTTGCCTGAATAACAATGGGCAACTGGCGGCCACAGATAAAATATCACAGATATTTTATTTTTCCAACAGCTTGATATTCTATATAGAAAGGTTACTGCATGGAAGGTGACAATGATGGGCAGGACCACCTCCTTCCACGTACTTAATACCTACGTGTTATATATCTCTTCTTCATCGTCGAACTTACAAGCCAAAGCCCCCTAAGAAACTCTCGAGTCCCTGCAATGGACACCGCTCATAGTAGTGCCGGTGCTGATCACGTACCCAGATGGACACCAAGTTCAATCACCAAAACATTAGCTTCAGAGGAT
>JANZXP010000194.1:31080822-31095124 GCA_027576715.1 Erythroxylum flavicans | reverse complement strand
GTTATAGTCTACTATTTTAAAAAGTGAAATTAGACAATATATTGTAGCTAATTAAATTTACTAACCTTAAACCATTTCTATCTATTGTCTATGCAATCCTCAGGAATTGGTATGAGATTGACATACAACAGATATTGAAGCTTGAGTACAACCTTCAAAACACTATGGAAGACCCTACTTAATGTTTCTCCTGACCTCATAAACCGAACTTGTAATCCTCTATTAGATTCATTTTGTGCTAATATTCTTAGGAAGATTAAAACTTTTTCTTCAATAGGCACATGGACATTATTCGTCAACCCACCATGGACCTTAAGCATTTCACATAACATTGTAAATGCATTACAGTCCATCCTTAAATCCCACTGGCTATTCCTATCACCCTCATGGAAAATCCTATCTATATTGGCTTGCCTAGTTGGTACTGTCAATGCCCTACTACCTTTAGTATTTTCACTCCTACGCAGTTTTTTTGTGTATACATACAAGTATAACAACATCATCATTCTCATAAAATCCAATTGCCCATTCCAAAGCTCAAACAAAGTCTGACACTTAAACATAGCATCATGATCTTTGTTATCCATTTTTATTTCCAACAACTGTCTGCAAAGAGAGAAAAATTAATGATCATAAACAACTACAACCAACAATACAATAATTGATAATATTAAATGGTCTTGACTTTAATGTAAATATTAAGCTCATTTATACTCAACAATTAACAACATCAACATCAACTCTTGGTAATAATTCAACTGATATATGAGATCCAATGATACATACGCACATTTATCTCAAACTAATAGAGAGAGATGGTTTTTAAAACACTCAAAAACTAAATCGCTGATATTGTAAATAATTAAGATAGTCTGGCCTCTTAAGTTTTTACAATAACATATAAATAAAGGTATAAGGTGAAGTCCTATGAATAGGTGAAACCTATATGAGATTGCAATAAAATATCAAAAATAACTGAGAGTTGACATTTGTTAGTATATATTAACAAAAATCTTTTACAGTAGACAAGCATCAAATGCGAGACTAAAAATGATAAGCATAATTAAGTTGTGTTACATTTAAAAGTGCATGAAAGCATTTGAATTTGATGAAAAAGTTCTAAATGTGGTGAAAGTCTGTTAGAATTATTATAGTGCTAGGATTGTTGCTTAACTTAGTTATGAAATAATGTGATTGCATTACAAAAGCCTTAAGTTGATGGTAAAAGCTTCAAAGAGTATTTAATAAACAATCCCTACCAATCAAGAATCAACCATTAATATGAAATTATTTTTAGGATGATTATCTCTCAATACCTTTTTATTTGTTTCTTTTTCTAGGTTTCTCTTTTGTTATAATAAGAAAGACTTTCTCTAAAATAGTAGCCAAGGCATTGTGCTTATCAAAAACTTGAGAGGGTATAGGAGAGGCTAGTGCAGTGTTGAGCTTCTTATATCTTGATTTAATGTTGATTTCTTTATAAATTCATTGGTAATGGTTGTCAGTTGCCTCTTTATTTATCTGTATAACTAAGTTAAGATCTAAGGACTAGAAATAACACCCAAACAACACCCAAGCTAGTGTAGTGATTCCTAGTTTCATATCCTAGGAGTGACTCCTAAACTACCAATTGTTTGTTTACTTCACTAAAATTCCAGCAATCCAATTCTGAAGTGTCAACAACAGTTACTAAAATTTCAGACTTGAATTCCGAATTTCTAGCATCCTAACAACACCCAAATCCCAGTTTTCTAATTTCTGTACATTTTAGCTACTAGTTTGATATCTCTTCTATTCGTCCTAGATAAATATGATTACAACTAAAGTTAAAATCAAACACCATGGCACTATTGTAGTTATGTTCTAGTTTGATACACAATTTTATTGAAAACAATAGCAATGCAAGTTAACCAAAGCAGCTAAGTCTTAAAAAAAATTGAAGTTCAATGTTTTCAACTAAAAAGTCACTAACTTTTATTGGCAAATGACAAAACTCTAGAACTTTTCTGAGTTTTTTACACCACCAGTTACTAAAGAATCATCTCTTGTTCTCCGTAGTGAATGAGTTAGTTTCATTTTCAAGTGAGAACATCCCATAATGATAAACTTCTACCCACCAGTAATTTCAGCGGGAACTGCCATTAATTTCCATTTTCAATGAAGAGAGAAATCAGACCACAAAACCTAATCCCTCACCTAATCGAAAACCATAAACAAAACACAAACATAACCCCATTATGAAACTTTATCATCCCATAGCAATCTTAGTAAAACAGAAACGTTACAAGGAGGAATATTGAGGTAGATAGAGTGTGTTTTTACGTACTATAGGAGAGTTGGCCGACATCGAGACACCTTCTGGAATGGGAACCGATGGGATTCCGAGTCTTGCTTCTAGTGTTGAACGAGAAAAAGGATAAAGAATTAACCTCAACAGAAATGGAGACGATGGAAGAGAAGGAAATCAACATGTTGGGAAAGAACAGGAATAACTCACCAAAAGGAAGAAGGAAATGGTGCGAGAGAGATGCGAAAATTTGTGAGAGTGAATTAGGTTTCAGAGTAAATGGAGAGGGTATTTTGGACATTTCTTTGTGTATTTTTTTTTTGTCCCAGGGACAAGAATTCTTGTACCACAGACTTGGGAGGTACACAAATTTTCTATCCTTGTGCTCTGAAGATGGAACAGAAATGACTGAGGACAGCAACCAAACGCATCCAAAGATAGGATTGTTATGTCCTTATCCTCTGTCTTCGTGTCTGAAGACACTAACCAAACACACTGTAACAGCTACTTGCAGGCCATTCACATTCTTCTCCTCCCTTCTATGGATGATGCCATCATAAATACCACCAAATCCTCCACGCCCAAGAAAGTTTTTCTCATCAAACCCATCCGTATATTCGTTCAGCTCCCCGTAAGTAAAACAACGAAATTGGCAAGATCGATAAAGATGTAATCTATAGTCGACAGGTGAAATGCGCAAAATAAAACAGTAAGTAATAGTTCTGCGTTGACGTGAGGGGAAGAGAGCAGGGAAATTTTCTTTTTGTAGCTGTGAAGAGCAAATATTTGAGAGCCAATCAAACTTTTTTACTTTTCAACAACTGGTCTCTGGGTTACTGTGTGCCTAACGTTGCGTTTGGTTAGCGAGCGTAATGTTTTTGTGTTTTAGAGGATGATTTTATGTGGGGTTGGCTTTTGTCCATGCCCTCTTCTTTTTCTACAGTTTATCATATAAACACAAGGAACAAGGAGGGTTAGGGTATTCGCGTGTTTAGTGAAGTCAACGGGGGAAAAAAAGAGCAAGGAAATAATAGTTAAAAAATAAACAATGGCTAAGTCAAAGTTCAGATTAGAGCTGTCAAACTAATCCTTTTTTTTGTTTCAGTTTGACTTTAATTAACACATTCTTCCAATAGCTGCCTTAATTCTTTCTTACAAGGAGCTGTTCGCCTTTTCATTTCTTTCTTTAACATCTCCGTTAGCCATTTCTAATGCTGTTATGGAATTTATTAGCTGCTTTAGTCTCTTCTTTCTTCCTCTTATCAGTTTTAATTAATCAGTATTTAGTTAGAAGTTTCTAAGTTAGTATGAATGTGATGTTGCATCTTCTATACTAGATGAGATCTGGAAAATTTCAGATTATGTATGACTAATTTTACATTGATTTATACTTTTTTTTCATTTGAGCTTTAATTTTTAATAATATATATATATATATCAGACTCAGTGATAATTGAAAAAATCGTATAAGTGTTTATTTCGTAAACTTTTTGATCTGTTTCTGGCAAACACAAATAACAAAAAAATTAAAAGCGCTAAATTAAGCGATACCGAGATTTGTTAACACAGTTTAGCATACATTGCCTACTTCTGCAGGGCTCTCACCCAACTTAATCAATTTCACGAAAGTGCAATAGATTTACACAAGGCTGCGCTGAGCCAACACCACTCAATCCTTGTAACTATCTCTCAACCTTACTTCTCATGAAATATTTTCACACCCAATAATACAACTGACTCGTGTTAACCTCGACAGAGGATTTCCTTAAACAACTTTTAATCAAAGATAATTAAACAACCAACTCAAGTGATCAATCAACTAAGAGCAGAACAATAATAAACTTGAGATAAAAGAGAAGAACAGCTTTCCGAAATAGATTTGAAAGTCATCTACACACTAAACTGATTCACGGCAGTAGCACACCCAACTATTAATCCTTGACACAACACCCATGCACCATATTCAACGTCCCAGCCGTGAGCCACAATGAAAAATCAACACCCAGCCAATATAAATAGTCAATCAACACTTATAGCAAACAATCAGCCAAGTTTCTTAACGTGTACCAATCCATAGAACAACCAATCAACATACAACTTCATGAGACAATTCAAGGCTTCACGCCCAGTTGTATGCTCCACAAAAAACACACACTCACTTTTAGCAATTTTCACATGAAAACCTTTAACACCATTCATCTAGAATTTCAGTCGTGCACCACCAACAGAGAACACACATGACACAAGACAAATGTGTTACACCCACAAATCAAAACAGTCGTATGTCACTAACACAGAACACCCATAATCACTTTAGCTATTTTTCATAAAAAGAAACAATTGATGTTCCTACCAAAGAGCACTAAAGATAGTCGTCAATTAACACACCAAAATCCTATTTCACTAAGACTAATGTCCATCCGAAAACCCTTAGCCACACTTCAAAAATTCTAACGGTATCCCTTAACACTCACACATGTGATCACCACAATGCATCTGAAGATAAACTCCAATTCAGTATATAATTCTTTTACAACTATAAGATTATCCACTGTAGCTTTTTGAATCTAAGTCAAACAACAATAATATCTTATATATCCAATTAATAAATAAAATGCTAAAACTAAATAAAAAGATATATACTATATATCTTAACAATCTCCTCCTTTTTGACATTTTTGTCACAACTGTTAAGCTCCCCCCTAAATAACATAATTGGACATATGAATCTCAATGCTCGCCCTCAATCCAAGATCCAATAAAACACAAATAAATCAAACATAACTTCAGTTCAAGTTTTATCTTCTCCCCCTTTAGGATAACATATGCCAAAAAGATGAACTCAAGGAGCTTTAGGAAATCATAGAACTCGCTACTTTAAGTGATGAAGAGCATCATTTTCCATTTGAATATTTCCTTCAATTCTCTCAATTTCAGTAAAGAGAGCTGCATGAGGATTGACAGAAGTTGTCCCCGAGCCACCTGAGGGGCTAGATGTGGTGTACGGCAAATCCACTACTTGTGGTTGCCTAAAAATCCTTTGAGAGGTGTTTATCAAGGACACCAACTCAAGTATACTTAACTCCATCTTGGGAACGTCATTTGCATATAAAAATTGAGAGATTAGGCATGGAAAGTATAGTAAAGAATGCGGCTTACTCTCCATAGCTAACACAGCTTCAATAATGAGACACCCAAGATTGAATCGCACCCTAGTACCAATCACATAAATCAATTTGGCCTACGCCAAGTAGACAGAGACAACCTGTATGCTCGGCATCCAGTTGGTCACTACTAACTTAAAGAGCAAGAAATACTTTTGGGTAAGCATTGAAAAACAAAGCACAGAGCTAGATGGCCATGTAAACAATTTTCCAACAGTCAATATCGTAACAATTAAATCATTTGACACATTTCAATCATCTTCATAAAATTAATCACCAATCAAATTATCAATTCTCAGAAACAAATTCAAATGATCAGCATCAAAATGGACTACCCGACCCCGCACATATATTGATCTATAACTTAAAGCAGTCTTATTCAGAATATCACTAGTTAAATTGCAATAAAATTCTTTTACCAAATCTGAGTCATAGTTCTTTGGAAGCAGTGAGGCTTGCAGTAAATGTCCCTCCGATAATAAAGTGTCCAGTCCATGTTGTTGAAAATCCTCTAATTAATTGGATGATCAAGAACGAACCTGACAGTGTTGAGAGTTGCCCATTTCTGTTTAGCCGCAGAGGAGTAGAACTTGAAAGAAAACCCATCATCCACTATTAGGTGGATAGAAGAAATGCGTCGAGGTGGTCGGACTATTTTCTGAGCCAGCTCCTTTGAACGTTTCTGAAGAGCTATAGGAGGCAAAGTTGGTGGAGTAACTATTGCAGGAGTCTTATCGAAATCTGAAGTAGAGTCTTTAACCATGGATAATATGACTTGGGCAACATCATCATCTGGATCTGATACTCTTTCCTAAACAAAAGTAGTGTTGGGAATGCCAATGGGAGCAGTTGAAGACGACCCGACCCCCGGATGTCAGGTTGAGCATTAATCAACTTGAACGACGTGATGGAACTGCTGTTTTCTTTTCTAACACTAAAGAGGACGTTTTCTCTTTGTTCTTGCCCATATTATCAGAAAAATGGAAGAGTCGTAAACAAAATCAATAAATGGAGCTACCGTGAAGTTAAAAGGAGCAGTACCGTAGAGAGAAAAATGAGTCTTTAATGAAGTTCCACAAATCCCACATAGATGCTAACTCCACGGTAGAGAAGTCTTCAATACAATTACATGGGTGCTTGGGAGCGTGAGACCTGACAGAGATGAGAAGAGAATGAGGCTTTAATGGTGATGTTCCTTAAATCTGAAGCAAATACTATTCCCACGGTGAAGAAACATTCAATGCAACCACGTGAGTGCTTGGGAGCTTAAGAGTTGACAGATATGATAAAAGGATAAGGGGTGTAGGCGACAATAGAAATAGCACTTAGGGAATTTGAATCCTTTGGATGAAAATGCAACATTTTTTTAGGAAATAATATATAAATAATCTAAAACACAAAGTCCTAAAGGCCCTTGAAGAAGTTCAAACCTTACTGCATTAAGAGGTTTCGTAAAGATATCAGCCAACTACTTTTCCGTAGATATATGTGACAAAGTGACTATTTTGCTTTCGACAAGCTCTCGAATAAAGTGTTACCTCAGATTGATGTGTTTCGTCCTTAAATGCTGAACCGGATTCTTAGAGATGTCTATGGCACTTTTGTTATTGCATAAGATTGTCAACACATTTTGATCTTCTAAAATCTGTTTCATCCAAAGAAGTCGTGAATAACAACTACCTGCAGTGATATATTCAGCCTGTGCAGTCGATAGCGAAATTGAATTTTACTTCTTGCTATACCAAGAGATTAAATTATTTCCTAAGAAGAAACAACCTCATGAAGTGATTTTCCGATCGTCTAAGTTTCCAGCCCAATCCGCATCAATATATCCAATTAGATAAGATGTCGAGTCAGATATATACCATATTCCAAAATCAGATGTTTCGCTTACATACCTGATAATCCTCTTGACAGTTGCCATATGTGTTTCTTTCGGATTAGTTGATAACGAGGACATACATCGATACTATAACAAATCTCTGGCCTACTTGCAGTCAAATACAATAAACTTCCGATCATGCTCTGATATAAACTGACATCAACACTTTTATCATTCTCATCTCTGTTTAGCTTCGTTGAGACACTCATAGGTATTCTTGTATGTTTGGCATTCTCAAGATCGAACTTCTTTATTAAACTCTTGGCATATTTGGTTTGTAAAACAAAATTTCCATCTTTCACTTGTTTAATTTGCAAACCCAAAAAGAAATTCAGTTCACCTACTATGCTCATCTCAAATTCATATGTCATTAATTCAACAAATTCATCTACCATCTTCGGATAAGTAGAACCAAATACAATGTCATCAACATAGATTTGAGCAATTACCAAGTTAGATCTAAACTTTTTAATAAACAAAAAGTTAACACTACCTCGTTTATATCCTTGCTTGATGAGATATTGTGTGCGTCTTTTATACTAAGCCCTCGGTGCTTGTTTGAGACCATAAAGAGCTTTCTTTAACTTAAAAACCTGGTTTGTATGGGTTGAATCGAATCCTTTTAGCTGCTCGACATACACTTCTTCCTGTATGAACCCATTCAGAAAAGCACTCTTTACATCTATCTGATAAAGTTTAAACCCCTTCACGTAAGCTATACCCAATAATAGTCTGATAGACTCAAGTCATGCCACCGATGCAAAGGATTCATCAAAGTCTATTCCTTCAACCTGAGAATATCTCTGAGCTACTAACCTTGCTTTATTTTTTGTTACATTGCCCTTTTCATCTATTTTATTTCGAAACACCTATTTTGTTCTAATCATATTAGCATCCGATAGTCTTGGTACCAATTCCCATACATCATTTTGTGCAAATTGAATCAATTCATCTTGCATAACTGCTTTCCAAAACTCATCTTGTAGAGATTTTTTAACATTATTTGGCTTGAAAGAAGAGGTGTAGCATAAATAACTCGCAAGTTCTCGATAATTAACCCTTTTTCTTTCCTTTACTTTTCTTCTTTAATTGACATCTCCAATGAAGTTCTCTACTAGATGATTTCTTCTGATTCAAGAGGGAGAATCCTGGTTCAAATCAGCTTCTCTCGAGTTTTGAACATTTAAAGGTACAATTTTTGTATCAAGTGTTTTGGTTGATTCATCATTTGAAGTAATTGATAGTTCTTCAATTCGCACAGTTACTTTCTCAGCAACAACTAACTGCAAATCTGGGCAATTTTTCAATCTTGTCTCGTTGCTTGTATGAGCTGGTTTGGAGAGTCAGTAATGTAGATTTTCGTTTGCCACTTGATCATTCAATAGAGGTACATCATCTGTCACAATATTTATGGACTCTAGCACTTTCTTGATTCTTTGATTATACACTCGGTAAGCTTTACCGTGAGTTGAATAATTAATGAAGATTCCTTCATCACTTTTGCTCTCAAATTTTTTGAGCTATTTCCGATCTCTAAGAATGTAGCACTTATTACTAAAATCATGAAAGTAACTCACATCTGGTTTCTTTCCCTTCCAGAGTTCATTTCAAAATGCTTCGAAGATAAACTCTGTTACATATATAGCAGGTTGTATTAACTGCTTCAGCCTAAAATAACATAGATAATTTTCTTCCATTCAACATAGATTTGGCCATTTCTTGAAGTGTTCTATTTTTTCTTTCAGCAACTCCATTTTTTTGTGGAGTTTTAGATGCTGAAAATTCTACATCACAAAAGTCATTAAAGCTTGTATTCTCAAATTCCCTTCCATGATTTGATCGAATTCTTAATACAACCATATTTTTCATATTCATGACTTGTGCAATAGGCTTCTAAAAGACTTGAAAGCATCTGATTTTAGTTCAAAAATGATACCCAAGAATATCTCGAATAATCATCAACATAAGTTAAAAAATATCTCATTCCACCAATGCTATCATATTACGTTGGACTAACCAAATCCATGTGAATTAATCCAAGTATGTATGATGAGGTAATGTGTCTAACCTTTTTGTATGGCACTCTTATCTATTTACCCATTTGAAATGCACCATAAATTAATTTCCCTTCTTTTTTTCATTGCGGGTAGACGCTTCACAACTTCTAATTTTGTGAACTTACTAATGAGATCAAAGTTTACGTGTCCAATTTTTTGATGCCATAGCTCAATGTTATTGTCGTGTGTGGCTGATTTATAGATGGTCATAAGCTGCAACATGTAGCAATTGTCAGTTGATCAGTTGCTGCTCACAAAACATTTTGCTTGTTCAATTGTCACCTTACATTCATTACTTATAAATTTAACTGACAAACCATCACCACAAATTTAGCTTATACTCACCAAATTAGCTTTTAGTCTATCGACATGGAGCACATTCTTGAGGGGAGGCAATCCATCCACACATAATATTCCTCTATCAATCACCGAAGCCTTCTTTCCATCTTCGAAGGTCACATGACCATCTATACAACTTTAATAATCGGTCAACTAATTCTTTTTCCCTGTCATATGACATGAACATCCATTATCAAAATACCAATCATTTTGTAAAGTTGCCTTCATCGATTTAAGAACCAAGAGAGCTTACAATTGACTCTTTTTAGCCCAAGTAGATTTCAATATTGAGGGTTGATGTTGAGATTTTTGTGAGGGACATAGAATTCTTTAGCTTTGGCTTCTTTGAAACAACATCTACAGCAACTGGTAACATCTTAGCTTTATATGCCCGATAACTTTGCAAAAATGACATGTGGGTATGAATCTTCAATTCTTTCTCAATGTTCCTTCTTCTCGGACAGATCTGGACATATTGTTTTTCTCCTCATTCACCTTAGAGTACTCACCTTTATAGCCAATGCCTTGAAGATCCCCTTTAACCTTATTGATTTCCATTAACTTTTTTTAACTTTTTTGTGCCTCCATTCAACATTCTCAATCCCTTTTCGATAGTTTTTAAACTCAGTCTAGCTTCACCACGCTCATTTAATGCTAACATCAATTTCTTCTCTAACTCTTGGATGGTATTTTTTATGGAGAGATTCTCTTCCTTCAACCTTTCATTCTTTCTGCACATTTTCAGCCATTGTTCATACAGAGCTTTGTAAGCCTCGTAAATATTCTTCTTTTTATCATCTAGGCCACTTTCATCACTTTCATAATCTGATATTAGGCCTTGAGCTGAGTTGTCTAAGTTTTTCTTGAAAATTTTCAAATTTTCCCCTTTTCATCTTTAA
Source organism: Erythroxylum flavicans (assembly GCA_027576715.1). Taxonomy (NCBI): domain Eukaryota; kingdom Viridiplantae; phylum Streptophyta; class Magnoliopsida; order Malpighiales; family Erythroxylaceae; genus Erythroxylum; species Erythroxylum flavicans. The sequence continues at coordinate 31,084,496 of JANZXP010000194.1, read as the reverse complement.
TTACTTCCTTCTCAGTTACTGTTAAGCAAGTACTGGACTTTTACTGTATAAAGCAACTAATGCAGCACCATTAGCGATTTCTTCTTCACTACCATATTCACTCTCAGATTCATTCTCACTCCAAGTGCTCATAAAGGATTTCCCTATTCTCTTCTTCAAAGTATTAGCACATTCAGCTTGAACGTGCCCGAAGCCTTAACACTCATGACATTGGATTCTCTTCACCTTCCTTTCACTCTTTTGAGTTTTGGCTTGTTGTTTGAAGTTATTGTTCAATGAACTACCACCATGTTGTCTAAACTCAGGTCTATCCTTTTTCATTCTTTTCAACCATTTACCAAAATTTCGAGTGAGTAGCACCAAATCCTCATTCTCACTAGATTCATCTTCTGCATTATTCAAACCTTTTCTAGTTTCAACTTGTAATGCCAATCCTTTGAGTCTTTCTTGCTTGCCTCTTAAAAGATTCATTTTGAAATTTGTAAAAATTTGAATTACCTTCTCAAATGACAGATCATTAGTATCGTGGGCCTTCTCTATTGCTGCAATTTTCAAAATAAATCTTAGAGGTAGTGATTTCAATGTCTTCTTGACTAGTTTCAAATTGGAATATTTCTTCCTGAGTTGATGTGCCTGATTCACAAGATCTCACAATCTTTCATAAAAGTCTCCAATAGTCTCATTTTCATCCATTTTCAGTTTTTTAAACCTCACAACTAACATATGTAGTTTTGACATTATCATAGATTTGGACCTTTCATGAATAATCTGCAAAGTATCCCATGCTTTTTTAGCCAATTCACAGGCTGATATCATTAAGAAGTGTCCTTCATCAACAACACTAAAAATTGCATGCATTGCTTGTGAGTTTCCAAGTGCGCTTTCTTCTTCAGCTCTTATCCATTCAGATGGATTTTTTTTGAACTGCCTCTCTTTTATCGTCAGTGATCATCGGATGTATCCACCCATGTATTACCGAATGCCAAGCTTTTGCACCTTGAGCTTGGATGAAGACTCTCATTTGTGATTTCCATGCAGGATAGTTAGAGCCATCCAACAGTGGTGGTCTGGTAATCAATGCACCCTCTCTTGTAGCCATGTTTACGAAACTTGGATCTGCACTAACTTGCTACCAATTTCTAATTTGGTGACCCTGCTTTCATAGTAATTGAAAAACCGTATAACCAGTTATTTTGCAAACTTTCTGATCCATTTCTGGCAAACACAAATAACAGAAAAATTAAAAGCACCAAGTTAAGCGATACTGAGATTTGTTAACGTAGTTCAGCACAGCTTGCTTACGTCTACAGAGCTCTCACCCAGCCTAATTAATTTCACGAAAGTGCAATAGATTTATATAATGCCTCACTGAACTAACACCACTTAATCCTTGTAACTATCTTTCAACTTCACTTCTCGTGAAAGATTTTTACACCCAATAACACGACCGACTTGTGTTAACCTCATTAGAGGATTTTTCTAAACAAATTTTAATTGAAGACAGTTAAACAACTAACTCAAGTGATCAATCAACTAAGAATAGAACAATAGTACACTTAAGATGAAAGAAAAGAACAGCTTCCTGAAATAGATTTGAAAGTCATCTATACACTAAACTAATTCACGACAGTAGCACACCCAACTATTAATCCTTGGCAAAACACACACGCACCACATTCAATGTACCAGCTGTGAGCCATAATGAAAAATAATGTCCCAGCTGTGAGCCATAATGGAAAATCAACACCCAGTCAAGACAAATAGTCAATCAACACTTATAGTAACCAATTAGCCAAGTTTTTCAACATATACCAATCCACAGAACAACCAATCAACCTACAACTTCATAAGAGAATTTGATGCTTCAAACCCAGCTGTATGCTCCAAAAAAAACACACTCACATTTAGCAATTTTTCACATGAAAACCTTTAACACCATTCATCCAGAATTCTAGTTGTGCACCACCAACAGAGAACACACACGACACAAGACAGATGCGTTACACCCACAAATCAAAACTCCAACACAGAACACCTATAATCACTTTAGCTATTTTTCAAAAAAAACAATTGACGCACCCACTAAAGAGCACTAAAGATAGCGGTCAATTAACAATCCAAAATCCCACACCACCAAGACTAATGTCCATCTGAAAACCCTTAGTCACACTTTAGAAATTCTGGCGGTACTCCTCAACACTTACATACGTGATCACCACAATACATATAAAGATAGACTCCAATTTAGTATATAATTCTTTCACAACTATAAGATTATCCACAATGGCTTTTTGAAATCAAGTTAAACAACAATAATATCTTATATGTCCAATTCATAAATAAAATGCTAAAACTAAATAAAAAGATATATAATATATATCTTAACAATGACTATCCCTTTTAGATTTACTGTTTAGTTTCACAAGAAAAAAAGTAGTAGCATATGAAAAGACAATTAATTCACACTTAATACGGTAAATATGAGGTTTTGTTAAGCTAGTTGAGATATTTTATTTCAAAAATAAACAAGTGTTTATCAGAAAAGAAAAATCTATAGCTTTGGGATGTGTTGGACCGAAAAAGCGTTTTTTCCTGGACTTACAGTTAACATTGAAAATGCATATTGTGGCTTGGTTTGAGGGGCGGTGGCGGTTGATAACCTGCTGAAATCAACATGCTGAGATGATATGTAATTAGTCTCAATAAGTACTTATGTGTTTGGGATTACCATTTTGGTAATTGCTGAAACGTGAAAATAGGTGTTTGGCAAGTGCGGTTGCAGTTGCTAAAAAGAAATAAAATGATTAAAAAGCCTATTGATTTAATAAACTATTAATTGTTGTATAAATAATTTAAAAATATATTATTAGTCATATAAATTTATAATTATAAATAATAAAATATTAAATTAAAATAAGAAAATATAAATAAAATAAATTTAGTATATTGAATATTTCATAAAAATATATTATTAGTCATATAAATTCAAATTATAAATATTAAAATATTAAATTAAAACAAGAAAATATAAAGAAGCATTCTATTAGTTGAGGATATAATGGAAAATAATAATTATCAGACGGTTATTAATAGAAAGTAGAATTTTTACTACAAAAGCACTTTTCTACCGCAATCCTCTTCCTAGTTATCGATTTCTGTGGTAGCACTATGATGATGGATTGTAAAACCTATCTACTTGTTTTACGCTCAAAAATCGCAAGTGAATGAGTCGTGACTTGTAGTTAGAAAGAGAAGATATTGATCCCACAGGGATTGATGCCCAGACACCACTTAATTTAGAAAAGATTTTGCTTAAGAAATAAAATAGTTTAATGCAATTAATCTAAAATATTAAATTAAAATTAAAAAGACTAATGTAAAACAATGGACAATAACCCAATTGTAGAAAGTCTGAATTCAGGGATCAGAATGCTAGAGATTACTTTTCCTTATTCTATCTCCCTTATGTTTCATTGATTGAATTGTGTCTCATCCTAGATTTCCGAATGTACTAATTACCCTCTCTTAAGGTGTAACTGTTTATCCCTAATTGAATTAACATGAATCGATTGAACGATCTCTCAACCTACCCAATGGCTCTACCGATTCAACTAGTTATTACACTATCCTATGGATGATCAATTGACTAATTGAGATCTCTCTTCTAATTATTC
>JANZXP010000194.1:31038370-31072511 GCA_027576715.1 Erythroxylum flavicans | reverse complement strand
GAGCAATAGGTGACATAATCATCCTGCAGCTTCAGCTTTCTGCAGTCTTTTTCACGTTTTCCCTTGGGATAAGAGCTCACTATTTTGGACAAACGTTTACTCTTGAACAAGACTTCACTATTTTGGACGAGCCATCCTGCACGGTGGTGCAAAATACATAGCCATTGGGCGTGGTTTTGTGGTCCAGCATGAGAAATTTGCAGAGAACTATAAGACGTACTCACGGACCCACTTTGTGAAAGGGTTAGAGGACGTGATATTGCTCGTATGTTATTCGGCTCTGACTCCGACACCAATACCACGGCTCCTGTTAATCCATTTGGACCAATCATCCACAATCTTCTGCCACGATTGTAAGTTCTTTCTTACATGTTCTGTTGTCATTTACCAATTACCATTTTCTCAAAAGTTGGACCAGAGTGCATGCACATGTTCTCTTGTCATTTACCAATTACCAATTTCTCAAAATTGGACCAGAGTGTATGCACATGCTTCCTGCCCTCAAATGCTCTGTCTTATTTTTTATGTACCTATTCTGTCCCATTTAATCTCAATCGTTAATTTATGTGAGTCCCACATAAATTAATAGTTGAAATTGAATGGGACAAAATAGATACATAAAAAATAAGACAGAGGATCACGTCCCCATGCTTCCTTTATATAAAGTTGATGTGTCTATTCAATGCTGAGTCACACGAAGAAGTCAGGAGGGAACTTAGCGAGAGAAGGGAAGCTAGATGGATGTATTTGTACGGCAAATCTTTAAATATTATGTCTTTTTAGAAAATAAATTAATTAAATATAACGTTTAGCAAAGACGAAATTTTTATTAAATTTAAAATATCATCAAATTTCTAATAAATTATAATTAAAAAATTTAAAGTCTTTAGTTAATGACCGATATAAATGTGACACTGTTTAGTGTATATTTGCAACTTTCATTTTTATTTGTTTGGCTTTAATATATATTTTGCTTGCTCGTAATTTGCCAGCTTTGGGAAGAAAACCTTATTAGAAAACTTTTTTTAAAGCATAGAATTGAACCGATTATTTGAATTTTTGACATGTACTTGATATATTTAGGAGTTAAATATTTAAAGTTCAAGTTCGTCTCAAAACTTGAACTTATTTAGCTTAAACTTGTTTTATTAATTTTGGGTTGGATCGAATTTGATTATTCTGTTGTTAATATTAAAAGAAAAATAATTACATTAATATTAATAATAAAATAAGAGCTTTTTAAAAAAGAAACAATTAAAAATAAAATTTATGGAAATAAAAATCAAATGAAATAGTCTGACTCAGAGCTGGCACGATTGTAAGTTCTTTCTTGCATTTTCTTCTGTCGTTTACCATTTGGACCAGAGTGCGTGCAAGTTGTAACTGACATGCTGCCTTTATATTAGTTGATGTGTCTATTGAATGCTGACTGCTCGGTAGACCTGAGCGGTAAATGAGTCCCACGTCCTTCCTGCATGCTTACTTTCCAAGTCGGATCTACACTCAATAATGGAACTCCCTCCTCAAAAGCTGCGCCTCGATCACGGGGGCATGTCTTTTGATTCTTTATTGGAGAAACAGACGACAAACAATAATTCATCATCTTCAATATAATAAAACCTCCCCGTTATTGACAGTTTATAATGGAGACTTTCCATCCCTAGCTTGTCACGACCATTACCAAGCAATTGTTCCTTTAAATTTTCACAATCCTTTGCAAACCCCTTGATCACTGAAAATGGTTGATGCTATTATTTCTACTGTGGTGGAGGACCTAAATTCCATGATGTTCAGTTCCATAAAAGAAGAGATGAAGTTGGTTAGTGGAGTTAGCGACGAAGTTAAGCAACTTTTGAGCAATTTCAAGTCCATTCAGGCTCTCCTGGACGATGCAGAGGAGCGGCAAGTGGAGGCTTCTGTCAAGAACTGGCTTTTTGATCTCAAAGCTGTTTCCTATGACATGGACGATGTGATAGACGAGTGGAAAACCTGGATTCAGACATCACAACTCCAAAGCCAACACCACTCTTACGGTCTCTTTCCTCTGTTGAACAAGGTACTCTCTATCGTTTGCCCCATCTGCTTTACTACGCGTGATGTTGAGCTTCGTCATGTAGTTGGTCGCAAGATAAGAGAAATTCAACAAAGACTAGATGACATTGCAACTGATAAAGTTAGGTACCTCCTTACTTCATCCCAAAAAACTGATAAACACGTCGAGAGACATGAGACCATATCTTTCATCGACATACAAAAGGTAAAAGGTAGAGACAAAGAAAAAGATGAGCTCAAAAGAAAGATACTGGAGGCCAAATCTAATCCCCATATCATCTCTCTTGTGGGGTTGGAAGGAATTGGAAAAACCACGTTAGCAAAATTAATTTATAACGATAGTGAAATTCAAAATCATTTTGAGAAGAAGATATGGGTGTGCGTCTCGAAGCCTTTTGATCCAATGTGCATTGCAAAAGCAATTCTTCTTGAATCTCTCTGCGATTCTTCCACTGTGTATGATTTTAAAGAATTAAAAGACGTGTTAAAGAAGATAAGTGAAGTTCTCAACAAGAAAAGATTTTTACTTGTTCTGGATGATGTCTGGAATGAAAATCGTAGGCAATGGGAAGAATTGAAAAAAAATTTGGAGTGTGGTTTGCCAGGAAGTACAATTCTAATAACAACACGTGATGAAAGAGTTGCTATAGTCATGGGGTATAATCCTGAGAGTATACACAAAGTAGGACTTTTAACTTCATAGGAATGTTGGTCAATAATTAGTCAAATTGCTCATGTTCAAGGTAATCATCAAAAGTTAGAAAGCATTGGTCGGAGAATTGCTGATAAGTGCAAGGGTTTGCCTCTTGCTGCTACCACTATAGGAGGACTTTTGTGCTTTAAAAAATCTGAAAAAGAATGGTTGAGAGTCTTGGAAAAGATGGAATGGAAAGGTGAAGATATCTTGGATTCTTTGAAACTTAATTTTTATGACTTGCCATTACCGATAAAGCAATGTTTTTCATATTGTGCTATCTTTCCCAAAGATTATAAATTTGAAAAAAGAAGATTGATTAGAATGTGGATGGCTCAAGGTTATCTAAAGGGAACAGAAGAATATGAAGATTTGGAAATGATTGGTGAGACTTATTATCATAATTTGATTGCACGCTCTTTGCTCCAAATTTCTTCCGATGATGATGAATATTGTATATTGCATGACATGGAGAGTGATTTAGCTCAAACATTTACAAAAAATGAGTACTTGATGATAGAGGCCCTAAACGATACAAAGTTGAATAGAAACTCTTTACATGCAGATGCAAATGTTCGTCATTTGACTTTGATGATTGAAAATGATGCTCTATTCCCCAAATATATCTATGGTTTTGCCAAATTACGCAGTTTGATCATTCAATTTGTTGGATATAGATCATCATTGACTGTTGATGCAGTTAAGGATACATTTGAGTATTTGACATGTCTAAGGACTTTAAACCTTAGAAAATGTGGCATCAAAGAAGTTCCTTCCTCAATAAAAAGATTAGTTCATCTCAGGTGGCTTGACTTGTCTGAAAATAGAAATCTAGAGAAATTACCAGAGACTTTGTGCGATTGTTACAATTTGCAGACATTAATTCTTAATTGGTGTGAGAATCTAGTAGGACTACCTCAACAGATTGGAAAACTAATTAACTTGATGTATTTGGATATTGAGGATTCTTGTAAGATAAAATATCTTCCCAAAGGAATAGGAAATCTATGGCGCCTCAGAGAGTTGACTGTGTTCATTGTAAGCCTAAATGAGGATGAATCATTTTCGATTGTTGAAATGGAGAAGTTGAATAATCTCAGAAGAAGTTTGAAAATAAGAGGGTTGGGAAATGTGAGAAAGCTAAAGGAAGCCAGAAAAGCAAAAATTATGAAGAAAAAGAAGGTCACCGATTTGAGTTTGAGTTTTGATAGAGATCGTGTGCAAGAACATGAGGAAGAGTTACTTGAAGCTTTAGAGCCACCTTCGGATTTGGAAATATTAGCCATAAAAGAGTATGAAGGCAAGACGCTGTCTCCAAGTTGGATGATGGAGCTGAATCTACTCAAAGTACTTAAGCTTCAAAACTGCTACCATTGTGAGGAATTGCCTCCATTGGGTAAGTTGTCTTGCCTTGAAAAGCTATACTTACAAAATGTGGGAGTGAAAAGATTGGGTGTTAAATTTATGGGAATAGAAAAAGATAAAGAAGATCCATCAACATCCTTCGTATCATTTCCAAAATTGAAAGTACTTCAATTTTGGATTTTTTGGGAATGGGAAGAATGAGATGACTTTGATGAATGGTTGATAAGGAGAATTAAAGTTATGCCATGTCTTGAAGAACTCACTATCTTTAGCTGCCCAAAGTTGAAGGCAGTGCCATACCATTTACTGTCATCAATTATCACCGAGCTCAAATTATTGAATATAAAGTACAGTGATGTCCTTCAACAACAAATCCAAAAGGACAAACTTTCTCACATACATGAAATTATATCATAAGGTACTTGATTCTTTATCTCATAATTAGCTATCTTTCAATTATATTTTTATTAATTTTTTCTTTTGTATTAATTCTTTTTTATCAAAAATATATTTACATAATATATGTTACATATATAATTACTTTTTTTTTAAATGATCAGAATCTACTGTTATAATAAAAAATTAAATATTCAAACGTTTTTTATAAACAAAATTTTTAATTTTTTATAACTTAAGCATTATTAATCTTCCAATTATTTGCTGACATGTGTCAAGTAGCTGGAACAGTTCGCATGGTACTAACAAGCGCCTAGCCATCATTGTAAGTTGTTTCCATGCTGTTGTCTTTTCCTTATGTAATATCCTCCTCTCAAAAGTTGGTTTCTCTTATTCATTTAGTTGCAGTATTAGCTACTAAGAGCTCTTTAAATCTTTATTTTTGATTTCAGTTCCCCAACAATGTCAGAAGAAGAAGAAGAAGAAGAAGAATCGTGACTGTTTCCCAATTTCCCAAGTACCAGAAGAAGAAAAAGACTTGAGTCTTTGGACAATTTGAAGAAAAAGACTAAAAGATGGCATTGGCAGAGAAGAGAAACTGTTCATGTTCAATGATAAAATAAAAGCTTTGTTAGAACCTATGAATTGTAGTGTTCAGAAAGATTGAAACATTGATGATGTGTGTGAATTTGTTTGAGTTAAATTGGATTGGGTTAGGTTCTATTTTATCATTAGCCTATTTTAAGAAACTAGATCTTAAAAGGTTTTGAATGAGGAAAAGACATATGATATTTTATTTAAAAATGCATATAAAAATTTAGTAATAATTAACTTAATAATACATTTGAAAATAAATAGAATATTTCAAAGTCGAAGTTGCAATTTGTTGGTAAGTTTCTATGATGTTGGCGATATGTTCAAGAAATGGGCCATCTTACGTGGTAGACACTAATTAGGGGAATGAAAATCCTTAATATTTTATGGTTTTTATTTAAATTAATAATTCTTTTAATATATGAAATTTAATGACTTTGAATCGGAATTATAATAACTTTCCTCGAGATTTTGGACTTCTAAAATATGCTTTAAACTCCATTAAAAATATAAGACTCTTGATATAAAATTCTTAAATACTTTTGATAAATAAATTATCTTAAAGAAATTGATGTTTTAATTAGAATTAATAATGACAAATTAATTAAAACTAATAGTAAAATAAACAGTAAAATATATTGAAATATATATAAACTATCAAATATATTGTAATTTACGTAGATCTTAATTAATAATAATTTAGTTGTGTTAAATTGTCATTTTAAAATTTTATTATCTAAAATTTTTATACATAAATAAAACATAACTTGATACTTTTTTATTATTTAAAAATATAATATTTAAACAATAAATGTTATAAAACGCATAAAAATATTTGTACAAGAGAAAGTAATATTAAATTTTATTTATATTGATATTATATATGCACGAGAATACATTCTGAAAAATGTTAAAGACTTTCAAATTAATTTTCTAAAAAGTTAATTACAGTGGTTAGAGGGGGATTTAGTCTTAACTTATTATTCATCATACTTAATATTATTATTACATTTATTGAACCAACCTTTACAACAATTTATATAACGAATCAACATCATTATCGTGTTTGACCCAAAAGTATAGAGTGAGAGCAAAGCACAGAATAAGAAGGCAATCACATTTGATTTTGTCCGAGAAAACCATGTTTCGATTCTTTCTTTACCCTAATCCACCCCACGTCCCTACTATTGTTTTCCTGAAGACTGCCCAACTTCACATTCCACAAGCCTAGGTGATAGGAGACAAACTCCACTCAAATAAAACAAACACACTAACAAAAAAAATTGATATAAAAAGGGACAAACAAAGTTTAACATGAAAAACTTAACGAGTACGAGAAAAAACCACAAACAATAGAAAACTTTCTACTATAGAAAACAAAGATTATAAGAGAAAAATCTCACAATCCATACCAAGAATTGATACACAAGGTTATGAAAAAAAGATTTTAGGATGTTTTTAAAACCTTAAACATATGTCTCTTTAGAGACTTTTATGTTCTATTTTTACCAATATGAGATCTAAGCCAACAATCTCCCACTTGGAGATTTGATTGACAACCAGTTAATCTTTACACCGTTCTTTCTATCTTGCCATTTCTCTATTGTCTACGTCTTTGCCAAGACATATAAGTATCTACATCATATGAATTTATCAGTGTTGATTGGCTTTGTCAATGCATCTACTTGGTTATCTTTCAATGTTGATTGGCTTTGTCAATGCATCTACTAGGTTATCTTTCATGTGAATTTTCTCCATATCCACACTTCCATCTTCCACCACTTCACAAACAAAATGATATTGAACTCCTGTGTGTTTAGTTCTAGAATAAAAAGTTGGATTCATTGCAATATGCAAGACACTCTAACTATCACAATATAGAGGAATTTTCTCTTATCGATGCCCAAGCTCTCCCAAAAACCTTTTTATCCATATTGATTCCTTACAAGTTTGCGCAGCTACCATATACTTAACTTCTATTATAGATAGTGCTAAAACTGTTTGTACTTTAGATACCCAGCTCATAGCTCCTCTTACAATTGTAAACACATAACCTGTAGTGGATTTTCTTCTATCAAGGTCGCCTGCAAAATCAGGATCAACATATCCTTTGATAATAAATTCATATCCTTTATAACATAGCAACATCTGAGATCCCTTTAATATATCTAAAGATCCTCTTTATAGACCACCAGTGTTCTCGACTAGGATTTGCTATGTAACGATTAACCACTTCCACTGCATATGCAATGTCTAGTCTTATGCAAATCATAGCGAACATTAAACTTCCTACAGCTGATGCATATGTTACTCGAGACATATCCTTCCTCTCTGCTTCACTGCTAGGGTTTTTACTTGAGGATAACTTAAAATTAATAGGAAGAGGGGTAGAGATTGACTTATAATCTTGCATATTAAAGTGTCACAAGATTTTCTTCAAGTAATTCTTCTAAGAAATCCAAATCTTCCTATTATTTCTGTCTCGGTAAATTTGCATTCTTAAAATCTTGTTTGTTAGTCCTAAATCCTTCATTTTAAACTCCTCAGCTAATTAAACCTTCAAATCTTGAATACAATCTTTGATGGGGCTTGTAACTAACATGACGTCAACACACAATAGTAATACAATGAAATCATTATTACTAAACCTCTTGAAATATGCAAAAGGGTCTGCACTAAATCTGTTGAATCCACGACTCAATATGAAGGAATAAAGTCTTTTGCACTAATATCTTGGCGCCTATTTTAAATAGTACAAAGATTTGTTCAACGTACAAACCACGTTCTCTTTCCCTAGTTCTTCAAAATCTTCTGGTTGATGCACGTAAATTTCTTCTTTAAGATCTCCATGAAGAAACGTAGTGTTTACATCTAACTACTTTGAATATATATCAAATGTATCACACATAGCTAGGACAATCCAAATTGTATTAAAACGAATACAAGTGAAAATTTTTTTGTAAATTCGACACCTTCTTTCTGAGCATTTTTTTTTACCACTAACCTTGCACAATACCACTCCACCTGATCATCATTGTTACATTTGATCTTGTACACCCATTTGCTTCCAATGGGCTTTCTCTCTTGTGGTAGTGGCACAAGCTTCCATGTCTTATTCTTATAAAGAGATTATATTTCTTCCTACATTGCTGCCATCTAAAGTGATGCATCTAAGTTATTTGTTTCTTCTAGAAATGTTGATGGTTCTCCATCTTTTGTTAGAAGACAGTGTGTAACATGGCCCTCCATAAAATAATCATACTATCAAGTTGGGGTTCTTCTTTTGCGGGTTAACCTTAGAACTTCTGTATTTTCAAATTCAACCGCTTCTTGCTCCTCATGATCTGATATAGCTTCAGTAGAATCCTTATGTTAAATCTTCCTTTCTTCCTGAATCGTTACAACTTCAAAATTTTCTTTAGACGTGCTATTTTGATCTTTCTCTTGCAGTTTATCTTCTGCAAATATGACATCTCTGCTAATGAGGAGCTTGTGGGCAGTGGGATCCCACAATCGATTCCCCTTGACTCCATCAACATACCTTATAAATCTACATTTTTTGGATTTTAGATCTAGTCTTGTGATATCTTGGGTATTATACATAAAAAATATAAGACTTCCAAATGTGTGTAACTGAGAATAATCTGCAGCTTTACCGGTCCATATTTCTATCGAAGTCTTCAGATCAATAAATCTTTTGGTGATCGATTAATCACATAGTAGGCGGTCTTCGCTGCTTCTACCTAAAAAGATTTTTCCATACTTGAATTCTCAACATGGCTCTAGTTCTATCAATCATAATTATGTTCATTCGCTCTACCACTTCATTTTATTGAGGAGTGTGAGGCACCATGAATTAACATTTGATGCCTTCCGAATAAAAAAATCAAGGAACTCATCACCAATATATGCTCCACCATTATCAGTCCTAAGGCACTTGATTTCTTTCCCGTCTCTAACTCAATTTGTGTTTTGAATGTTGTGAAGGATGGAAATACATCTCCCTTTCTCTTGATAGGATACACTCAACATCTTTTGGAGTAATCATCAATAAAGGTCACAAAGTACCTTGCTCTAACTAGAGACATAACTGGTGCTTGCCATACATCAGAGTTAATCAATTCTAGAGTATGTTTACTTCTAGAATTCGATGCATTAAATTTCAATCTATGCTACTTACTTGTAATGCAGTGCCCACAGAAGGGTAATGATACTTTTGTGAGACCAAAGAGTAGTTTCTACTTAGCAAGAATCTTCAATCTTTGTTCTGACATGTGGTCAAGTTTACGATGCCACAATTTTGTTAGATTTTCTACAGAACTAGCTGATATAACGGATGCATTTGCTTCCATATACATCTCCCCCATAAGCTTGTATAAGTTTGCAACTATCCTTTCTGCCTTCATTACTACAAGCACTCCTTTGATCATGTTCATAACTCTATTTTGAATAGAGGTCTTGCACCCAATTTCATCCAATTGTCATAAAGATAATAAATTATTCTCCAAGCCCTTCACATGTCGCACAATTTGAATAGTGAAAACTGTACCATCATACATCTTCAACTTGATGGTGCCAATCTCAGCAATCTCCAAGGCACGATCATTTCCCATGATCCTACAAAGATAGATTTATAAGTGTGAAACTAATATGTACAAGGAGTCATATGCCACATGGCTCTTAAATCCATTATCCAAGCGTTAATGAGTTCTACTATGTCCTTGAACATCGTTGCTACTTTGTGTAAGATTTCTCCATTGGCAACACATCCCTGAGAAGTTGATGTTTTAAAGGCCTTATCTCCACCCTTCCTGAAACAACATTCACTTTTAAAGTGTCCTCTCTTGCCACAATTGTAAAACTCAAGATTTTTCTTTCTTCTAGATTTTGACCTTCTTTGTTTGTGACTCCTAATGGAATTTTGCTCCATTGACAGTCCTCTCCTCATCGATAAGGCTTCCACTTGATACGAACTTGACAGCCTTTCTTCCTTATTGATGTGTCGCCTTTCTTCTTCAAGAACCGAAGCAACAACATCATCAAATACCAAAGTATCCATGAGGATATTATTGGTTAAATTAATGATGAGATGGTTATATGAATCTAGAATACTTTGAAGTAGAATCTCCGCACGTTCAGTTGGATTTACATTATGTCCCAACTTTGAAAGTTGACAGCATAGAGAGGTCAAAGTATTGATATGCTTTGTTATTGAAGTAGATTCAGACATTCGGAGTCTGAAGAGTCTCCTCTTTAGAAAAGTTTTGTTGTGAAGGGACTTAGCTTCAGAGAACTTTGCGAGATGATCTCATATCTCCTTGGTTGTTTTTTTTCCTTTACACCTTGCAAAATATCATCCGATAGACTAATACTGCCTTCATCTTCAAATTCCATAACGAGAACTTTGTCCCATCAAACTTTGTAATATTGAACTTTCTCACCATTGCTTCTATCACAAGAATTGACCTCCACTCTCTCATGTGAAAAAGGGAAACCGCCTTGAGTTACCTCCACTTAGTATGTAATAAGATTGTATTACACTAAGAAAGTTCCCAGGAAAGGCTGGAGTGGTCACAAATAGTTCTACTTAAAACCCAGTCTCCTTAGATAGAGCTTTTTCTAGACATCCACTCAATCACCTCAACTACTAGCGAAAAATGCCCAAAAAAAGAGAATAAGGATCGGATAATAAAACCACGGTTAACTTGCAACAACACCAAAGAAAAAACTTGTTTTCTGATGTAGAAGATCAAACTATACTACAAACACATAGCATACTTAAGCAACCCTTAGGTTCTGATAACACCAATAGGAGATAAACTCTACTCGGATAGAACAAACACACCAATAAGAGAAATTGAAATATAAAAGAGACATACAAGATTTAATATGAACAACCCTCTAACGAATATGGGAAAAAACCACAGGCAAGAATAGAAAACTTTCCACTATAGAAAATAAAGATTACAAGAGGAATATCTCACAATCCACACCAAGAATTAATGCATAAGGTTATGGGAAAGAGATTATGGGATGTTTTTTAAACCTTAAGCATATGCCTCCTTCTATAGCCTTAAAGGAGGCTCTTACATTCTCTTTTTACTAATATGGGATCTAAGCCAACAAGAGGTCTCATTTACTAATATGGGATCTAAGCCAACAAGAGGTGTATATATGCCAGAACCAGTGAGTCTACATTGTTAATTGCTGGATACGTGCGTGAAAAACTAGAAGACGGGGCCTGTTCTGTTTGCTCTACATCTTTTCTAGTTCAAATCTTAAAAGGGTCACCACCTTTTAACTCTAAATTCAACAAATTTTGCCTTTTCGGGATGGTTACTCGTACTGATGTTGATGTCGTTGTAATTCAATGTATGCCTGTGTTTGGGTGTTCTTTGCACATATGGAGCTTTTGAGATAATGGCTTTGACGGGTTGGAGGTGATCTCTCTGTTTCCCCTGCTTTTGTTGTTGTTTTTTTTTAGTGTTTGGATTTAATGAAGACATTCATAGATTATTTGTTGGTTTTCCTTCTACCATTTGATTGTTGATGCTTTTATTATGTGTCGTTGCTCTCCAATTTGTAGCCATATGCTCACATATAAATCCTCTTTAATTTTTCTCACTTTATCTGGGTAGCAGTGAGTATATAACTTAATTTCAAAAAAGTGAAGGAATGTTCTTTTACTGTAGTGTAAGCTACAACTAGAGTGTGATTGATTTACAAGTGTGATTCAAATCTTGAGAGTTGTCCTTCTAAGTGTGCACATTACTTGCTTTAAAGCCCTATGGTTTGTCATACTAATGTATTACAAATATTCTTTGCAAGGTCTATATGCAGTTTGAAAAATCCGAAGGACGTAGTTTTGCAAAATCTGGTTATGCCGTAGTTGCTTTGAGCTATTTTTGTCAGTTGCGTGATACAAAGCAATTATTTCAGCAGCTATTAATTTTTTAGAAAAATTCAAACAGAAAGTTAAACATGCAAATAACAAATCGACAACTAAGATTTGGAAACGTAGTTCGACACACTTTGCCTAGTTTTACGGGACCCTCACTCAGGTTAATCACTTTCACTGAAGTACAATAATTTTACACGAGGCTTTATTGAGTCGATAACACTCATCATTTGACACTATCTACTCGTACTCACACCACATGAAAGTATTTCACTCTCAATTGATAATAAAACAACTCAAGTGATTGAATCTAAAGTAACATAAACAAAGAAGATGCTTGCAATAAAAAAACACTCCCCTAAATATTCAACTTCATCAATCGAAAGTGAAGTTATAAAAAACAATCTGCTGTGAACCTTTGAGAATAATCACTGATCAATCAATGCACAAAAACATCAAACTGACATCAATCGAATAATTGTTTCATCACCAAAGCATCACAAAATACAACTACAAAAATCAGCCAATGGACTGTTGTATATTTTATAATCAATTACGAAAAATACCACAAAAACCAGTAGCACTAAGTCGTCAATTAAACCAGCAGCTCCAAATCATCAATCAAACCAACAGCCCCAATTCTTCAATCAAACATATAATTGATCTCTCAAGTACATCAAATGCACGATTGCTATAATCATAATATCTCACACAACATGGACTACCAATATCGTAATAAATCATTGAAGCATACCAATAAAAACGCAGCCACGCAAATCATCAAACAAACATATGTTTCATCATCAAAACATCCTAAAAACATAGCTGCACAATTGACAAATTACTACACATTTTTCTCTCTCAAAAATGATGGAGCAGTAGTCTAATTATTCACCCACATATGCAAAAACGCATCTGCCAAGAATAACTCAATAGAGCATGTAATTGCTCACACAAAAACAAAAAAACGCAACTGCACAATTTGACTAATTTTTAACCAGTTTTTCCCACACAAAAAAAAATAACTCAGCTATTCAGAAAATTCACACACTCAATGGAGAAAACACAACTGTTCAAGATGGATAGAATCACTGAAAAATCCAGTTGTCTTAGATAACAACGATCACCAAAATAGGCTTCCAAAGATAGCTACAGAGTCACCAAAAAATCTGCACATTAAGATATGATGATTTTATCCCAAATAAATCCTATCTTCATTAGGATTTTATCCTTCATGCAACATTTTGCTTCAAAAATCACACGTAAGGTAGATAACTTATCATAATGATATTCCACATATATCTAACTATTTCAATTACTAATAATGCCCAAAATTAATTAATAAAATATCTTAACACATATCTTATCACAATTCATGGATATGACAAAGTTGGAAACGCTAGGCTTCATGTAACTAAATGGAATGTTCTACTTACAAATACCAAGTGGATCGCCTTTGTGAACAGGGAAGACTCTGATTACTTGAACTTTAAAAGATAAGCAAATCAACTGTATAAAGAAACTAAATAGCTAGCAACAATGATAACAAGTTGAAATTATTATAATTTAATATTTCTTAATTTGTCCAAATTATTATAATTTAAATCCCCATAAAGTTTAAATTTATTCGATTTTAATACAAAATTATAAATAATATAACAAGCAGTCAAAAAAGATATTCATAAACTTTTGAAGCTATCTAACAATTAATATTTTTAATAATTACCATTGTCTTTTCTTAATCATCAATCAATTCAAAATAAATTATCTAATATTTTAATATCATATTATACATGAGAAATTCAGTTCATCATCTTCAGAAAATGAGTAAGTGAAACAACAAAAATTTCAATAAAAGGTTGGAAGAGAAAAGTATTTATATGGAAACAAAATAGATATAGCAAAGGAAGCAAAGTATTCATATTTTAGAACATTGAAACCAGGGCCAGTCCTGAGGTTTTGTAGGCCCGGGGCAAAAGAGAAGATGTGAGCTCCTGACTTTACCCCTATGTGCAGGAAAATAGCTAGTTCCTACAGGGAGCTAGAACCTCGGAAGAACAGAGCAATTCAAGGGGCCTTGGGCACAGGCTCAGCTCGCCTCTGCCCAGGGCTGGGCCTGGTTGAACCTGATCAAACTGAACTTACATGATTTAATTTAACTCAATCAAATTTTAGGATTAGATCTAAACAATTTTCAAATTAAACTCGAACCATAGGTAACTCAAGCCTGATCGTATTTACGATGTACATTGTCAAATATCTTGGTTTGGTTTAGGAAAAGTATTACTACATTGTATGTAATAACTAATGAGTACATTCACTGAGATCATTATTTGGTTTGACATTTTATCCATGTATTCCTCATTTTTAAAAATTATCAATTGACTTTTTAAATTTTATAATACTTGTTCTCTTTGTTATTAACTTTCATTAAAACTTTAATCATAAATTTCTTAATAGTGCAATGTAATAAAAATGATATTGTTTTAAAGTCTGCAGATATGGTATTTAACGGCAAAAGAGGAGGGTGTCACAAAATTCAAGCTATAAAAAATTATTGTTAATTTTTAAAAATTAAGAAATGCATTGATAAAATATCAAATCATAAGGATTCCACTACATTGAACTATAAAAATTAGATGTTTTTAATTAAAATTAAATTTAACATTATTTATCACGTCAAATATATATATTGATGATTTGCATAATTAATAACTATTTGCTTTGATGGGAAGTTTTTATAAAATACATTTAACTTATCTTGAAACTATAAATTATATTTTAATAGACCTGAAAGAAAGAGACAAAACTAAGAAGTTAAAAGTAGAGTGTATTCTATTGATTTTCTGATGTATACTGCTCTACAACCTCTATTTTATTTACACATGGTTTGAGATAAGATTAATCAATTTAACTTTGATGTAATCTAATTAAATTGCATAATTAGGTTGTGCATGATTTAATCTAAACTAAGATGATCAAATAGTGTATGATGATTATTTAAACTAACATGATATTATAACAGAAAAGATTAGGAAGATGAGTTGTTATCAACCCCCGCAAGCTAATGTTCGAAAGAGCATTGAACTTGTAACGCAACTTCAGAAAGGGCATAGACTAATTTGTTCTATTGTCGCCATTCTATGAATTCTACTAAAAGAGGCAAAATGTCATCGGTTGATTCATGGTGCTTGGATGGTGGAGTGATGGATTCGTCTCATAGGTAACTAGTATGACTTTGACTTGATTTCACCATATTAGGTAGTCGTTGTTGTCGAGAGTTGTAGTAATAAAATTGGTGACATTGGTAATCAATAGTGAAGTGTTTATAGTTTGCATTATGAGGTTTTGTGTATAGTAATGTAGTAGGGTTGCATTTATGGCTGGTATAGTAGTGTAGTAGGACTGCCTTTTATTGCTGGTATAGTAGTGTAGTAGTGTTGAGTTTATGGCTAGTATAGTAGTGTAGTAAAACTGTTTATGGTTGGTATAGTAGTGTAGTAGGACCACGATTATAGTTGGTACGGTAGTGTTATAGTAGGACTGCGTTTATGAGGTCTGCAAGTTGTCCCTCGATTTTGCGATTTTCCAGTTTAACTTCTCCTTCGGTCATCAATTCTCATATGAAATGGTGCTTGATTTCAATATGTTTAGTCATGTTATGATATACCGGATTTTTTGCGAGTAAAACAGCTAACTACTTGTAGGGATGGTAATTCTGACTCGGTCTGCCTGACCCGGCCCGACTCGACCCAATTTTTGCCAGAGTTTGGGGGGCCGTGGGCTGGCCACGGGCCGGCCCTCGGCTCGACAAAACTGAGTCATTTTGTATTTTTTAAATTTTAAAAATATAGACGGGCCGAGTTTGACTCGGGCCACGGGCCGGTCCATCCAGGCCCGCGGCCCGCCTTGAATGAGGCTGGGCTGGGCCGGGCTGAGGCAGCTCAGGTCTGACCCGGGCCCGACCCAACTCATTGACACATCTAACTACTTGTCACAAAACACTTTTGTAACTTGTTGCCTCACTTTGTTCCATACCAAGATGACTAAGTAGCCTTCGTAGCGACACTGCTTGACAAACAGTAGCTGTAGCAGCCATATATTCTGCTTATGTCGAGGAAAGGGCTACAGTTGCCTGTTTCTTTGAACTCCATGACACTAGAGTTGTTCCAAGAAAAAAAATAGCTCCCTGTGGTACTTCTCCTGTCCTCTAATGAACCTACCCAATCACTGTCACTATACCCTTTAAGAGTAAAAATCTGAGCTTGACGAAACCACATACCATAATCCTTAGTGCCAGCAAGGTAACGTAGTACTCTTTTTCCAAGCTCCAAAATGATGCTTACTTGGCTTATGCATGAATCGAGAAAGAACTCCAGCTGAGAAACTCACATCTGGACGAGAATGTGTCAAGTAAATAAGTTGACCAATTAAACTTCTGTATAAGCTTCCCTCCACCATTCCAGTATCATCACCTGACCATAGCTTCTCAACGGCATTCATCGGAGTAGTAACAATTTTACACCCGAACATGTTGAATCTTTGTAACGTGTCCTCCACGTATTTCCTTTGTATCATGAAAATGCCATCATCTATTTGAGTAACTAAACCCAAAAAATATCTCAACTTTCCAAGATTAGTAATGTCAAACATTTTTTTTTTCATAGATTTTTTGAACTCAAATACAGTACGTGATGAAGATCCGGTATAGATCATATCTTCAACATATAAGCTTACTACCATAAATTGATCTACACCTTGCTTCTTGACATACAAAGTAGGCTCATGCATACTACTTTCAAAACCATTATTGTGGAAGAACTCATCTATTTTGCCGTACCATGCCCAAGGCGCCTGCTTCAAACCGTAAAGTGCTTTTTTGAGTAGAAACACTTTATTTTGCTCATTTTGATTCTTGAATCTGTGTGGTTGAGCCATATAAAGTTCCTTTTGCAATTCTCCGTTTAAAAAAGTTGACTTTACGTAAAATTGAAAATTTGTCGACCATTTCTGTGCTGTTAGTGCCAAACAACTCGAACAGTTTCAGATCGAGCAACTGGCGAAAAAGTTTCTTCAAAGTCTATCCCTAGTTGTTGGATATAGCCTCTTACTACCAACCGTGCCTTATATTTTTCTATGCTTCCATCTTATAAAACCTTTGTTTTGAAAATCCACTTCAAACCAATTATATTTTTACCTTTCGGTACGTCGACTAGCTCCCAAGTTTTATTTTTTTCGATGGCTTTAAGCTCTTCTTGCATTGCTTCCTTCCATACTTGCTACTTCATAGCCTCTTCTACATGTGATGGGTCCTCGACAAATAGGACTAGTGGTGAGGCGGCATAAATTCCTCAATTAAGAGACTTGGAATTTTCGTGGTGGTGAGTCCTCTGATGAAGACGCTGACTTGGAGACTGAACTTGAGCTTGTTGGTGTTGAGTTTTGTGAGATGTGCAGAGTGTTAGCTACCACGTCAATTATTACTTCTTCCTCGTCCATCATCTCTGATTGAGTGGTTGACTCCTTACTTTCTTCCTTCCATCCCAACGGCCTTGCTCATCAAACTCCATATTTCTGCTCATCACAATCTTCTCATTTTCTGGAATATAAAGTCTGTAGGCTTTCGATTTGGTACAGTAACTGATAAAGGTGTATTTTTTCGACTTCTCTTCTAACTTGTGCCTGTCAATTGTGAGCAAAGCATAACAAATACAACCAAATATGCGTAAGTGGCTTAGTGAGGGTTTGCTTCCATACCATGCTTCATACGGTGTTTCGTTCCGGACTGCCTTCATGAGTGAAATGTTGATAAGAGACACTGCAATGGCCACTCCTCCCCAAAAAGAGTTTGGCAGCCTCTTTGCCTTCATCATTGATCGAGCCATTTCTACGACAGTTCGATTCTTTCGTTCTGCTACGCCATTTTGGTTGGGCGTATATGGAGCTGTCAACTCTCTCTTGATATCATGTTCTTCACAGAAGTCAATAAATTCATTTGACTTGAACTTATCTCCGCGGTCTATTCGTAATGCCTTCAGGTTCATTCCACTTTGTTTTTCTAACAACTCCTTAAATTTTTTGAAGTGCTCAAAAGTCTCTGACTTGAGTTGCAAGAAATAAACCCAACTCATCCTGCTATAGCTATTGGTGAATAACAATAAGTATTTACTTCCTGCTAATGATTTGATCCTCATCGAACCACATAGATCAGCATGTATCAATTCCAAAATCTGAGTAGCATGTTTGGATTTTCCTACTGGAATTGCCTTCTTGGATTGTTTTCCAAGAACACATCCCTCACACATCTTTTCTAGCGGTGCAATGTTAGGTAAATCTTTGATCATTTCTTTTCTCTTCAGTAGTTGCAGTCCTTGAATATTTAAATGTCTGTACCATAGGTGCCACAACTCACTATTCCCAACTACTTTGCTTGCCATGGCTACATGTTCTGAAAAATTGAGAAGGAGCATTCAGTTTGGTGTCATTTGTGCAACTGCAATAATTTCACCTGTAGCTTTCTTCTTCACCACACATTTATTATTATCAAATAATATTGAATATCCAGATTCAATCAATTGTCCCACGCTTATGAGATTATGAGCCAAACATGGAGCAAAATGTACATTCTTGATGAGTTTTGTGCGATTACCTAATCCAATAGTCGCGGTACCTCGTCCTTCAATCTGAAGTTGTTTGTTGTCCATAAGAAGAGTTAATGATTTTATTAATTCATCAAGGTCTTTAAACTTAGATTTGTCCCCCGTCATGTGATGTGGGTAGCCGCTATTAAGATACCACAGTTCCTTGCTAGACTTGTCAATGTTTGAAGAAGCCATGAACAAGTAGTCATCTTGTTCAGCTCCTTCTTCTGCAAACTTGGCTTCCTTCGGTTTGGACCAATAAAATTTGTCTGTGTGGTTGTACTTGTTGCAATAAGAGCAGTGAAGAGAACTGTTACCTCCTCATTCTCGTCCTCGGCCTCGACCTCGATAGTTTCCTGTACCCTTTCCCTCATGAGCTGAATAGAGGAATTCGGCTCCCCTTTTGTCTGAAACGCCTTTTCTTCTTCTCCAGCAGATGACCTGTTAATTCTTGATTCGTGGGCTTGTAAAGTCCCCATTAGTTCATCAAACGAAAAAATTGATAAATCCTTAGACTCTTCAATAGCCGCAACCACATGATCAAATTTAGGAGTCAAACTTCTTATAACTTTAACCACCACAATTTCATTACTAATTTTATCTCCCTAAGAATGCATTTGCCCCACAACCGCAGAAACTTTGGCTAAATATTCTTGAACTGACTCTTTGTTCTTCATGCAAAAAGTTTCAAAATCCCTCCTAAGTGATTGCAATTTGATGGTAATTACCTTTGTGGATCCTTGATACTCGGTTTTCAAAATCGACCATACCTGTTTTGCGATTATAGCTGGAGCTATCCTTGAGAAAATGGCCTCATCTAATGCCTACTGAATAAAAAAGAGGGCCTTTACGTCGCGCTTCAAATTGTCCTTATGGGAAGTATCGTCATCGCTTGTTTTTGTGTAGCCAGACTCAACAAAGTCCCAAAGATTCTGGGACTTAAACAGTGTTTTCATCCTAATACCCCAAAATTCGTATGAGTCACCTTTAAAAATGGGTATCTGCGAACGCGAAACATTGAGAGAACTTGCATTTGCTGCCATTTTGTTTGACAAAAATCAGAACGCCCAGTAGAATGAACATGACTCTGATACCAAATCCTAGAAAATAACAAACAAAAAGATGAAGAACAGTGAGTTAGAAATGGACAAACAAAACAATGAAGATAACGTTCTTTGAGTCTACAGATCAAGTGTGTAAATTAACCCAGAACTGAGCCTATAAATAGGTTGTACAAGACAGACGTTATAACACCAAATTAATAAAGGGAAACTAAGAGGACTCTCAACGTAAACAACAGGAAAGTAGAATGACTCTCAAGGCCTTGTTTGGTCGGCTTAAATTTTTACTTGAGAAAGTAATCTTTTTCCTAAAATTTATATTATCATGTTTGATTTTTTTTTAGTAGTTATGAAAGTAAAAAAATTTTCAATCTAGGGAAAGTAGTAACATTTTACTTAGATTCTAAATCACATAACTCTCTTGGTATTTAGATTACTTTCCTTAATAATTTAATCTAAAAAATACGTTAGCAAATTCAATCCTTCATTCTCTCTCAACTCTACGACAACTCCTTTATATAACCCTACCTCCTCTTAAACTATTCTTATTGTTCTCCTGTTAGCAGGATTTTGGATATTTTTGCTTGGAAGTTTCAATCGACAATCTTCAGGTTCATATTTTTCCTTCTCACTTAACTTTTGTGTAGTTTTTGTTTGATTTATGAAAGCGATTATTTTATTGGTCTTGCTTTTTTTTTTCAATGTAGCACTTTAGACTAAATTATGGTGTTTTTATACTCTGAATGCCTTGATTGAAAGTAATCATATTATTTGTTAAATAAAGAAGCAATTTTTGTTTGATTTATGAAAGCAATTTCTACTTAATCAGACTAATTAGCCTAAATTTATAGTAGCATTTGTATTTTTTTCTACCAAAAAAAGATTGAAATAGCTACGAAAATAAATCTAGCAATTTCTCCCATCATAATTTTTTTGTCGACTTCGTCTTCATCAGATTATTTCTAATCCTAAATTCCCAAGTTATCACCAAATATGTTCAGTTCAATCAGGACTTATGTAACTTTCATAGTTTTTATCAATCAATTAAAATATTATATATTGGTTTTCTCTATCTCTCATTATACAATATACTTTTGCACATGATAGTCTTGATAATGTTAGGGCATAGCATTTGTTATTTCCATCTTCATATTGAGGCAGTTTTCTCGAGTATAATTAATTTATTATGTTGCAGATTTTGATCTTCATGTGCATTTGTAGTATCTTATTTGTAGTGTCTTCTTATTCTTAATTTGCCTCCCTACTATAACTATACTATAATTATTTGCATGCAATTAGTTTCTATCTTCCTAAATTTATAGAAAATTATATTTATGGAGAAAGTTATGGTAAATAAGTTATAATATATATAAAATATCCATTAGTTAATATTTAAGTTACATTCATGTGTTGTACCTATATAGTAGTAATTTTCAATAATTAAAAATTAATAATTTCTTATATATATTCAATAAAGTTTTTTTTTATTTTCAAATTTGTTGATTAATTGATAGGTGATAAAGAATGGCTGGAATGGATTTGGCTGCAAAAAAGAAATTATTTTATTTATGGATATGCAAAAGAAACGATTAGACATGTTAAGAGTCATATTACATATCCTTTCGGTCGTAATATTGCATCATAGAAAACATTGTTTGAAAGCTCCTTACTCTATTGATGAATATGATCGATCCCGATACCTTCATAGATTGATATATGCTAGTGATTCAACATGTTGTTTGGAGTTACGTATGGATAGATTCACATTTAGAAGGTTAGTAAATATGCTTAAAACTATTGGTCGATTAACAGATACCAAGAACATAACTGTAGATGAACAAGTAAGTAATGTTTCTGTACATTCTTGGACATCACGAGAAAAATCGTACAATAAAAACTGACTTCTTACGCTCAAGAGAAACAGTTAGTAGGCATTTTAATCGAGTATTAAATTCAGTTCTTAGACTTCAAGGAGAATTGCTTAAAGTGTCTGAACCTGTACCTTATAATTCCACAAATGAGAAATGAAAATGGTTTAAGGTAAATATTTAATATTTAATATATCAATTGATATATTTATTTCTTAATTATATGATATATATAAGTGTTCATGGAATTTGATGATGTAGAATTGTTTAGGAGCTCTAGGCGGTACTTATATAGAAGTGAGGGTACTTGAAGCTAATAAGCCTAGGTATCGAAATAGAAAAGGTGACCTAGCTATAAATGTTCTAGGAGTATGCTCACAAGACATGCAATTTATTTATGTCCTTCCTGAGTTGGAAGGTTCAGCTGCAGATGCAAGAGTGCTCCGAGATGCATTAAGTAGAAGAAATAGACTACCAATCAGGGATGGTAAATTAAAAATTAAAAGTGAAATATTAAAATGTGTGTGTGTATATATATAAAAACTTAAATTTTCTAATTGATGTTAATATATTCTCAAGATTTTAGGTTATTACTATCTAGTGGATGCGGGATATACAAACAGCAAAGGATTTCTCGCACCATTTCGAGGTCAAAGATATCACCTCAATGAATGGACTCCAGGATATCAACCAAATACTCTCGTAGAATTTTTTAATATGAAACATTCTTCAGTTAGAAATGTTATTGAAAGATGTTTTGGGTTGCCGAAAGTTAGTTGGCATATCATTAAAAACTCAAATTGGTATTATATTAAATTGCAAAGTAAGATTGTAATGGCTTGTTGTCTTCTTCACAATCATATAAGAAGAAATATGCCTATTGATCAAGCAGAAGCTGATTTAGATGCAAAGGAGGAAGAAGAAGAAAACGAAGGTGGAGTTGAGTTAGACGGAGAGTCGATCAATTTAGTCGAACCATCTGAGGAATGGATAAATTGTGGACAAACTTTAGCTAATCAAATGTTTGATGAATTGAGGCAAAATAGAAATATTGGATAAAAATATAGGCTTTCATATTTTTAAGGTCTTTATTCTTAGTAGCTTTAAGTAGTTTAATATTTTTGTTAAACATATGCATTATTTAAATTTATTGGATTATTTTCCATTTTCTTAATGTTAATTAATATTGAATTATTCTTGCTTTTAAAAAGTTGTACGCTTTCTGGTTGTGTATGGTGTGATCATTTTTAACATTGAACATATTTTTGATGATATGATGCAGTGCTACTACTAAAAAGCTTATTAAAGGTTTAGAGAAATTTAACGAGCAAATGGCTAAAGTTACAGAATCTATTACAGGGCCGAATCAAAAGGAATATGATAATAGGTTGAAATTAGATGAAGAACTTAGCAAACTGAAAGACTTAACACAAGCTGAACATAGAGCTGGAATAAAACTTGTAAATAATCCAAATCAGATGTATTGTTTTTTCACTATTCAGGATGTTGACAAAGAAAAATATCTAAGGCAGATTTAAAGAGTAATTACTTTTTAAGATTTTCAATTTTATTAAATTTAGGATGTTTAGAAGATATTTGGCTTTTTTATTTTCAATTTGAGATTGTCTAGTTAAAATAATGCACTATTTGTATTTTTATTTTCAATGTTAGAAAAAATTTTGAAATTTGATTTGAATTTTAAATTTTATCTTTGTACTCGGTTGAGTTTTTTTAGTATTTTTCAATACTATATTTATGATATAACAGTATTATATGATTAGAATATCATAAATGAAAAACATTTAATAATATAACTTATATTACAAATTAACATTATTTAACGATTTCAATTTTTATTCAGTTTGTAAGAATATAATTGGAAACACAAGTAAAATTAAATTACATTCTATGAAATACTGTTGCATACCAAACACTATAATAAGAATCCACCCAACTTTCCCATTAGAATTCTTATAAATATCCAAACATGTAAATATCTTTACTTTCCATAGATTTATTTTCCGAAGAATCAGATTCCAAATTCATTTTACTTTCCTGCAAACCAAACGAGACCTCAACATGAACCGATGGGAAATTAGGAGGACTCCACATTTATTTTGCTACTTAATAAACCAAAACAGCAACTATAACTGAAAAATTCAAATGACTTCCAACAGTTTGGTCGTTGTACTCTTAACAAATTATGTTATACAACACGAGTAAGATTTTGTTACTCAAATGATACCAATTGAAAGAATAATTAATACAAAATTATTGATTAATGTCATGATTAATCAATACAATTAGACTAACCATATGATTGCAACATGCTAGATTCAAGAATTGGATGGACAGATACCTGAAAACTGAGGAGCAATTGAGTCTATTGTTGTTTTTTGAGAAGCGGAGCTACAGAGATGCAGAGGATTAACTATTGCTATTCCATACCCTGATAAATTCACATATGGTTCTCAATGGGGCGACTGTATTTAAGGTTGGATAGCAGTAGGGCCTCTTGTGCACTTTAAACATGGGCCAAGCCTACCGATTATAGCAAGCCCATAAACATATGTTCAATGATACGTATGAGATCTTGACATCTAATTAATTGGGGTTTGTACAAAATTATCTTTATTATGCTAAGCCACAAAATTAATGATAAAATTTTATCATTCTCCCACTTGGACAGCATAACCAACATGAATGAACAACAGAAACAAATCCCCATATTAATATAACAATATATGGCCATAATAGGATTTCAAAGTAGAGTCAATAATCTCTAAATCATAAGTTCGAAATGAGGTTACAAGTACCTCAACAGTATAGAAATCAGACCCAATAAGAGTACTGATAACATATATGCAAGATACTCATACATCGATGCTTGAAACAGAATGTGTCATAAGGAAATGCACACAAAATGGTGATCCGTATGTGCAAGTCCAAACAAAATGGCCCAAGCATCCACCCAAGATGCCAACTAAGAATTAACAAAATATCTCAGAATAACAAAATGAGACTAGGTATAAAATGTCTCCAACAAAATACCATATATATATAAATATTTAAACTTATCTGTGCAGTATATCCAAAATGTATGTGGCAATAACAGTAATGGCAACAATTATAAACAAAAGTCTCTAGACTGAATAACAAAATAAAAGACAGAATCTCGCTAATCCAAAGAATCAAAAGATTTAAATAGACCAATACGGGTTACATGATTTACAAAAGCCTTAACAGTCAAGCCTTTAGCAATAGTTAATCCTCTGCATCTCTGTTGCTCCGCTTTACAGAAAACAACAATGGATTCAATTGCTCCTCAGTTTCCAGGTATTTGTCCATCCAATTTTTGAGGAATCTAGCATGTTGTAATTATAGGGTTAGTCTAATTGTATTGATTAATCATGACATTAATCAATAATTTCATTTTAATTGTTCTTTCACACTAGCCATAAAAATGGTGGTAGCAATAGCAGTGTCACTTACTGGATCTAAAAGTATAAGGGGTTGCCAGGCTAGGGTTTCTAAAGCTAGAAGAAGTATGGTGTTTGGACATACGTTTGAGAAATGAGTGTTTGGCAACAGGAGTAAATTAACTCAAAGGCTTGTTTAACTATAAGATTAAAGTAATCTAAAGTCAAGATAAGGGTTATTTAGGTGGGAGTAAGGTTTGTCTAACTATAAGATTAAAGAAATATAAAGTCAAGATAAGGGTTATTTAGGTGTGAGTTTAAGTGTGACTTAAACTAGAAAAGGGATAACTTGTACAACTTATAGATTTTATTTATTTTAAGTGTTAGTAAAGTTATTTAAAATATGGAATAATATATTCCTATTTTAACCTAATTCTCAAACATAACTTAATAGGGGTTCTATATTCAAAATCAATTTTAAAATTAAACTAATTATTTTTCGTATTGTGATTAAGATTAGTAATTATATTGATTCTTAATTAAATTTTAACAAAGTTGTATCTAGAATTAGAATTAATTATATTTCAGTTAGATTGGAATATTAATTGGACTCCTTCACAATTAAGAAAAGCATTTTCTTTATTAATTAAGAAAGTATTTCTTGATTAAATTTATTTATTTCTATATTTGATCAAGATAAATTAAATATATTTTTATTTATTTAGAGAAATATTATTCTATTTATTTAGAAATTGTTTCTTTATTTATTTGAATAATGAGTTTCTTGATTTATTAGATAAGGTATTTTTCTTAATTAAATTTAGAAAGTTGTCTTTATTTATTAATTAAGAAAATTAAGATCTTCGAAATATCTCGTATATGGATTGCTATATTTTGATACTACTTATGACATAGTTGATTGGCCTATTTTGTGATAGTCAATATTGTAATAACTACAAGTACACAGAGTAGCTGTAGCTAGTACTAATAAGTATAGGTCAATCCTAAGAAGATGATGAATACTAGCAATTACCCTTCCCCTATTAAGTTTACTAACAACTAATCTTAACTTTGCTAATTGAATTACTCAGGCTAATTTTATAGGATTGCGTTACTGTTTTATGAATCCCTCTATTAGGTTTGACCATAATCTGGAAGATTTATGTTATCATATCTCTAAGGTTGCAATCAACTCCTTCCAATTACTGTGGATCTATTTAATCTAGGATTTTCCAATCGCTACGTATGAAATCAGATTGTGGTCTAATATTCCAAATTATTAGAACACAAATAAAACAAACAATTAGATCATAACAATCGATCAAACCAATTGCATTAATAAAAGAATCAAATCATATGGAAGTATCAACATAAGGTTCATCTAACCTAAATGCTAACTAGACAATTAGTTACATAGTATCTAACACAAAATCAAACATATAATGAAAAAAAATGGAATGAAAACAATGGGTTCATAATTCTAAATCTCCCTGATTATCTTCTATCAAATGTTTTTACGATGTAAAGGCTTGATCTTGTATTTTAATGGATCTTTTGATAATTTCTTTTTGTTTTTTGCTTCTCTGACTCAAATTGCACCTGTAGAACGAGTTCCATGTTTGGAATCGCCTCCTTATGTCTACTTTACGAATCCTCTTTCATCTACCCCTAAAAACGTCTTTTTATCACAAAATTTAAGGTTCTGGGGGATGCACATCTGTGAAAATTGCATGGCCTAAGTGAAGTGCATGATCTCTTACACAGTTGTGGATCCGTTCTATATGTTGAATCTTTGTTTTATATGGTGTTTACATACAAATTCTTCTCTTTTAAGTCCATGAAGGCAATGATAACCTATAAACACACTCGGAGCAATTTAGGTACCAAATATACAAAAAAAGTATAAAATATCAAACAAAAACACATTAAATATGAGGTAATATTGTGATCAATTATGCATCTATCAAATATCCCCACACTTAAGCTTTTGCTTGTCTTCAAGCAAATCATAATCAAAATTATAAATTTTGCAACATCAATCCATCATTAATCTCAATCTGTCCATTCATACTATACATCATCATATCATATTCATTCAAATCGATATACAATTAGAGTCAAGCTATTTTAAAATTAAATTCCTAAAACAATATTAATAGTAATCACATTAACAATTGCATTGAAATCAAAAGCATATTTCCTTACACCCTTACTAGAATTTCACTCAATGTACTCAAGTGTTTAGGATGAAAAGCATCAAAACTCTCAATCATTGCATAGTGCAGTAAAATCACATCTCCACCACTTATGTACAAACTAGAAACAAAAATCAAAAGTTCTTTGTATAGGTTGTAATGGAGCTTAAGTATGGTATGATTAGGACAATAAAAGCGATTTAAGTGAAGGAAATTTACTCAAGGAAGGAAGACTTATTTTCAAAACACACATGTTTCCTTTCATCACAAAACTAATGGACTACATTATCATCATTATCATCATCATCATCATTATTATTTCTCTTTCTCTTTTTTCATCTTTTCTTCTTCTTTTTTATTTTATTTTTCAACAAATCAAACATTTAGTACCATAATTTAAGAAATATTGGACCTTTCACAAATTTCAAATCTCAAAAATAAATAATGTAAATAACCTTTAAGGGTAAGACTCAACTTGGTCATTCTTAAAGGTAAATTTTTTGGTACGGTAATTTTCAAAGAAATAGGCTAAAACAAGTTGTTGATTCTAAGTGCCTTTATCATATTAATGCTTCTAATTTAACGAATATGGTCTCAATATGCATAATAAAAGCAAGTTTTAGAATTATCCTATTATACACGATATCACACACATGAAAGAGTAATAAGAGCTTTAAAATTTTTGAAATTTTGCTCTTAGGTTCAAAAGCTCACCAAAAAAATTGGGTGTATATGTATATAAATAATATGCAATTTCATTCAACTTGAATATTTAAATGATTACGAGAAATATGACTTAGAAAACTAATTTTATTCTAACCATTATCCTTTTGCACACATATTCAATTCAATATTCAACTAGGAAATGTAGTATTCATAAAAAAATTCAACCAATTCAAGATATCAATTAATAAAATTTATAATTAGGATTGTAATACGCTTAAAAGAAATCAGTTAAAGATTCATTAAACCCATACCTACACTCAAAGTTGTACATTGTCCTCAATGTATACAATATAAACATATATAATGAGTGAGAAGGTTGAGTTAGTACTTTTCTGAATATGACGATTTCTCAATTTGGATCCATCCTATATCAAACTAATATCCTTGCAAAACGTAAAAGAAAAGGATAACAAGAAACAAAGGAATAACATAATAGAAAATAAAATCCTACACTAACATGAAAGCAAAACAAGATAATATCAAAATTGAAGTAAAACTAAAACTAACTCAGTAGCTCGACGTAACTTATATGTTTATTGTCATCCTAGATTTATGATCAGCGGCTTGCTTCCACCCCTTTTCTCCACAAAGCATTTTTGTAATCTGTAAGTATGCCACCTATGATAAGATAATCATTATGACATAATTTATAAAATTAATCAATCCAATTTCAAGCAATAATGCCCTTTCTAATGAAAAACTGTTAATAAAATGAGGGATTATGAAACTCCCTGAGTCATCAGCTAACTCGAACAGTTTGTCTTTGAGGAAGTGGGAACCCTCCATACTTAAGGTTACTACCAACACCTCTTCAGTAGTTTCCTTACTTGATTCCTTCACCAGTTCTTCCTCAACCTCCTCTCTCTTCTCGTCTTCTTCTTCTTCTTTAAAAAAGGCTTCTGTCTCATTTTCTTCAATTCCCTTATGCCATTCCTCTACTTTCTCTTCTCGGATGGAGATTTCTTAACAGGCTCTTTTCTTGATGACTAGGTGACCTACCAGGCACCCCATAAAGACCCTCCAATCGACATCCAATCTAACTGGAAAGTTCCCCTGGAGTTAAGCCTTTTTCTTTTTCTTCAAAATATTTTAAAATCAATATAAAGAAAGAAAAAAGGAATAACAGTGGAAGTTTTTAAAAGTAACCTTCACTTAAAATTTTGACAACATAATAGTTGTTATTTAATTAAAACCAAAAATTTTAAGTTCTTGAAAAGCAATTCAAAACATTTCTATCCATTTAACCAAAGCATTGTTGCTACTTCTGGACTTCAAGTCCATTCAGAAACAATCTCAAAGGTCAAACACATTCGTGCATTTAGTTAAAAAAAGAACATTTATAAATAACCATTTTTTCACAAAACCAAGATCAAGACATATTTACAAAGATGATGAACCATACGTAGTAAAACATTTACAATCTATCTTTACATAAAAGATGTTCAAAACATGTTCATGATTATACAATACATGTAAAACAAATGCAAAAGCAAAACTTCCTACACAGTCACATGTGACGAAGGTAGCTACTCAAATGGTGGAGTCTCGACTACTGAAATCTCTAAGCGTGCACCTGGGAGGTTAAAATTTAAAAAAGAACAGAAAATAAACGGTGAGTTAAAAGAGCTCAGTGAGTGTTATGGTTTCCATTCAAAACGTTTATACAAACACTAACCTCTATAAAGAACAAAGATAATTTTCTTTTCTTTTCAAGCAATAACCAATATTCTGACATAAAAAATTCATATAATCAATGCACATGTAAAACACAATCAAGTTTCTCTTTTCTTGTAAGGTAAACAGAGATGGCAATCGATAGTTTCGTGAACTTTCTCTTTTAAAATTTTCTTTGCCATTGGTACCGTTAGGTGTAAGGCCACAGGGCTGGTTCTGCACCGCTTACCCGTGCTGGCTAACCTCTAGTAATAAAGCTGGTTCTGCATCGCTTACCCACACTAGGTTAACCACTATATACTGATTGTTATGGAGCTACTTTTGCATCGCTTACCCATAATGGTGATGACATTACATATAAATCAATGGTTATGGAGCTGGTTCTGCATCGCTTACCCGTAACAACGCTAGCACAATATATACTCCATACGTACAGAGGGTGACTCACAAGACATACTGACAGACATGACACCACCCACTATTAGTGAGAAAAACTCCCCTCAGACTCTGCCATGCACTTTAGGACGTACTCTGATCGGCATAATCATATGTACAAGGAGACCTAAAGGCATACCACAAGCTAAACAACAATTAATACACAGGTACCACATTTCTATGCCAATTCAGTTCATGTTCAAATTTCATTGTCTTGCCAATTCAAGGCATAGGTAATTTCAATTCGATGCCATCTCAAAGCAAATATGTAAATCTTATAAAAATTAGCTTTCAAATTTAAGTAGCAACACTAATGAACTTATTCATAAATATACTTCTCATGATAAAATAGAAACCATTTTTCTTTTATAAAATCAGTTTAAAGATACACTCATAGTTTTGTCGTTTATCGCCAAGTACGCTCACGTGTTGCGTGTCTCTTCTTGACCTACACAATTTACAAGTCTTTTAATCATTTATTTCCGCTATAGGAAATAAAGCATTACAACTATCAATTCGGTTTTAACTACCATAAGTTATTCCGTTAGTTTCCATTTCAGAATATAACTCCAAAATTTACTTAAAACGATTTCTTTTAAACATCCTCCCATCCACTTAAATCATAATATGGCCAAATAGGTCACGCTAACTTTTTCCATTTGATTTTTCATGAAAACAACCTTAAGATTTCGGGTTATTTACACATTAACCGTAATTGAACTTCAATGAATCGCACGGTCAATTACTTTCCTCTTTAAGGCCGAATTGTCCTCATTACACACACACACACACACACACACACACACACACACACACACACACACATATATACTATTACAATTTCTTTCAAACTTTTCAACACATTTCACCTAAGTTCCGCACCAAGCACCATTCAAACTCATCAACCCAAAAATTACAATTTTTTTCCAATATTTCCTAGCTTAGCCGAATACACTACTCTTTCACTATCCTTCCATTTTTCTTAACACATCTTCTCTTCATTACATATAAATGAACTCAAACCAATTCTAATTCAATCCTTTTTCATTTCTTTACTTCATTGACATCAAATCCATATTATGAACTTCATTACCTTAACTTTGGTTTTTTGATTCACTTTTGTTGTTTTCAGCCTTTACATGCTTTTGAGTTTATTATCTACTCCATAATAAATCAAAAATAACCTTTGATCTTAAGTAACTCCATTCCATATGAAATACACAAAATAAACAACTTAAACTAAGAAAAACTTACTACTTTTCTCCTAATATCTTAGGAAATTGGTGAACACCAATCCTAGGTTAAGATTTCTTCAATTTCTACTCCAAATCCACCAAAAATGGCACCTCTCTTCTTCCTCTTCTCCTTGGCTGAATTCTCCCTCTTTCTCTCTTCTTTTCTTCCTTTCTTTTTGGATCTCACGAATCCTCCTTTCAAATTAACCAAAATTTGTCTTCTTTTGCCTTTTTATACTGCTTTAATACTTTACACATGTCATTTTCTTATTAAACATCTTAAATGACTCACCATCATCTAATTTAATGTTTCTTAAACCATATGGAGTCTTATAATTGGTCAATAAATGTGATTCATTTAAAATTTATTAATTAACTCCATTTATGTAAAAAGACCAATTTGTCCTTTCATGAATTACTACACCTATAAACCGGACTAAATCCCGAAAATATTCCATAGCCGTCTGACCATCAAATTGACCATGGGATTAGGATCAATACTTAGTAATTAGATGCCCCAAAAATTTTGAATGGGTTTAAAATCATTAGTATCCATTATTTTCCAAAAAGGGCATTTTCGTCCTAAACTTATAAAATTTCCTAAATTCATCCGATTGGACTTATTTTTGACCTTTTCAATGTCATTTGACTCTAACACCTATTCTAGATATTTTCAAAAAAAGTTTCAGAATAAAAACTATAAACCAAATGAAGGGAAAGTTAGGGCTTTTACAATCAGCCCTCCTTATAAAAAATTTCTTCATCAAAATTTAACTAAGTATACCTGCTTGAAATAAATGAAGGTATAACGTACGCATTTGCTCCTCCGGCTCCCATGTAGCTTCATTTATCGTGTGGTTCCTCCAAAGTACCTTAACTAGTGGAATGATCTTGTTATGCAAAATTTGTTGCAGTTGAGGACCTGTATTGGTTCTTCCTCGAAAGTCAAATCTTCTTTTAGGTTCACCGATTGTTCTGTGATTACATGAGATGGATCTGCTAGATATTTGGGAAGCATAGACATATGCAAGACATTGTGAACCCTTGCAAGTTTGTCTGGTAACCTCAATCGATACACCACTAGTCTAATCCTTTCTGTAACTTCATACGGTCCTATGTAACGTCGACTTAGTTTACCGCGTTTCCCAAATCTCAATATGCCTTTTCAAAGGAAAACCTTAAGAAACACCTTATCTCTAATTTCAAATACAAGATCTCTACAATGATTATCCGCATAGCTTTTTTGTCTATCCTGGGCCATCTTTAATCTATCCTGAATAATCTGGACTTTTTTCTGTTGTCACCTGTATAAGTTCAGGACCTATCAGTTTTCTTTCTCCTACCTTGTTCCAACATATTAGAGTTCTACACTTTCTTTCATAAAGCGCCTCATAAGGGGTCGTGCCAATGCTGGCTTGATAATTGTTATTGTAGGCAAATTCTATCAGTGGTAGGTGGGTGTCCCAACTCTCCTTGAATTACATGACACAGGACCTAAGCATATCCTCAAGTGTCTAAATAGTTCTCTCTGACTGACCATCCATTTGAGGGTGAAATGCAGTACTCAACTTTAATTGTATACCTAAGGCTTTCTATAAATTGGGCCAGAATTTAGATGTGAACCTAAGGTCGCAATTTGAAACAATAAAGGTTGGTGTATCATGGAGCCTCACTATCTCATCCACATAAAGATGGGCTAATTTATTTAAGGGGTAATCATTTATGATCGGAAGGAAATGTGCATAATTTGTTAACCTGTCCACAATCACCCATACAACATCGTGCTCCCTCTGACTCTGTATAAGACCTACTACGAAGTCTGTAGTAATCTTTTAGCATTTCCATTCTAGGCCTGGGAGGGGCTGTATCATTCCTACAGGTTTCTTTATGTTATGCTTTAACTTATTGGCAGGTTATACATTTAACAACAAATTATTCTATTTCTTTCTTCATTCCTCTCCACCAATGATGTTCCTTGAGGGTGTGGTACATTTTTATGCTACCTGGATGCATAGTCTAAGCTAATGAGTGAGCTTCCTCTAAGATTTCTTTCTTCAAGCCCCCCACATCTGGTACGTACAATCATTGCCCCCTCTTTATAGTACAATC
Organism: Erythroxylum flavicans; assembly: GCA_027576715.1. Lineage (NCBI taxonomy): Eukaryota > Viridiplantae > Streptophyta > Magnoliopsida > Malpighiales > Erythroxylaceae > Erythroxylum > Erythroxylum flavicans. The sequence continues at coordinate 31,039,149 of JANZXP010000194.1, read as the reverse complement.
TTCTTGGATTGTGAATTACGTCCTCTGCCCGTTCTCAACTTCATCAACTGGCAATCTTGTTTTTATCTCTCTCTAACTTGGTCCAACAAAATGGAGCAAGCGTGAAATGTAGTCACCAATGCTCCGAGTCTCCCGCATTTAATCTAACTCTTAGAGATCTCATTTCCACTAGAAGTGGAAGGTATATTTCTTCAGTTGTGTTATTGAGCTAGTAGGTCTCTTACTTAAGGCATCAGCCACTACATTGGCTTTTCTAGAGTGGTATTCCATCGTACAATCCTAATATTTTATTAATTCCAACCATCTCCTCTGCCTCATGTTTAGTTCTTTATGAGTGAACAAATACTATAGACTCTTGTGATATATGAAAATTTTATAAGAACACCATACAAGTAGGGCCTCCATATTCTTAATGCAAAAACCACCGTTGTTAGCCCTAGGTCTTGGGTAGGATAAATCTGCTCATGTTTCTTCAATTACCTAGAAGCATAGGCTATAACCTTATCATTCTGCATAAGAATACACCCTAATCCTTATCTCGAAACATCACTATAGATTGTAAATCCATCACTTCCCGTCGGTAATGTAAGCACAAGAGCTGTTGTTAATCTTTCTTTTAATTCATCAAAGCTTCTCTGACAGGCATCTAACCACTCAAATTTCTCCTCTTTCCTTATTAACTTAGTCAGTGGGGCTATTATTTGTTAAGTCAGAAGGACTTTACGATAATTAATTTTGATGACAATCAAATAATAATAATGTTAGAAATAAATGAACTA
>JANZXP010000194.1:31001488-31028344 GCA_027576715.1 Erythroxylum flavicans | reverse complement strand
ACAGTGTTCTGTTTTGTGTGACTAAGTGGTCCATGTACCATTCACCTCTATTCATAAAACCAAAAATCTATTGTCAGACTTTTTGTTTTTGTAATTTTCTGAACACTCCTAAACCCATTTTCCCTTTTTTTCCATAATTAAAAAAAGATTTTTTAATACAAGTATAATTCATAGTTATTATTCTCTAATTAGATATTAAGTAAAGTATTTATACATAATATATAAATATATTATCTTATAAATTATATATTTTAAGTAATATTTCAGTGAGACAATATTCGGATGTCTATTATCTATGAATCAAGCCTAACTCAAAACTTACTCAGATCACTATAAAATAATATTGCTTTGGTGGAAAAATTTGACCAGTCAAAACAAATCATTCAAACTCAATTTAATACACAATTTAATTAATTTTAAATTAATCTGTTAATTTTATCATAATCCCATCATCTTGACTAGGATCTCCAACATCATGGATTAAAAAACACCACTTGGACCACCTTTAGTGCAAATTTTATCTTTGTGCAAGCCAAAGTAATAAAGTGAGAATAGTTAATGGTTTATATGGATCCAAAAAAGGAATCTTTTATGAAGTATAAAGCAATCCTTATCCACCAAACATAAACAGAGTTTGACAATTGTAATGGGACCATTGATTCATGCTCTCATCAAAAGATTGGAATCAAATCCCATCATCAAAATTAGTTAAAGAAGAAAGGATAAGAGATTTTTTGCCCTACCTACTACTTAAATAAGCATGATGACTCATTCTAAATGTTGAACTCCAATATTAGGAGCTCCCATCCCTCGTGTCTTCGAGATTGGTGGAGGATATAAATCGCGGGATGTGACTCAACTGACTAGGGACTTGAGCTTACTTACTGATCTCACCATACAAGGGGCCCAAATTTTAAAGGTTGCCCTCAAGATTCGAACCCTCACCCTACAGGTCGCCAGCATGGCAGGAACCACACCACCCAAGCCTTTGCCAGTTGAGCTATGCCTCAAGGCAGGAATGACTCATTCTAGGAAGGAATAGAGGTGACCCAGATTTAAGTGTTTTAATTAGATCTAGACGTGAACTATTCAGACATAAAATCAATTTAAAAGAGACGTTATTTTATATTTTTAATTTTTAAAAAAGGACAAAATCGGCATGTTACTAATTATATACATAGTTAATAATTGAAAATTAGAAATACTCTTTTTGCTATTTTTTCAGAATATATTTAATAAAATTCTCATATACATACAATATATTTTTCAAATTATATGCTTCAAATAAATTACTTAATCATACATTAAATAAAATTATTATATACATAGTTATATTTTCAAATAAATCAATTAATGTTTTAGTGATTTAATCATATATTATGTTTCACATAAATTACTTCATAAATTAATACTTCAAAATGTACATTTTGACCACGTACGAGCCTGCAACTATTATTATTTAATAGTTTAAAAAACTATTATTATTTAATAATTATTGGAATAACAGGCACAATAAGTTGTGTACAGACAAGTTGCAATAATCTATAATGAGCAACCTTTATTCTTTAATTTTTTAGTTGTTTTTTATTAATAATAGTTAAAATGGGAAATGACAAAATTAAACAATCCAATTAAAATAAATCCTAAACAATTCTGAACTTTAAAATAATCAGATTATGATCAAAATATTAATTCCTATTAAAATATTATCATTAAAATCACATATTACAATTTTTATATTAATTTCTTTAATAATTATTTTATTTTGTTTCATTAATATTTTCATTCTTCTCATAAAAATTATTCATAATTATTTAAAAATTAGTAATTTTATGAATCATTAAATTTTTATTAATTAATTAATTATATACAAAATAAATTATACTAAATGTGAAAAAAAATTCTCATTATTATTTTAATATTTAATACCAAATATTAGCATAATTATTAACTTTGTTTACTACTATCCTAACGAGACCTTAGGGTTTTGGAATGAAATAAGAATTCAAGGAACCATTCACAAAGATAAAAATTCATCGCATTATCTAAGAAAACAAAGATCCCAAACATTGAATCTCATCTCACAATCATAAAAATTCAAGTCCTCAAAACCCAGAGCAATCAAAATTGAATCAAGCCTACTGAAGAAGTTTTGTAGAGAAGAACAAATTTCACAACAGCCTAAGCTGCAACAGAGGGCTTAGAGGCAGCAGAAAGTCTGGACCTCTTCTTTGCCAAACTCTCGCTACGACGCTCACGCTGCTCCTTCAACCTGGTTGCCAGGAGCTTCTGATATTCAGCTGCTTCAGCCTTGGCCTTAGCTATCCTCTTTTTCTTGTCAGCAATTCTAGCACGTTTCCGTTGCAAAGTCAAGGGAGTAACCAACCTCTGAATTTTGGGAGCTTTGCTAGCTTTCTTCCCTGCCAACACATCAGAATTGCAAATTTATGACACAGCCATATCAAAACTGAAACGAGCCTAGTCTAGTGGTACTATTGTTTAGTAAACAACATCTAAATAGGTTTGCGAATGCAATACAGGAATCAAAGATTTTAAGAACTTACCAGATTTGGTAGTAAAGGTCCGGCGATATGTATTGACATACTTCCGGACATCATCCTCCTTTAAGAGGTTGAATAGCTTCCTGATCTTTGATGCCCTCTTTGGACCTCTCATTCTTGGTTTCTCAATGTCTGTAAGTCCAGGCAAGTCATTCTCACCCTTCTTCACAATCACCAAGTTCAACACTGAGAGATCTTGGCTAACGATGCATCCACGAACAGACTTCCTTCTACGTTCTCCATTTCGTCGGCCGTATCCACGGAAGCAAGGAGTACCTGAATAGAGAAATATCCCATTCAATTTAGTATCCCAAGTTCAGAAATCATGTCCATTCCTGAGAGATGCTCTCACCCACGTGTCAAAACAAACAGATCCAAATAGACAAACCTCTATGAAGCAAAAGGCGAACTCGTCCAGGAGTTAAAACACCCTGCTTCATTGGAAAACCTTGCTTGTCACAGCCTCCCATAATCTTGAATACATAGCCTTTGAACTCCTGTAGTTTAATACATATAAGAATGGTAATATAACCTATAGGCTACAGCAAAATTCAAAAGTTTACACAACAAACCAAAATTCTAATGACACACCTCACCCAAGGCATCGCCGCTGACTTCTTGTGAAATCCTCTTGTCAAAGAATGCTCGGCTGCCACATAAATACTTAACATCATTATAATTTTCTTAAAAAATTAACATCAGTGCCGCTGAAACATCAACAAGAGGCTAGAAATAGCTTGGTAATATACAAGCCATCATGCAAACATGGATTAATAGCAAAGCCTAGAATACACTGCGGACCACTCAATGTAAAACATCATATCAATTAAAATCTGGATAGATGGACATGACTATTGACAAATTTTTCCCAACTGGTTACAAAAAAACTAATTTCAGTCAGCATACTCCAACATTAACTCTTATACTCATACATAGGTCTGAGACCATGGAAAAAAAATAAGGAAAGAAAAAGTAGAGCCACCAACATTTGATTGCATAACCTTTAACAAAAAGGCAATATAATAAGGTTATAATTAGGTCAGACGATAAAATTAAGATCAAGTAACAAACTCAATCAAACATCATGATAGAAGGAACAATTTGACGTGATGTAAGGGAGTGAAAAAACAGCCAATAAATGTCAGAAGCTCAAACGAAAAAGTTAAAATTCCAAGTTATAATACATAGCTCATGGAATTAGAGTAAACCAACTTCTGGAACAAATTTATGTACTTCTACCAAAAAAATGGAAGCTTACAGTTTTTTGAAAGGATTTCTGGTATAAAATACTCCCAGACCATTAGTTCTTGATATTGATTCTAAAGAATGGTGAGTTATTTTTATGGTAAATACCAGTGTAAGAGGTTCACGCATATATTTTTGGAATAATGTGTTATGATTCTAATCCAAGTCTAGTTAGGCAAAACAGGACTGAACAAAAATTGTGTTTCCAATGCAAAGTTATGTTATTCGTGACTTTTTTTTCCTACAATTCAGTGAGAAGATACAAGACAACAGTCGCCGGGTTCATTACTTGCCCGATAACCTAAGTCCTGAAAGAGTTGCTTCTACCGAAAACCAAATTACAAAAGACCATCATCGTCTTTAAGAAGGTAAAATAACTTTTCTTTAGTTGAAAGCTCTAATCTTGAGCTTCGACAAAATTATAATAATCATGAGCACTCGTTCGTCGATTGAAAATAAACATTATCGGGTCAAGATCGTTGCTGCTTGTTTTCTTTAAAGCCTCACAGACAAAAGAAATTATAACCAAAAACTATCTAAACTTCCACTCCGAGCAGAAACAACAAAATTCTAACCTTGGCCTAATCCCAAATTTCTCGGGCAGAAAGTAAATCAGCAACAAAACAAGAACACATTGTACTATCAATTGAGACTAACACTTACAGTTTCTGGTCATCATCAATTTCGAGCTTTTTCTGGCAACCAGTGGTTGGATTCGCAATGTTGAACTGCCAAAAAAGAAAATTAAAAAAAAACAAACAAACGATCAAATTTGAGTTCTGCAAGGTGTGAGGACATAAGCACCAACCTTCATATTTGATACAAGAGGCAGACGCTGCTCTGCTACTCCTGCTATTGGGGCTACCTTCGAGGCAAATTAGGGTTTTGAGAAGCATGTTTTATAGTTCTAGAGAGGAGAGAGATACGTGAATTGGGCCTGATTGATCTGGATCACTGGGTTTGGTAGTTCAGGATCCACAATAAGCTGATTAGTACTGTAAAAAAGCTGAGTTATATTTTAATCATTTACTGAAATATAATAATAAAATTAATTCACTAAAAATATAGAATTTTTATAATACATAAAATTCAAGTTAAATATGATAACTATTTAAAATAAAATTTTGAGTTAAGTATAAAATTCGCACAGATAATCAATGTTTTAAATATCATATCGAAAGTAAAACGTGTAAGACAAGATATTTAAGGTTTAAAAAGTTCAACCAGTATTATATCATCATAAATTAATTAAAAATTAAATAAAATTTAAAATATGATTAAAAGAAATTACCCTTACTCATTAAAGAATTTGAAGTTAAAAGAGATTGTTAAATAAAAATTAATTAATTAATTTTAGTTTATGAGAACTTATTAATTTACAAAAATTGATCGATTAATTAATAAATCAATTAATTTTTAATAACAAGAGTTATTAGAGTAAATCAAATCGAAAAGTTAAAAACAGAACTGAAAAGTTAAACGGTTCAAAGTTTTAAAGGTTGAACTAACCGAATCAATTTGTTTTTTAATTATTAGAGATAATTATTAATGCAAGTTATTAATCTTAGATAAATATTTTTTGCCTAATTATTTAACTTATTGATATAAATAAAGAATAAGACAATAGCAAGAATTAAACTTGGACTTAACTCTAAAGCAAAGGTCAACATCTATATGAGCTTGCACTTTCACCTAATACCTTAGATTCCTATAGACTTGAAAGGTTTACAGATTGATACATAGTCTGGATATATTACAGCAACAACTATTACTCATTCCCAGATTTATCTAAATCTCATACGCTGGAAACCTGGAGGTTGTTGGAACAAGAACATCAAGCCAGAGGCAAGCTGTCCCAGCAAGTCCTTGAAACAAAGAGTAGCCATTTTCATGGCCAACGGTCACAAGTTCAGTTGCATTATGGTACAAAAAACTTGCAAATGCCTTTGCTCTTTCTTCATATATGGACTCTCCTGTGAGCCGATATAGGGATAGGAAAGAGTAGGCATTTCCAGCTACACCATCAGCTAGTCCCACCTTCTTCACTAATCCACTCTTCCACACAACTTCCCCTGCTTCTATGGCGGCATCGCGGAATTCCCTGTCATTTGGGAACACCTGAGAATGTTTGAGAAAGCAAAAGCTATTAGCATGAATTATCTCCACCCTTCTTGCAGTCATAGCAAATCCTAATAAATATTTCTCAAGGATCAGAGTGCAAATGGAATTCTCCTAAAATGTTGTTTGTATATGTATGTAGAATTAGGTTCGGATTAGCGGTACATAGAGTCTGCCAATTCTTTCTGGAAAACTAGTTTTCATAAGATAAAATGAATTGTCAGAAAGTACTAAGCTGCGTCTAAAATAGCACTGGCAAAATGGTACAAACTGACCTGACCTGAAGTCAACAGGTAAATTTCGTTTTGAAACGGATATCGGGTCGGATTCAACTTAAAACAGAAGAGGAAAAGAATGTCAACCAAATAATAAGTTGATACCTGAGATGCCGTACACAAGGTGATGGCTATACCAGCTGCCCCATGAGACCACTGGACCAACTTATCTCTAGGGTTCCCTTCACTTGAAGGATAGTTTCCGCTATGAGGGAACCTGTTACTCATCATGTATCTTAAAGTTGCCTTCACATCATTGCGATCTTCTTTGGAAAGTGGAAAGTGAAGTAACACATGTAAGATTCCAGCTAGGCCATTAGCTGCACCCCAGTACCTTGTGCCATGCCATCTGTACATCAATGGGCATGATGTGTTATCAGAAGCCCCTGCTCTTCCTCCAGCTAAAACAGCATTAACCACAGGCAGAAGATAATCATCTGGTATTGTTCCTTGTCCAAGATGTTTGTTTATGAATAAGGCAGCCCACAAAAACCCAGCTCTCCCATACATCAGCTCATAAGACATACCAAAACCACCTTCCTCCGGTCCTACTGGGAGGGCTTTCTCCTGAGCCAGCTATGATCAACCAACAGAACGCATATTAATGGATATTCTTAAATGGGCCTGACACGACTTCAGATCTCCATCAATCAAATAGTAAATACAGTGGAAAAATGTAAGGCAGAGGTTGACGAACACATTGATCAGTGGAATTATGCAGCTAAGCTTAAAGTTCTCCGATCTTTTTGGTCTTTGGGGACTTGGACAAAAGGGCATTCTTTTTGGTACATAAAGATTCATTCTTTAATGTCTATCATCAACAAGACAAGTTCTTTTATCAGACATGAGCCCCTACCAAAAGCAAGCCTTACCGTAGGTTAAAAAAATACAAGTACACTGGTCTATGACTCAATTACATAATTTTTAATAGTTATTATTATTTATTTTCTTTAAATAATATTAAGTTATTAACACAAACAGCTGTTAGTGATGGGACAACAAATGCGAACAAAAGATCACATCATACAGAAAACGTTTTTGTCTCCCAGATTCTAGGAAACGCATCGTTGGTAAGCAAAAGTCACATCTGTATCCAACTTGCTTAGATGTTGGCGGCAATTGAACCCACAAATGGTCGTCGAGTAGGCTTCACTAATTCAGAATATGTGGCATCAAACCACTCCAATAAAGCAAGATAGAGACGCTTTGTCTAAAATAGTAATTATAATAACAATAATAGCTTGTTGGGAGAGGATGACAAAAATATCATCTTTTATCAAAGTAATGTCTCAACTCTTAATAAAACTCTTTGACTAATTAAACAACTATAACTACCATTAGTTGATATTAATATTAAGGTATTGTTTAATAACTAGTAATAAAGAGATGAGACTGAAAATACACTATTTATTTCTTAATTTCTACTTTTTGACTATTAAAAATGGATAAAACAGAAAAATGATATAACTCGAATGAATTTTAAAAATGAATAGTCTGAAAATATTTTTATAACATCTTTATAATACTATTATCAAAATTACATACATAATTTTTATATTTAATTTCTTTAATAATTGTTTTGTTTTTTAATTAATACTATGTTAAGTAAAGTAAGATTTTTGTGATTCTTTGATTTTATTTTTATTATAAAAATTAATAATTTTAAATAATTAAAATTATTTTTTGAATTATTTTATAGAATATAAAATATTTTAATTATTTATTTATAAAATAAAATATACAATAACTAAATATAAGTAAAAAATTCTCATTAATACTAAATACTAGTATAATTATTAACTTGTTTAATCTCATTATTAATAATTACATACTAAACACATATAATTAGTAATTATATTATTATTTGATTCTGACTTCTTATTTTTATACCCAGTTTTTTTTATTTTGATTACTTCATTATTATTTTAAGACGTAAGAGGCTTAAATTCAATGGAGGGCATGCTTGAGTTCAAAGATTACAAGTAAAATCTTCCCAACTATGCCCTCCTACAGGTTAACTTTATCAACACTAAGAATGATCAATCAACTCATCCTTTAAAGGGTGATTCGAGTAGATACTTTACAAGATATCAGATTATCAATCTTCCATTCCCTATTTTGTCTTTTGAGGAAGATGAGATTTTTTGTGCATCTGATCAGATAAAAGAAATATCAAATGAAGAAGTGATAAGGACACTGAATGAAATATACCTCAAGGAATAGGTTCACATATAAGTCACGCCTTTGATGGTCCCCTCTGCAATTAGCTGCTACAGCTCCAAGAGCATATGTTCCTCCTCTACCACATAAGAAGGTCACATGTCTGAAAATTCAAAATGTTCATTAACTCGAGTATACGAACTAACAGAATTAGAGAAGAAAACAGAACAAGCACTTTGACTTGTGGCATCTAAACTCTATCCAAGTGCCCTGTACAGCTGCATATTGTGTGGAGGATGACCCTCTTTGTATGAACGATTGCACTACAAGTAGATAGGTCACTGTTATTGGACGTACTCTAATGGTTACCTTTTTTCTTTCGCAGTAAGTTTCATTGAAAGTTGGTTATAGTGTGGATGACATGAAGATAAAATAGGTCTCTTGCATTAAGTTTCATTGAAATTTGGTTATACTGTGGATGACATGAAGATGAAATGTCTTCTCCAGAATATATAATTCAATCAAGCATCAGGTTTATGAGTCCAAACTTCCATGATTCAGTTACGAGACAATTAATTTCCATTAAAAGGGTTGATTCTACCAGAAGATTACAACATTTCAATTTGGCAAAAAGAGAAGGAACCATCATACATACACATGAACCCACCTTGACATAAACAGTATAACCAAACTTCCAAGCCATCAACCTCAAACTAAATAGACCAAGTGGCATGAGAGAAAAGTAGACATTTCACCTAAAAAGTGTGAACCAGGACACACAAGTTTTTTCAATCACGGAGAGAGTGTGTGAACCAGGACACACAAGTTTTGTCAATCACGGAGAGAGTGACCCAATGCCAAGGTAACAAAACATCACACTCACAAAGTTAAAGTAAAACCAAGTAGTAATCACTAAACAGCACCAAGAAAAGCTACACAGAGAGAAGACAAGTTACCTGGAGGAGGTAGGTGCAACGGTGGCACACGTGTCAACGATCTCCGTACACAGATCCAAGTCCATGCGGTCGCCGGTAACCTCGTACGACCTCAAACACGTGAAAGCCGTACCCAACAGACCCGTATACACTGTCGGGTCAATAACCGAATCCGCACTGCCACTGGCTTTCCATGTCATCTCCACAACCTGCAGGAAAGAAACAAACCGTGTACTGTCATCAGCTAACATGCTCAAAGGATATTAACGCAATCTTATCCTGCTCACCCCTGACTCAAAATTGTCCGAACGTACCTGGTTCTTGAGAGAGATGGCTGCTTTAAGAAAATTTTCGTTTGGGACTTCTAAGTTGGTAAGCGTGGCACTTGGACCCATTTTTTGAACCAAATCAAGCCGTTCGTTGTTGCTCTCTTCACGGGCCGTCTCCTGAGAAGTTAACTCAACCACAGACAACATGGGTCTCTCTCCAAATGCTCTCTCTGGCTCTCTCTTTATAGCCTTGCAAAGTAAGCAACCAACGAACAAGCAAACGAGGAAGAAGACTAAGCAGTATTTTTTTTATTGACTTACGAGGGGTGTGGATTGGTAGGGGGCTATAATTGCCTGTGTTGGCGGTGTGGATGTTGAGAACCGCCATGCTGGCCACTTGTCTTCTTTTTCGTAATAAAATATTAACCGTTGGATAAGCATGAGAATCACGCGCCTTTTTAAGATATAAGTAACATTAAAATTTTAATTTTTTAAAAATATGTTTTTTATACTATAGAACTCCATTTTGAATGTTGACATTTTAAATTTTATTAATTATTATCAAAAGTTAATTTTTTAAAATTTTAAGTATAAATTAGGACTAAAATATAAATTCTAAATATTATTTACTTAAAAAGAGACAGAGAGCTTATATAGGCAACCCAAAAAATGACTTTAAAATTAATTAATAAATTTTAATTTTATAGGATTCAAGACATTTTTTTTTTAGATTTTAAGGGACCCCGTTGGAGGAGCCCGACTACTAGCAGATAAAACTCTCGGCTACCCTAGGCTCTTACAAGATATGCGCCTGTATGGAATCGAACTTGGAACTTGGCCGAAGTCAATTCTCACTCTCAACCAGCAGGCCACACTTTTCAGGGACTTTAAGATTAAATTTGAATATTCGAATTCAATCAAATTTAAAAAGGTTAGAGCTTAATAAACTTTTTTCAAATTTTATTAATTATGAGATATAGGATTAAATCGACTTAAAATTAACAGGTTAAAATAAACTTAAATCGGTTGGAATTCCAATTCCAGTATTCATATCTAACTAATCAGGTCTCAATAATGAACGTCTACCCATTAAGGTTAAGGCCCTGTTTGAAAATTTATGCTCAGATCTAGGAGGCCTAAATTAGAAGAAGGCTCAAACTGAAGTGGATTCATGGTTAGGTTTGGGCCGAAATGTCATCCTAACGAAGTTGATACAGTCGGAATAAGGCAAAGGAATCAATCCCTATGGCCAATTGATATATGCTTTTCCCATTGTTTTGATCATTTCAAAGTTCTGCAACTTTTCATCCTCTCACCCAATCAAAGGAAGTATATAACAACACATAAACACCAAGACACATGCTTACTACACTAAACCTTCGGTTTCAGTATTTTACCTCCTTTACACATAATCAGAAGAAGAACAAAGTGAAATGAATGATCTACTTGTGAAAAGATTTACAATTTATTCAACAGCTGCTTGTTCTTTCTTGTGCAGCTCTCCACTGTGTGATGGATCCTTCTTGTTGTGCCCTTCACCAACAGCCGATGCCTCTTTCGTAGCTTCTTTTGGAGTCTCCTTCTTATGGCTTTCACCACCAACCGACGGTTCCTTCTTGTGGGTGTGAGTGCTTCTTCTTCTGATGATTATGTCCCCGAATCTTCGAAGCAACGCTTTCTTCTTCCTGGAATTCCTCTCGCTCTCCAAGTCGTCCATGTGAATATGATCATCATCCTCTGGATTCACTACCTCCACATCATCAATGAACGTAGATGATGACCTTCTCCGATGGTGCGTTGCAGGAACTGGTGATTCTACTTGATCAAGTATCGATCCTTTTAGCGGGTCGGAGTTTGCAGAATCATCGTCTTCTTCGCTGTCTTCGTGTTTATCATGAAGTTTGTGATCTTCGTGCTTGGGAATTATCAGCTCCTTGAGATTGAGACTGCAAGTCTTGCTCAGTTTTTTACCATCTTTCTGATCTTTTGCTTCTTCTGATTTAAACTCCTTTCCTGTTACTTCAACGAGCATACGCTTCAGGTCTTTGATGGTTTCGAGTGCATTGGCCTCGTTTATCCTCAGGTTTTCGTTCTCCCGAGTAATGAAGATCAAAGCGTCGTCTTTCTCTGCTAGAATGTCCTTGAGTTGGGAATTCTCAGCTCGAGCAATTCCTGCAGCTTCCTTGGCAACACTAGCTTCATTCAGGGCCTGTTTCAGGATGTCTCGCAGCTTGTTGTTCTCTTGTTTTGCTGTCTTGTTCAGGTTCTCAGCTTCTGCAAGCGAGTTCAGGAGTTTCCTGTTCTCTTCCAGGGCAGCAACCTTCTCATCTTCTGCACTTTTTATGCAATCCACAAAGCCTGTTTCTTTAGCATTCCAGGCCAAAAGTGACTCCTCAGCCTCAATTCTCAACCTTTCAGCTGTGTTTCTGTATATATCAGCTTCTTTTCTTGCTTCACTCAATAGGGAATCGTGCTTGTCCTCCATTTCCTTTGTCTTCTCCTTCAATTCCTCTTCCTCCTTTCTGTATCTTTCAACTTCTTTTTCTGTGACCATTAGCTTTTCCTTCTTTTGGTTCAATTCTGTTGCAACTTCCTTCAGAGCTATTGCCAAATCATCCATTGCCTTCTTACTATTCTCTTCTGCTTTTGTAGCTTGCTTCGCTTCATTTCTAAGAGATTCCATCTCCTCATGCAGGCTCTTGAACTTCAACTCAGATTGCTTCTCAGCCTCCTGGAAACGTGCCAGGTTCACACTCGCCTTCTCAAGTTCAGACTTAACCCTCTCCAATTCTTCTTTCAACGAAACCTGATGTTCCTCACCTGTTCCAGGTGATGAAACCTCCAATTTGTTAATCTTTTCTTGGAGGGAAGAGACTTGCATCTTTGATTCTTCAAGGGATATCTTAGCTTCCTCAAGCTGATGTGTTTGAGAAGCGAATGAATCCAACATTTTCGTTTCAATCTCCTTCTTTGTTGCTAGTTCCATCTCCAGTTCTTGTAACCTTCTCTGGCTTTCTGATAATAACTCCATCATCTTAGCCTCTGAAGATCGAACTTTACTCAGCTCTTCATTCAACGTGAGCAAAGAATCGTTACTCTGCACCAGTTTGGACTCTAGCTCTTTCGCCTTGCTCAGTTCAACCTTCAAAGATGCCATAATACTGTCTTTGATCCTCAACTCTTCCTGGGATTTTGACAAGGACTCCATTACCGAATTGAGCTCTGTAAAAACATCAGCAACCTTACCGCCGTTCATGGCTTCTGTCAGCCTCGCGTTGGCCTCGTTCGCTATTTCCTTCATCTCCTTCAGCTCATCTCGTGCTCTGTCTCTCTCTCTTTCCGCTGTCTTCAACCTCTCCATCGCATCCATCAACTCTTCTTCTGGTTTCCCTGCTTGTTGCTGCATCTCTTTTAAGAGATATCCCTGAAACCAAGCTGAAGAACTTACCGTTAAATCTAACGAAACCAGAATCAAACCCTTCTTCCCAAATAGAATCATAAATTGTCTAACATTGATCATTTTGCAGGAAACCCAGGAATTGTCGAAGAAAGATTACACAAAGATTAAAACACAGCCAAAGGGCTAATACACATGAGGATCATTACCTCCGATCAAGAACAGATGATTATGATGAACAGACTTTTGTTCTCGAATACCTCCACCGCTATTATGATCCAGAGGATGGACTCAGAAAAAGATAAGAATCATGCAGACCCAGATCAGAAATTGAACATGTAACGTCAAAGATCAATGATAAATGTCTAGATCAAACGAGAAAATGACAGTTTGGAATCGAACCAAAGTTTCTTAAACGGGAAGAATCAGCTTTGCATGGGTAAGACACAGAGAGAACAGAGGAAAACAGCCTAGATTTGGATAACACATTTTGAGTTTATTCCTCAGACATGCACCTTCCTCTATCTTTGGAAAAAACATTATTCAAAAATAGGGAAGGGACATGGACAAGCCATTGATTGAGAAATTCGTAGACATAAGAGAGGAGCGAGTAACGTTTGAGTTCCAACGAGAGAGGAGGGGGGGTTGGTTTTGGAGCATCCGAGAATGTCCGAAGTTGGCGGGTTTCCCACTAAGACAATAGACAACAACTTCAGATATTCAAAGGTTTCAGTTTATTGTTTTTTTGGTTGTAGTATTTTGTCTTATCTCCTAATTGCGTGACCATTTCTCATGTTGGAGACTCTTCCAATAATGAAATTTTCTCATTTCTTAGTGTTTAAGTTAAAAAAGGAATTAGCTTTGATGCAAAGTTGAACATTGGAAAAAAAGTTTGACTAGAAAAGATATGAATTTTTCAAAAAAAGACTATGAAGGTTGCCTAATCGACTAACATAATACTATAAATGGCAATTTTAACCTATTCAACTTAAAATAAGTGATATTATTTTAATTTATTTAATTCATTCAAAATAAATTTATGATATTGTTTCGATTTGATCAAGCTTCATGATTAGGACAATTTTTTAATTTATAATAAAATATAAAACAAACCGTCGAATTACACTTCAATATTTTTTGAAAAAATTTGAAACAGGCAATTACTGGTCAATTATTTTTAAAATAAACACTCCCTTTCTCATTAATTTTAAAAAAATTGTGAAAAACTCATTTTTTGTCTTTTCTAATTAATCTTCAAAAATTATGTAAAAAACTCATTTTTTGTTAAAAATATAAAAAATGTTAATATTAATATATTGACTCTTGCTGATCATGTTCAAAATTAAGTAAAATAACATCTTTTTATTTAAAAATTAAGTCAAATAAGCCTAAACTTGAACTAACTAAGAAAATAAATTATTCTATACTTTTAATTATAAAAAAATTATTTCCCATTGTCATCCCTAATGGATGGGATCAATTTTAACACTTCAAAGATACACCTTTTCGATCTAAGCTGAGGTTATTAGAGAGTCCAATCAAAATAAGTGATGCTACTGGGACACTTGGCCATTCCAAAATCTGCTAAAATCCTATTCCAGGCCTGACAATTTCCCATCTGGAACCGCGTTACTATTAGCGCCCAATACGAACTGAAACCGTATGCTTTTAAGATTTCCTAAAAATTTTTAACAGAGCAGATTAGCGTCGTGATTGAGGCTGTCACAACCGTCGGAATAAAGAAAATTCTACCGTCTGGTACATACGGACTTGGCCTTTGCCAACCACGCGTGAAGAGGAACAACCAATCCAGCCATCAAGCCAGTTGCCAAACTTTAGTCAGATCAAGTAAAAAGTAAAAACTTAAGAATAATTTGTAAAGTACAATATACACGAGAAAGTTCAACATACTAAATTAGATTAGATCCGAAGGATAGCTGTGTTCAGTACCAGGCGGTACAGATGTCACAAGAACAGTTGTGAGACGAATATACTCGGTTCAAATCCCATTAAAGCCAAACAAACACCACCTCATGACCCATCTTAATCTAATTAACCAAGAACCTATTTATCTACCTAATCAAAGCTTATCATGACGTAAGAACATGCCTAAAAACCACTTTCATCATCCACAGCTTAAGCACGCTCGCCCCTGATCCGCCTAGCCAATTGGATATCCTTTGGCATAATTGTGACACGCTTGGCGTGAATAGCACAGAGATTGGTGTCCTCAAATAGACCTACAAGGTATGCCTCCGCAGCCTCCTGAAGTGCAAGCACAGCATGACTCTGGAAACGTAGATCGGTCTGCCAACAGAAAGATCCCCCAATAAGACATCCTGAAGATAACACTACTTAGACCAACAAGTACATAATAAACACAAACAACAATCATACCTTGAAATCTTGAGCAATTTCACGGACAAGCCTCTGGAAAGGGAGCTTCCTAATCAAAAGCTCGGTACTCTTCTGATACTTACGAATTTCACTGCGCAACATCACGAAGCAAGGTCAGAAAAAAAAAACTTGTTTCTTCGTTTGACAAATGGGCAAATACAGATGGGAATGAAGATTTAACTCACCGAAGAGCAACAGTTCCAGGGCGGTAACGATGAGGCTTCTTGACTCCACCAGTGGTTGGAGCAGACTTACGAGCTGCCTGATAACATTTAAAAAAAAATTCATCAGCAAAAAGATTAAAAGAAACCATAATGTAAACACTGAAGAGAGAAAGATCAAATTGTTAGTAAACCTTGGTGGCGAGCTGCTTCCTTGGAGCCTTTCCTCCAGTAGATTTACGAGCAGTTTGCTTGGTACGGGCCATCTGCACCCAAAAACAAAACCAAAATAACTAAACTTTGAATCCTCTCGTCTATAACAAATGCAAATCATAAAATAGCCACGAAGAGCCACAACAACCCCACGATAACCGACGTCACAGAACAAACAATCAACACTAAACCCCGTACAATCAATCAAATCCGACCATAAACCCTAATTTCAAGACGATCCAGAAATTTCAAAACCCTAAGTGTCAAATTAAGCAACGGTATCATGAATTTCAAAATCCCCAAACCTCGAAAGAGACATAATTTCAAAACAGAAATCAACCTTCTACAACGAGAATCAAAACAACGAATGATGCAATCTTCTTAACCAACAAGCCCCAAATCCCTTACAAGTAACAATCTTCAAGAGACAAACAAATTAATCAAGTAGAAACCAAGTCGCAATCATTCTTGGCCATCCCAAAAATCTAAGCAATTTCTTGAAAAATATAATTAAAAAGAACTAAGAATAAAGAGAATCAAAGAACATACCTCTAAATCGCTACAAGAATCTCTCTCTCTCTCTCTCTCTCTCGCTATCTAGACAAAAGCTATGAAAGTTGGATAAGGAAGCGGTCAATAGGTATATAAAGGAACTGAGTTTTACGATCCAACGGATAGGATTGACTTTCCTTGTGCTTTCTTATGTTGGTGATCGGACGGTTATAACAGTATTAAGTTGTGTTTTTTGGGACTGAATGAATGGCCGCGATGATATATTATAGGAAGGTTGCGGATCGTGAAGCCTTAATACGCGAATCCTATTGGTCGATGAATGTTAGGATTTCATCTTAAAACTAGAATTAGAACATTATCTTTGACCGATCTAATAAAATTAAATTCGGACAACTCGCGAATAGTAACGTTACTTCTAATTTTAATAATTCTACTATGCTTAGCTCTTTATTTACAGAGATGGCCAGTGAGCCCGGCCAAAGTCAATGAGTTAAGCTAGGACTAGAGATGTCAAATTCGGCCCAATCTATCCTGCTTGACTTACTTTTGGCTTGAATTGATTTAGTTATGGATCAATAATGATCGACTATGGTCAGTTCAGTCAGGCCATGAGTTAAGGTTGGGTGAGTCACGAGTTAAAGTCGAGCAGGTTACGGGTCGAGCCGGATTATTAACATCCTCGGGTAAGACGAGTCTCGGACCTGATTTGACTTGCGTAATCTAAATGTGAGATCTTATTTTTATAAATAAAACAATATCGTTTTTGTTAAAAACCATTATTTTATTTTTTCTAATTTCAAATTTGTTTTAGCTATGTTGTCTTAGACTGAGTCGGACTCAGATTGAGCTACCTCTAATGAGGCTCAGATTCCAGCTTAGACCCGTTGCTTAACTCTTGATCAGACCTCAAGTCGGACTCAAGCTTAAGCAAGTCTAACCTGGCCCATTGTTTTTCTTATTTTTTTATTGTACTATTTTTGTTTAGAGTGACAAGTGTAATGTCCGTGGGTTGTTAGTTCTGAGGTGTTGCTTGTGTAATTTTAACACATACCTTTTCAAACTAAAATCTTTAATTTTCTTTTAGATTTTTAATTGAGGTTGTGTTAAATTGATGATAATGAAAGGGCTTAAAGAATCATTTATTAGTAATTAAGCTTAATAGGAAATTTATTGAATACTCTAAAATAATCATTAATTTATATAAATAATAATTTAAAAGTACATATTTTTATTAATTTAAATTGGTTACTTTTAAACAAATTCCCCAATATTTCAATTAACATTTTATAAATTTTCAATTAACATTTTGTGGTTTCACCACTTTTTTTAATATTCAAAACTATTAGCAAGATAAAATATTTAGCAACTTATGAAGACTGATCTAAACAAATATAGAAAATTTCAATTATCTATAATAATTTTATTAATTTCACATTAATAAATATCAGTTGCTTTCTTTCATATCCTTAAATTATTTATTAAACCACTTTAGTGTCTTTTATATAAAACCAAATAACATTAATTTTAAAAAATAAATAATTAACAAATATTCCATAAAAATAAGTCATAATACTGTCCCTATAACTAAAACGATAATATATAACCAAGCACCCCTTTTTTATTTCATACCCATTTGAACCCTTTCTAAGCCATCAACCAAGCACCCTAAATACCATTAAGTGAAAAGAGGTGGTCCCAAGGCCGACTCACCAATAAAGATGGCCGAGTAGGTAAAAGCATATTCCCTACCAATCAATGGAGCTTTCAGGGCATTCGAGAGGGCTCAATTTGTAAGAAAAATGAAAAATAAGTGAACAATAGAATCTACTTTGGAGGAATTCCACATATCTCATTACTAATTTACACCCTCTTTCAGCTACTTCTCCATCACAATATGTAACTTGGCCGACAAAAATCCTGTTTGACTACCTAATTTTCTATGGCTAAAATATGAAATTAAAACCAAAAAAAAAAATCAGCACTACTTACCAGGAACCAAACATCTTAAACACAATATATACCAATAAAGCAACCCATGAACTATGCAGCTGTACTCGTGTGTATCTGCAAGTCATCAAGCATCCAACAAACCGAAACGGCAAGTCGCTGGATGATTTCGACGGTCACAACTAGCGAGTCAATGGGACTGCACGGGCGATGCATTATTGTTCTATTTACCAGGTCAAATGCCATCTCAAACTATAATCCTCTGGATGCCACTAATCAAACTGTTTTGATTATAGAAATGAGTTAATTAATTGACTTTAGCGCCTGATCAGCAAATTTACCTTTCCGTTCACTGAACACCTGTGGCTTGAACTTACTTGTCATACTGAAAATCGTCTGCAACTTTAAGGTGATTTGCAAGCTTGAGTACAGCAGATTGCACGATTTCAGAACTTGGAGAGACAGAACTTGGAAAATGAGGTAGGCAAGCGGGTAGACATTGTTCATTGTACTTTGAAAGGTAGAATAGAGAGAGCACACATCGGCAGAATATGAACCTACGCACGAAATTCCAAGTAACAAGTGATGGTAAATAAGAAATGAGATTCGAATATATAAGAATGTTTGCTGCTCAGTCAGTGGGAATCAGACCCAGAAATGAAGAAGAAATAAGATATTAGAGGTTTGAGTTTTGAGTTTTGAGTTTTGAGTTTTCATCATCATAAATCGTGTCTATTGAGGCAATGTAAAGATTGAGATGATTACACACACAATAACTAATTTACCAACTACGATGTTAGACATTGTTAAATGAGCAACTGCATTAACTATTTAGAAAGGGCATACCTTAGAATAAGCCGTCTAAGAAGTGGATCAGACAGTACTTGCCCCCAAACCAGATCCAGGTTTTTTGATGTAGAGAGTATTACCTCCCATTCAGAAAAGGCCATTGAAAGAATCTCCTCAGCCATTTTATACAGATCCTAAAACCAGAATTCTTACAGCAATTAGAAAAAAACCGATAAAGACATTAGTCATAAAACCAAAAATGTCATCAAATAAACTTACCATATCATCATGAGGAAACGTGAGGCCAACCATCTGACAGAATGCTTGCAGAGGAGCAGTCAAGAAAAAGGTAAACTGACTTCCATAATGTGTTTTACCAACATTAGATGGTTCTTTGAACACTGATCTAACAGGTGACAGCAGTAAAGCAGCCTTCTCTCCTCTTTCCACACCATGTAAAACCTGAAATCACCCAGAATTTACCTGTGAGCAAGAATCGTGCAATATTAACTTCCTCTTATACACTAAGATGTACTAGTTAAAACCGTAGATCAAAGAGTCAAATTGTTTAGGCATGAAAATCCATGGTTATATGTGCACAACATATTCGTCTCATACCTAATCACTAAATACATTAGAGAGTAATGAATTTAATCCAACTCTAAAAGAGAGGAGATTGCCTCCAATTGGAATAAACTCGTATTGCTGTCATGAAACTCCAAAATACATCAACTCTTGTCTAACAAGTTATCCACAATCACGAGGTATGACAAACCTGCCTTGAATGCATGGCTGCTGTCACTATCAATAATCAAGAAAAGTGGTCTTCGAGTGAATGGAATAATATCCCCAGGGTAGAGTACATTTGGACCTGAACATGGGAAAGGAGATGATGTAATACATAGAATGAGCACGGTAAGGAGGCAACATAAGATGATATTGTGAATTGCTCTCGAGTTTTAGTGATGAGTAAACATTTGGGAGTGTGTAACAAATAAAGCAATATAGCCACTTACCTCCATTTCCTTTTGGACCTAGTGACAAATAGTTGCCATAATAATCACTTGATTTTACTTCGCCATTCATAGGGGATTCAGGCATAGAGACATTCTTTTCAATTGACGAACTAGATACAGCACTGTTTCTTGAAGATCTCAGTGATCCTCCAGAGCTTTCCACTTGGGAAGCATCATTTAATCCACGCTTCCCTACATTCATGATTCAACACAAACATTGATTTCAGGGTGAATAAAGAGAATCATCAGTTAAAAGATTGCAGGCCCAAAAGTTAGGCTAAAGTTACCAGAGGCTGCTATATATAGTAACATGATGCTCTCCGGAGGAAGTTCCTCAGAAATTGTCGCCAGCACCTGCCAACATTTAATCAAAACATCAACGCTATGGGTTACACATCTAAAACGAAAAAGGACATAAGAAATTAATAACAAAATGCTCAATGTTCAAGAGTTATCCCACAAACACTATATGTGACAACATTCTGCATATAGCCCGTATCTGTTCCAAGGTTTTGTTCTAACATCAGTAACATGGTTGTGGCATCCCTTTAGTTGTTGAGTTCTCATACCTTTTCGATGCAGACCCTAAAAAATTCTTACCTTCAAAGTTGCATGGTTGTCCACGTACATGAGTAAAATACATATAATTTGTCCTAAGGCTTTGCTAAATTCAAGTTATGTCACTACTGATATGCAGAAAATGATTTTCAAGAACAATGACATTTTTATACAAGGTAAATATACCAAAATCAATTGGATAAGATATTAAAACTAACCGCTAGCAAGTGCGTGACAGAAGGACGATAAAGAACAGCCTTCCTAGGATTTTGAGGTAAATTTGGATCAGTCAAATCTGCAGCCAGATTCATATCAATCAATCCAGAAGCTCCGGAATGATCTATTACTGTGCCGTTCTGTTTTAGTTCAACCACATGATTTTGGAAGCTTGATTCTACTGGACGCTTTTGGTAGTAAGATCCACTTGGCTCCCATTCCAGGCACTGCATCATTCTGTAAGTGTCCAAAGTAAGTTCTGCAAATTTCACCTAGAAAAGAAAAAAGTGGCAGAAAATACAAATTTATATAAGCAGGATAGTTCCAACAGATTATCAATCATAACATATCAACCAAATGACACCCATTCTTACTTCATTTTGGTGATAGCTTGTAAGAACAGCATCTTGAAATTTTAGAACTTGTGTTGCATGGAAACGAGCCACATAAGGACGAGAAGCTGGATGTGAATCATATAGGCCACTATAACGAAATGGCTTGCTATTTGTAAAAGCACTATCAACTTCCATAAAACGTATTATTTCATGGACCACCAGCTTCCATTCTTTGAAATTCATCCCCTGACAGGAAATAACATGAATACCCCTGACCAGGTAAGTACCAACTGGAAGTTCTAAACGATGTTTAAACCATTGTAGAAAGGACACCTAACTAACTTACCTTGTTGACTACAAAAATACCTAATCCAACAAACAGAACTACCCAAGCCATGAGAAGTCAGATCTCACGAGAATAATGAAAAGGAACAAGACTAGTTCAAGTACCCCTAATAAAGTACATTTCAGGCTTGCACCTAAAAAGTTAAGTAATTCATTACTCAGCTTCTCTGTGATACGTATTCTGAATTTCCAGTTTTTTTCCTTGAAGATGGTTCCAGTGATTCAGTTTCCTATAAATAATGGTCACCTAGTCCTTGGGCTCAACAAAAAAATCAAATTACAGCAAACCGATTTGCAATGGAACGCCAGAGCTCCTCTATCGTTACTTTTCTCCATTCTTTTGTTTCTATTTATTTTTAGGCTATGATTGGTTGGAGGTTTGTTAATAGAATAGAATAGAATGTAACATTATTCCATCATTTTGTGAGGATGGTTTAAATAGAATGGAATGAAATGGGATAGAAGAGAAGGGTTTCATGTTACATCTCATTCCATCCTAAACAGTAAAAATAAAAAACCTCTAATTTGGGAAATCTAGGAAAGAATGTAAAATGATAAATAACTTTACACTATATTACATTATAAACCCTTCATCCGAACAACATTTCACAATATTACAACCCTTCCATCCTTCCCAAACAATAATTTTCTAATATTACATCCATTTACATTCCATTCCATTATAAATCATTCTATTCCATTCCATTAAAAATTTTACGTCCAACCAAACATAGCCTTAGGTAATGGGAAGATTCCCGTCCCATCAGTCAACATTAATTAAATTACAACAAGAATTACCACCTTGATGACATGCCTACACAACTACTAATTCTGTCTATACCATGGTCGCTTAAGCACATGATGCAGGTAACAAAACAACTGCAGGCTCGTATCCAAGTTTAGACTAGCAGAATATCATAACTATGCCACACCAAACTTCGCCTCCTACGTAATAGCCCTAAAAAACAGAAGCCACGAAGAGTGATATCTTATTCAATCAGAAAACTATCTAAAGCAGCTGAACCACTAAAAGTTCCCAAAATATGAGATACTTTAGCAGAGTTCCATGGCTAAGTAGTGTCCTCAAAAAGAAAAGAGAAAGACGAACTCTGAAAACCAACAAAACAAGGAAAAAGAGACAAAAGCTATTCCAGCCCAGTCCACCAAACCAAGCTTACAAATTCTATGTTATGCAAATGAAGAACAGACGAAGGGAAAAAAAAATACTCACTCGGAAATTTGATTTGCTATCATCAACGAGAGCTCGAAACCTCTCAACAAGCGCTTGAACCATCTCGGTCCGGTTCAAAATCAAAGAAACAAGCAAAAACCGCGCGTAAAATCTCAACTCCTTAAATCTCACACCTACATCCTTTGCTTTGGCTCCTTCGAAGTACCTCCTGTGCAAAATCGCCTCGTAGAACACGTACGCAGCCACCAAGAACCTCATCTCACTCGTCCTCATATACTGGTTAAAGTAGAGCTGGCCGATCCGGCTCGCGATTTCCCCGATTTCCCAACGGTTCAGACCGCAAGCAACCAGCTCCGACCGGTTCTCCTGCTGGTACTTCCACAACCTCATGTAGGCCTTGAAAACTTTCTGGAAGTAGCGATCCTGAGCGAGTCCGTACTGCGGAATGTCTCGGACGCGCGCGAACTTCCGGTCCGCGCTCTCCACCAGGGCACGGAAAGTCTGCGACACGGTGTCGCTGCCAGCCGCCATGGAGTTGTGTATCTACCGGAGACAGCGGTCGTCGGTGGTTGACATAGGAAAATAAACGGAGGCAGAGCAGAAGAGAGAGAGAGAGAACGAAATGGAAGCTAACAGAAGTTGAACAGAGTCAAGAGTGGTACGTGGGAGTGCGCGGACTGACATGTAAGCTGATTTTTCTAGGGAGAAGCTGGAGCTGGAGGTGGAGCTGGAGCTGTGATCGTGTGCTTTTGAGGAGACGATGCCGCTGGGCTTATGACCGTTGATATGGGGATGATAGGAATTGGATTTGACGTGGCAGTGATGGTGGGTCCAACTTTATCCCTCATACTTTAACGGGACCATTCCAAGTTACTTTTAGTTATAATTGTCGGCTTGTATACTTTCATTTCATGGAAATTTTTTATTTTAAAAAAATCTCAATTTCAAATATTTAAATTATATTTGCAATAATTTTAAGAGATTTTGGTTTGTAATAGAAAAATATAAGTTCAAATTATTATGCATTACTTTACTCAAATTATATCATAACATTATAATTATATGGTAATTAATTGTTTTAATATTAAATTTGTCTCTAATTTATTAAATAATTTATTTGATTTACACAATTTATATAACATTTCGATTATTATAAAATTTATTGAACAGGTATATTGAATAACAACACTCAGTATGAATTTCGCTAATACATAGAGTATAAGAAGATGCAATAGTCTTTAGCTTTACTCCTAATTAATAAAGAGGTTGTTTCTAAATAATCCATGTAAAAATATAGAGAGAGAGATAAGCTAGAGAGAGGGGGAAAATAATAATAATAATAATAATAATAATAATAATAATAATAAAGAAAAAAATCAATAAATATATTAAAAAAGTTACTGCAATTTTTTATTATTAAAAATGTATTTTAATCCTCAATGTTTATAATATAATATAAAATAGATCATATTATTTTGAAGCATTCAAATTAAATTATATTTAAAATAAACTTTAAGAAGAAAAATTTAACGAAGATAACTTTTTATTAATTAAATGTCACGTTAATTTTAATATAATAATATGAAATTTTTTATTTTTCAACAAAAAAATAATCTCATTGTTATTTAACAATAAGGTCCAAAGTCAAAATTTTATAAAAATGGGTTCTACTATCACGCGGTTATAAGATTTTGGTTAATTTAAAAAACTTAGTTACGTGATAATAGAACTTATTTTTGTTAAAAATATATAAATATCATCACATTAGCGTTGACATATTATTAATTGATAAAAAGTTGATCTCATTAAAATTTTTATAAGTTTTATTTTGAATGTTTTGAAAATATTAAAATTTAATTTAAATATTAAAATTTAAGTTATATTTTACCGTAGGTCTTGAGATTCAAAATTTACCTTTAATAGGCCTTATTTAGATGACGGGGGTGTTTGGATCCAAAACCCCTTAATCAAGAACGTGCCAGTGCAACTTGTTTCCTGCCAGAACAGCTGTTTCATGGTCTTTCATGGTACGGTATGTACCGGTCAATTGTGTGTGCGGCGCGTGATTCAACCTTATTTCTTGTCTTTACATATTCCAGCGTGTTACTGTATATCAATTTCTTCAGATTTTAATGTTTCACAAAAAAGTTAACGATGTCCGAATGTGGACACTGTGTGTGGAACCAACAACACAGGTTCATTCGGACAAGTTATGATGTTCCCTGTTCAGTCATTTTGTTTTCTTATGATTGTAAGTTTCAAAGGTGTTGACCTTTATGAAAAGGTAAAGAAGGAAAAGCCAGCAAATATGTGAAGATTACAGATACCACATGTTCCTTGCCTCAAACATCTACTTTATTTATATCTAAGTATAAACCCAACTCAAATTTCTATATAAATACTAAAATTAGTAATAATTTGATCTTTTAAGGTAAACATTAAATCAATACATATGAATACAATAAAAAATTATAACCGTTATTTTTGAATATGTATTTAATAAATTTTCGGATACAAGTACTAGATTAAATAATATATTTTAAATAAATTATTTAACAAATTACCGACTAAAAGTCAAATAATGAAATTAATTCAACTATGACGTAATTTGGAGTTATGTCTTTAAAATCTGAATCCAAATTTCGATCATTTTGAAAAACTTAAAAGAATCTTTCGTACCATTTAGAATTGACACTTACGTTCAATTTCGACTTAAAGTTAGAGGACAAAGTTTGAATTAATTATAGGGTCAGAATGATGCATGAGGTCATAACAGACACTTCAGTGCTTGCTAGACTGTACAAATTTGTTGTAATAGAATGAATCTTAACCCTCTATTTTATTCTGTACTTCCTAATAAGTGTGTGGTCAATATTAAACCAACAAATGTCTAAATGTGTATTTGAGCAAATAATAAAACAACATACAATTTCTATTCATATACTTCTTACATGGTATCAGAGCTTCCACTGACCAAGGTCAAAAATGGAAGAAAACTCTGGATCATCAACCACCACCCTAAACGGTATATCATCATTCTCTCTTGATTTTCAGCTCTAGCAAAGACCCTAAGCTTCAATCTACCCATCAAAGTTGATAGACAAAACTTTGTAAATTGGAGAGCCTAAATCCTTGTAGCCATAAGAACCCTTGAGCTTGAAAACTTCATTAACACAGTACCTTCTCCTCAGTTCATTACTACAGACACGAATCAAGTCATCAAAAATGCAGAATACAAACCATGGCGAAGAACATATTAACTATTGCTATGCTGATTATTTTCAACAATCGAAGAAGAAGTAATATGACAGGTAAATCACTCAAATTCATCCTACCAAGTTTGGCAAATTTTGGAGAATCTTTATGCTCAAACATCCATGGTTAAAGTTCTTCAACTGAAGCATCAACTCTCAACTATTAAAAAGGGCTCACACATTATATCGAAATATATACATAAAGTTAAAACCATAAGAGACTCACTTCAAGTAGCAGGACATGCAATCATTGAGTATGAATTAATATTAAGCGCTCTAAATTGTAACACCCCACTCCCGCTGGACCCGAACCCGATATCGATAGTGATATCCGAATCCGCGCCCCGCGAGGGTGGCGTGTCCCATCACTTAACACTTAAACCTTAGTATACATTTCTTTTTCTTTTTTTTTTTAAATCATAAACATAAAGGGTAGAAAATCGTTACCCAAATGATAACCAAAACGTTCCAACCACAATCATAATTTATAGAAAATCAATACACAAACTATTTCACTTTAGTTATTAACCATTTGCCATTTGATACAAACAAACACAAATAAAAGTCACAACAACTTTTATTAACCACTTGGGCCCATTTCCAATCACAAAATACAATCATTTCTGTTTCTCAAAACAAATAATACAACATTTTGCAGAAAATACAATTGAGTACAAAAATAAAAGACACAATGCAGACGTGGACTGATCCCGACCTCTAATCCTCTCTCGCATGCAATAGATATACTCCCGTTGCCTCTCAGGGTATTCTTCTGAGACCTGAAAAATAAATTGCAAATTTTGGGTGAGTTTTGCGAACTCAGTGAGTGACTATCATCGATGGCTCACCCAATCACATAACACAGAATTCATACATCACACAATTCACATTTCACATTTATCACAGTTTAATCATTTCTATTATGCACATGCAATGCCCATGAGACTCACTTTCCAATTA
>JANZXP010000194.1:30980907-30998447 GCA_027576715.1 Erythroxylum flavicans | reverse complement strand
TAACTAAATTACTTAATTAGTCTAATCATGCTTTATTAAATAAATAAATAAATAAATAATATTTAAAAAAAAAAAAATTTTGGGGCTAATAAAATGGGTGTTACAGACTAAATATAATGTTGATGGGACTATCTCTAAACACAAGGCTAGATTTGTTGCCAAAGGGTTTAATCAAACCCCTGGCATTGATTTTTCGAAAACTTTCAGCCCTATTGTGAAAGCCTCAACAATCATAGTAATTTTTTCACTTGTTTCCCATCACTAGGAGATTCAGCAAGTTGATATCAATAATGCATTTCTATATGGGGACTTACATGAAACTGTTTATATAAATCAACCATAAGGATTTGAAAGCAGAACATAGCTGCATCATGTATGCAAATTGGCTATAGCTCTCTATAGATAGAAACAAGCTCCTAGGGCTTGGTTTCATAAACTAAAACATGCACTGTCTTGGTGAGGGTTTCACAATTCAAGGTCAGATACTTCTTTATTCTATTTAAACAATAACGGAACCATTATAATGTTACTAGTTTATGTAGATGATATCCTAATTATAGGAAATTCGGCTCAAGCAATTCATGCAATTATCAGTCAATTATAGTCCCAGTTTGCACTTAAAATACTTGGAAGCATAAATCATTTCCTTGGTTTTGAAGCATACAGAAACAAAAGTGGATTATATCTTTCACATAAACAATATATCGAAGATTTACTTACCAGAACCAATATGTCGTCATGCAAGCCCTGCTTCACACCAATCACTCCAGCAACCAAGTTGTCTCTGTGAGATGACACACCATTTGAACACCCAAAGCTCTACTGAAGTACCATAGGAGCACTTCAGTATCTGTCTAATACAAGACCAGGCATCAGCTTTGCAGTTAATAGATTAAGCTAATTTTTACAAAATACTCTAAATGCACATTGGATTGCATATAAAAAGGTTATGCGTTACCTGAAAGGAACTTCAAATCTGGGACTACTCTTTCAACCATCATCTACTCCTCTTGATCTCCATGCCTACAGTGACTCTGACTGGGCTAGCTCCCCTGATGATCGTAAATCAACAACCCGAGGATGCTTATTCTTGGTAGGAAACTTATTTTTTTGGATCTTTAAGAAACAAACAACAGTAACTCGGTCCAGCACCGAGGTTGAATATCGAGCCCTATCTCAAGTATCTATTGAACTCATCTACCTCACATCTCTCCTATCTGAGTTAAGGTTTTCTCTCTCTCTCACAAACCCATTATGTGGAGCAACAACAACGGAGCTCGATCCCTAGCTCAAAACCCACTCTTTCACTCAAGAACAAAACATATCGAAATAGACGTACACTTTATAAGAGACAAAGTGGAAAAAGGAGAACAGGAAGTCAGATACTTTAATACTAATGAACAACTCGTCGACATCTTCACAAAACTCCTAACTTCGGTGAGATTTCTGTTTCTGACCACCAAACTGAACCTAGTTTAAAGCCCTCTGTTTAGTTTGAGTGGGGGTGTTAACGAAGAAGAGCAAACAAAGAACAACGCAAGAGGCACACTATAGAGATTTCGCATAAGGACATAACAGACACTCCAGTGCTAGCTGAACTGTACAAATTTGTTGTAACAAAATGAATCTCAACCCTCTATTTTATTCTGTACTTCCTAACAAGTGTATGGTTAATATTAAACTGACAAATGTATAAATGTATATCTAAGCAAATAATAAAACAACATACGATTTCTAATCGTATACTTCTTACACAACGCACTTTAATTGTGTCTTTAAAACTTGAATCCAAATTTCAAACATTTTGAAATAGTGAGAAGAATCTATTGACACTTTTATTTAACCTTGACCTAAAGTTAATGAACAGAGTTTGAATAGATCGAACTTTGATAGATTTAGGTATAATTAAAAAAATCAAAATTTGGATCAAACTTTTGGTTCAACAAATCTAACTCGGTTTAAAATTTAAAAATTAAACTGATTCGACTAATTTAATTATAAAAACCTTAAACACAACTTTTTGATTTGGTTTATTTTAATTCTCTTACTATTAAAAATTGGCCGATTTGTTCATTAACCAGTGGATTTATCATAAATTAATTGATTTTTATAAACCAAAATAATCAAGTTGATTTTTATTCATAAGTCATATTTTTAAATTAAATTTTAACGTTTTTGAAGGGTAAGAATAGTCTTTTTTTTAATCTTATTTCAAAATCTTCAATTTGTTCAATCTTTAACAGGTTTATGACAAGCTAATATCAGTTGAACCTTTTAAATCTAAAATTTTTTGTCGTACCGATTTAATTTGTGGTTCAATTTTTAAAATATTGGTTTAACTTAAAATAAAAAGCTAAATGGAGAACGAAAGCTTTGGTTGTGAGGCTTATGATGAAACGAAACACAATAATGGAGAGTGAGGCAGTTTCTAAGGGAGTAGTTGGGATGTGTCTCTTATGTGAAGAACATTGCGTTTCTTTGCGACAAACATTTCTTCTGGAGAATTTTTATGATACGTTTCAAGTCTTTTGAGCATAAAGCAAAAGAGATGGGTCTCTATCTAATGGCTATGATCAGCTTTATTCACATATTTCAATGGTGGAGTCGTCTTCTTATGCTTTATTAGGTGGAAGTGTCCCGGTCCAAGTAAACGTGCTTCGGATCCTTTGAATGGCTTTTGTCCCTCACTGGACAAGTAAAGTTAACGACAAGATTTAGGAGGTTGTTAAAGCTCCTGATGCAATGCAATTAGGGATGACAAATTAGATCTAATCTGATGAGATTTGAAGTCTATGAGTTAAGTTTGGAGGTGGTAATAATTTGGATTGAATTAGATCCATTGCTAGTCCGGTTTGGTCCAATTCTTTTTTTTTTATATACATTAGGTATTCCAGCTTCGTCAGACTAATCTTAAATCTCTAAGACCCCATTTTTAAAGTTGTAAAGGGGTAAATCTGGAATCCTAAGGTTCTTCAGATTTTTACGCAGCTTGAACACTTCTGAGCAAAACAAATCTTCACATACTGATTGGTCAGCTGCTGATAATCACTGCTCTCCAGTCAGCATCAGGTTTCCATCAGCTTTAAGTTCTCAGTAGTTCTAAACTCCCACACTGCCACTGGAAGAAACGTTCACAATTGATCCGACTAAGGAGCATTCTAGAAAGTTAGAGGATCATCAACAGGAAAAATTCCCCCTCTCTCCTCCTTTGATAACTCAAACTCAAGATCTCTTACAAATTAAAGACTTAAGTAAGGAGTTAAAATTTATTGGGTTACTCCTACTTATCCGATTTGGTCCAATTCTTAAGAGCACATCAAGTAGCTTGCTCTCATTTTTCAAGAAATTTATTTTAAAAAGCCAAAAGCTATATAGGATTCCTCGATAAAAAGCAAAGGAAGTCAAGCGCCAAAAAAAAATATCATTTGAAGGATAAGCACCTCTTAATCAAGAAAAAAAATTAAGTTGGAACATAAGATCCACTTTTTCTAATAAAATTAGATATTGTAGTGCTTATTTTTTAGTGCGAATTAAATAAATTATTTAGTATATTTAATAATTCATAAATCATGTACTTAACTAAGTCATTTGATAATTTTATAATTAAATGATAAGTTTGATCTAATTGATATTTATAAATTTAAAGTGTTTCATTTTTGATTTATCATATTTCAAATTACCAATATATAAAATAATCTCTTAAATATAATTTAAATTCAAGATATTTAAATTAATGATCATACGAGAAATAGGTTTGACCAATTTAACGGTCCATTTATATAATTATAATGTTAATAGTGTTATATAACATATATATATTTATTATAAATAGATTATTATGTGAGTAAAAACTCTTATGTAGTTAAGAAAATTTTTAACATTTTTCTTATCTTTTAAATTATAAAAAACACCTTTTAGTTTTTAATTTTTCAAAAACCTTTCTCTTGTACTTTAATTATAGGGACATAACTTTTCAAAAGAAAAAAACAACATAACACACGCAATACGAACATTAGACGTATACTAGATTAATTAAATTTAATTTAAATCAATAATTTATTATAATTATCTTCAATTATTAATTTAATTGACTTTAATTAGCTTGAGTTAGATTTAAAAACTAAATTTAATCATCACATTAATAACATTTAATTAATTCACGTCCATGTTTATAATGTGTATGTTTCGTCATTTATGGCAACAAAGTCAACAAGCTTGATCCAGTTAAAGCTTGAATATAAGCCGACCGGAAGTCAAGGCCAAACTTGAGCTTTTTTGGATTCCAGCTCCCTCTAAAGCTTAAAAATCTTATAAAAACGACGTCATTTTTATTTTTAATTAAAAAAGTGGGACTAAGCTAATATTGGAGTCACTCAAGTATAATTAGGCTTTAGGTCAGGTCTACGCTCGAGTACAACCAACCTATTGTCAAATCCAAATCAAAAAAAGGGAAGATTTTTGAAAAAATAAAAAATTCAAAAATTTGAGAGAGGAGAGAATTTAAAAACATAAAAAACAGACCCGACCCGCTACCAAATTCAATTAAACTTTTAAACAGGGTTTGATTAGTCTGAAAAATTAATCGTTTGTCAACAAACCAAATCCACGTGTGGTGGGAAAATCAATCAAAGAGAAAAATACGAAGACAATTGAGTACATAACTTTGGAAAAGAGGTCAAATAAAGGGATCTTCTAAAGCTATTGTAATTGTAGACACCCAATTAAGGGCATGTGAAAGTGATCAAAAGCTATATTGTTCAAAAGGGATTAGTGTCTAATGATGAAAAGCTTCAAAATTTCAACGCAATTGTGCCAAGACTGGCGGTGTGCATGAACTTTCAACGATGTGTGGACTTAGGGATTGACAATAAAGTTAATAGATTTAGGCTTGTTTGTTTGATAAGTGAGAAGTAAAGTAAATTTAAATTTAGAATTTGATTCTTCGGAAAATAGATCTATAAAAAGTAAAGATATTTATATATTTAAATATTTATAAGAATTCTAACAGAAAAATTAGGTGGATTATTATTATAATATTTGGTAGGTAACAGTATTTCATAGAATGTAATTTAATTTTGATTTATGCTTCCAATTATCTCCCTACAAAGCGAATAAAAATTAAAATCGTTAAGTAATGTTAATTTGTAATACAAGTTATATTATTAAATGTTAAAATTTTTCATTCCTGATATTCTAATCATATAATACCGTTTTATCATAAATATAGTATTGAAAAATACTAAAAAAATCTCAATCAAGTATAGAAATAAATCTTAAAATTCAAATAAAAAATTTTCTAACATTGAAAATAAAAATACAAATAGTGCATTACTATTAAATTTATTATTCTTAATATTATTAATTTTCTACTTATTATTAATTTTATTATTACTAAATTTATTATTTTATCAATTACATTTATTTTTATTTTTATTTTTAATAATAATAATAAAATTAATAAGAATAATAAATTTAGTAGTAGTAGTAATAATATAATTTATAATAATAATAATAATAATAATAATAATAATAATAATAATTATTATTATTATTATTATTATTATTATTATACTTATTATTATTATTCTTATTATTAATAATTTTATTAATTTTATTAATTACATTTTATTATTATTATTATTATTATTATTATTAAATTCTTTATTATTATAAAAGAGTTGTCGTAGAGTTGAGAGAAAATGAATGGTTGAATTGGTTAGCGTATTTTTTAGATTAAATTCCTAAAGAAAGTAATCTAAATACCAAAGAAGTGATGAGATTTATAATTTAAGTAAAATGTTAACATTTTCTCTAAATTGGAAAAGTTTTTACTTTCCTAACAACTCAAAAAAATGAACTAAATATGATAATATAAATTTTGGAAAAAAGATTACTTTCCTAAACAACAATTCATGCCAACAAAACAAGACCTTGTAGTATTTAGATTACTTTCTTCAAGATTTTAATCTAAAAAATATATTAATCAATTCAACCCTTCTTTCTCTTTCAATTCTACCACAATTTTTTTATAAAACCTTACCTCATCCTCTTCAACTATTGTTATTATTCTCCGGCAATCTTCACAAGTAACTATTATCACAAGATTTTGGAACTTGTCTCTATTCGTAAACTGGATTACCACCTAGCGGATACAAAAACAGAAAAGTAAGCATCTTTGTCCTTAGGCTTTTCTCATTCACCAAATAGAGCCATGGAAATTGAAGTGAAACTTCGCCGTCCAGACTTACAATCCCACCAAAAACTCTCTTCTCTACTGTCTGCTTTTCACGTCAAAACGCATGTCCAAGAAAACTTCTTCTTCGACACCAAAACCTCACAACTCGCCACACGCCTCGCAGCCCTTCGTATCCGATTCTACAACCTCGACTCACGCTGTGTCCTCTCACTCAAAGCCAAGCCCTTAATGTCCAATGGCATTAGTCGCGTGGAAGAGCTGGAGGAGCCCATCGACCATCAAAAGAAAGTGGAAAATTTGATGGTGAGAATGGCAATGGATTAAGGAAAGGGTATCAGACATTATTAATGACATAATGATATTTAATAAAATAATATTATTATATTTCTTAAAATAATATTATTTTGTTTAATAAATGAGAGAAAATAATAAACTTATTTAATCTCAAATCAAATATTGAAATGTTCATTAAAAGAGAGCTCAATTCAGTTGGTGTTCTTAAACCAATGTTACTTGTACTGTTTATCTTTGTGCAACTGCTAAATAGTGTAGTTAATGCATGTTTTCGATTCATACACCCATTTTTATTTTCGGATAAATGAATTAAAAAGAACACGTTTATGAAATAAAATTTTGAATATGAATATTAATTTATAAATCTTATAATAATTTAAAGTTAAATAAATAATATAATTTAAATGATAATGCTTAGGTTTAAATTTAAAAAAGATTCAAGCTTCAAGATATCCAAATTTAAAAACTTAAAAGAAAGTCAAATTAAAAAAAATCTAGACCCAACAACTCCAATTTAATCCAAATTTAAATTTATTTAAAAGATTATAGATCAAGCTTGAGTATTAATGGTGACAATAAGGCCCTTAGGAGGTGGTCGAGTTTGTGGAATGGGAAGACATGGGCCAAAATATTATATGTTTGAATCCTCTTATTTAAATTCTCTCGATTGAGTATGTCGTACAGGATTTACCTAGTGCGGAGTATCCAATTAATATAATTTGCAGGCTTTTACGTCAATTTAAAAATTTACCTAGTACGCATTCAAAACATAACGACTGCAAATTTTTCTATTCTAAAAACAAATTAAGGATAATAATAGGCCGAATCAAAGCTCAAACTCACTTATGCTTGAGTTCAGTCCAAAATTTTTTTCTTCGATTCAAAGTTCTTGATTTGAGTTCGAGTTGTGATATATATATATATATATATATATATATATATATTTTAAATTGAAAATAGTGTTATTTTTGTTAAAAATGTTGAGTTTTAATTCAATACAACCTGAGTATAAAATCTATTAAATCATATCTTTACATTATTTATTTTCGTAAACAAAATTTGAACAATTGAAACTTTTAATTTAATATAAAGTAACAAATTGATTTTATCTAAATTTAAGTTAAATTTAATATCTTTACATTCTTTTTTTTTGAAGAAAATTTGAGTAATCGGAATCTTAAATTTGATTTGACAACTAATTTTATCTTAATTTAACGTAAAATTTTAAAAAATTAAAATTTTTATTTCTGTTAATTTTTAATTTTAAAAAAGTTTAAATTAAATCCAAAATATTTTAAAATTAAATTCACTCTAACTTATTAATGTAGCATATTTTAAATTAATTTAACTTTTTTAAATCTCATTTTATGCTCCAACAAAAATTTTATATTATTTTTCTAAATTTTGCTGATTTATAAAAATAAAATAAAATAAACTATTGTATGATGAGTCGAATAAAACATTGAAATTTATAAAATTCATCTCTAAATTTTTACGTAAAATATTAAATTATTGTTAGATAAAAATTTATTTTTGTCAAACATTTTAATATCTTAATAATATTTATTTTATTTTTTCTTTTTTATATGAACTATTTAGAAACAAACTCTCTATTAAAACTATTAAAAGGTTAAGACTGCATATTATTGGACCTTTTTAGACTAATAAGATTTATTTTAATAATACAAAATATTTTTTTTATGTATAAAACAATATATAAATAAAAGAAAGTAAGTGCCTTTGTGATATATTAAATTATTTTAAAATTTTAATTTTGATTAAAAGATTAAATACTATTAAATGTTAATATAAAAATATAAAAAAAAGGTTTAGCATTTTTAACTTAAAACATTGGAAGAAAGAGAGCAGTACACGTGAAATATGACTTGAAAATGAAGTGAAAGAAAGCGTACGTCAACTTTATAGAGAGGAAAGTCGGAAACCAAAACCGAAACCCAAAACCAAAACCAAAATCAAAATCAAAACAGAGCAACGCATTGCAGATAGATCCGATCCGATTTACAGGGTCCGATTATCTTCCTAGTCTCTTAGGACGAGGAGGAGGAGAAGGAAGGATGTGGGTGTTTTACGTGATCTCGCTGCCTTTAACCCTAGGCATGGTGATTTTGACCCTCAGGTACTTTGCGGGACCGGAGGTGCCTCGCTACGTGCTCTTCACTGTAGGTTACACGTGGTTCTGTTCTCTCTCCATCATCATGCTCGTTCCTGCCGATATCTGGACGGTAACTCCTTAATCGATCACCAACATGCACTTGCGATTTCTGATTTTGATTAGCTTCTGGAAATGTGAATGAGAGGAATTATATGAACGTTTGAATCTAGCTAGGGAATCTATTTTTATTGGGTTGTATTATCAAATAGCTAAATAAGGAAAACGGGAAGTTTGAAATTTTGAAATTTTGGTTGTTTCCTCTGCTTGGAAAGATTGAAGGGTGTTCTTACGATCCGATTTTAGTATGGTTACTTGATTAAAGGTTGATGTGATTAGAAGTATCAGCTGCTTTTTTTCTGTTGTTTTCCGTTTGTAAAACTGAACAGTCGTTTCTATTCTCCAAAAACGTTGGAACAGTCACCCGTCTCCATGTCTAAAGCTGATCACTGGGTCATTGGGTGTAAATTTAAGGTTGGCATATGAAACCTTAGGAATATATAAGAAATTTGACAATGTTGCAATACGTGAAATTGGATTTACATCAGGGAGTTTAAAGTGTCACATTTAATGAGGCAGTTAGATTGTTGTACAACAGTGCTATTTCTTCAAAAATTGAAGTTATCGTCATCACCGAAGTGTAATGATGCATTTCCTACAACATGCTTATAGTGATATGCCGTTAATTTTCGATCAGGCTGCAAGCTATATTTATCTGTTATGTTTTAGATCTCTTAATAATTTATATGCTTAAAAAAATATATGAATTTTCTTCTCAGTTTTGCTTGAAGTTTTCAAATGAGTTAAGGAAACAATGTTCACACATCTGTTGACATGGTTTTTCTATAAATTGCTGAATTTAATTTTCTCATTTCTGCAGACAAAATTTGATCTTTCCAATGGCGGCATTTCTTTCTTTTGGAGTTGGTCATATTGGAGTACATTTTTACTTACTTGGTATGCCAAATATCATTTGGGTTCTTATTCTTAGACTCTATTCTGTATTGCAGTGTACCTTACTGAGCTACAGACACATAATACTCCTTCTGGGAAACATGTCCTGTGATGATCTGTGCTCTTTTTATTTTGTTCTTATATTAGTGATCAATGGTCCCTCAGTTGTCATATCCCTGACATACATTCATAGAGAATCTAACTTTTTTGATTGTTGGCAACACCCAATCGCTTAACCTGTTATAGTTTCAAGTCAGAATTACTGAAAAAATAAATATATGCATGGTCACATTTCAGAGTCCTCGTTATTCCCTTGTGATATCTGATTTGACAAGTATACATATATGCCATAAGTATATCTTTCTATGTATGTGATACGACAATTTTGAAATCGTTTCCTTCGTTTACATATATGCCATAAGTATATCTTTCTATGTATGTGATACGACAGTGAAAACCATCGTTGAGCTTGAGATTGCCTTCCTTGAAGAAACTAGCATACCCTGATTTCTCCATCTCCATTCCTATGTTGTTTGTAATCACTTGATTCCTCATATAATTGAATCATGTCATCTCTAAGCAGGGCCGTGGTGCCCCTTATTCAGGGTTTTGAAGATGCCGGAGATTTCACTGTGGCAGAACGATTCAAGACCAGTATACATGCTAACTTAGTATTCTATTTGATTGTGGGATCTATTGGCTTCTTTGGACTTGTTATCCTCATAATGCTGAATAAGATAAGGTCCATATCTTACTTCTTTAAAGTTTTAGTTACCCAAAGTTCTTGTATTTTTAGCAGTATATCTAAATAATTGCTGTTATTCAGAAAGAAAAAAGTTCTGCATTCCTAGAGTGATTCCTGCTTCTTCTAAATTGTATATTGGAAACTATCTGCTTTGCATACTGATGTATGTTAGCAGTTATCCAATTGTACAACATATAGTAATTGATTTTTGTGGAGTTTGGAGGTGTAGATACTATACTTCTTAGTCTTGAAAAGATTACCATAACATCTTGTTCTAACTATCTTTATTGGCAGAAGAGGAGGAGTGCTTGGTTTCGCCATGGCCTGCTCGAATACCTTTGGGCTTGTAACTGGTGTATTTCTTCTTGGTTTTGGCTTGAGTGAGATTCCTAAGGGCCTTTGGAGGAATGCAGATTGGACAACCCGCCAAAAAGTTCTTTCTCACAAAATTGCCAAAATGGCTGTGAAACTTGACGATGCTCATCAAGAACTCTCAAATGCTATTGTTGTAAGTGTTTTTGAGCTTTACTTTATATGTCAAAATCTACATATTATGATGGAACTCTTTTTTCATGCTTCATTACTCTTTTGCTATTATAGAGTTTGATTCTTATTGGTTATCCTATTTACTTGATGAATTCATACGTCTTTTAAATTCCATAGATGTCATTTGATTCTTATTGGTCATCGTGTTTGCTTGATGAATTCATAAATCTTTTAAATTCCATAGATGTTATTTGATTCTTATTGGTCATCCTATTTACTTGATGAATTCATACATCTTTTTAAATTCCATAGATCTCATCCATTTCATTGATGATCTTTCTCTTGCAATAATGTAGGATGATCGTATTGATTTTATTCTATTGCCCTTTTGTTTGTTCCCATATAATTAGACATGTCTTTGTTTGATTTATACTTGCTAGAGCATATTGTAGATTCTGGCAAAAACTAAAAGTTTTAGCAGCTGTAGCATATTGTAGATTCTGCCCATCCTGCATCAGTTTTTTGCACGTTAGTTATAATTTAACTGTTGAATGAGTGAATTATGACCATATATTCCATTTTCATTTAAATGGCTCTTGTATGCAAATACTGATGTTTGACATGCCAATCACAGCTGCATGTAATAGTATGTATCAGTAGCAATTGCGTACTTAATAGATTCAATGTTTGTTTACTTCAAAGGTTGCTCAAGCAACATCGAATCAGATGTCCAAGCGTGATCCCTTAAGGCCCTACATGGATGTTATTGACAATATGCTGACTCAAACAGTATCTACTATCCTCTCATCTCTCTCTCTCTCTTTCACCCTCTGTGGGATTCGCACTGATGAGATGCTGTCTGTAATTTCTATTTGAATTAACAGTTTAGGCAAGATCCTTCATTTAAACCTCAAGGTGGTAGATTGGGAGAAAATGATATGGACTATGATGCAGATGAGAAATCAATGGCAACATTAAGACGTCATCTTCGATGTGCTAGAGAGCAGTATTATCGTTATAAAAGGTATGTCGACTGCTAATTTTCAAGTTTTGTTTTTTTTGGTCATATCTGTGCCCTCCTATCAAAGTGCTCAATCTTTTGTATCACTTCCCTTGTACTCTTTTGGCTGTCTCCATACCGACCACGGTGGCTTTTAAATATCTATATATCCATTATATCCCTTGGCACCATATTTCTTTTGCAACTTCAGTGTAGTATTTCAGAGGTCAGATCATAAACTATTTGAGTTGGCTAGGTTGGCATTTTTCTATTGGTATTTGCAAATGTGGAAGAAGGCTTTCATGTTATTGTTATTGTCCAGAGTGAAAGTTGCATCAATTATGTGTAAGTGGCATTAACTTTTTGGTAGTGCAGTTGGGAGAAAGAATGAAATGTAACAGTTAGGTGCTTATGTGCATGCCTGCCAGCACATGCTTGCACAAGGCCAATATTAGTTAGTGCATGCATGTGGACTTATATGTGTGTTTCTATTAATAGAGACATACTGAGGTATTGTGCTAGAAAGGGATTTAGTTTCATGCTGCTGATATGTAATTTATCTTTGCTTTATCTGTGATATGCTTCTTTAGTTTGAACTAATAATTTATACGTAACTTTTACTTGTTTTTCTGCTTTTGGCCATTTATCTGTACTACTTGTGATTCCGTGTTGTTAGACAATGCAATTCTGGACCAGCCCATTTCCATGCCTACATGCTGTAATGCCATTCCACTGAACTTAATGCTCGTCATCTGGTCTACTTTCTGATATGTTTATTATGTATATTCCTTATTTTGTTTTGGAAGTTCACATTGAACATCTATTTCCCGCTTCATTGAAGTTATGTGGCCAATTTTTACTATTTCTGATTGATGGTGGCATGTCACATGGTTGAAGCATTTCCAGTGAATGATATTTGGACGGGCTCTGGGAATTTTCGCCTTCTCATTTCTTTTTTATTATAGCCATATTTCTGGAGAGTGTTTCAAGTCTTTTAGTATGGTTGAATACAGGGTTGATAGTTTGATTCATTTATTAAGTGCACTTTGTTTTGCAGTGAGTATATGTCATATGTTTCTGAAGCTCTTGAACTGGAAGATACAATTAAAAACTATGAACGTGGCAGCTCAACTGGATGGTATGCTCCTAATCATGTTGTGATTTTTTATATATTGGAAATATTTTATCCTCTGATCTGTGATGTGTAACACACGACTATGTCAGGAAATATATTTCAAGCTTCAGACCTACTCGGAATGGAAAAATTGGATCTCTTTTGGACACAACTGGTAATCAACAGATGTTGTAAAAAGTTCTCTCTCAAATCTCTGTTAAAAAGAAAAGATTTTTTTGAGCGCGAGTTGCTTAGGATTTTTTCTTTTGTTTTAGACGTTTTTTATGGATCTCTGATTCTTTTGTTTAATTAACAAAGTAACTTGCCTTTTCCTTTTTTAAGAACAAAAGAATGATAAACTTTGTCGGATTGCTTGGTTGAATCTCAGGCAAGGCCATAATGCAGGATGACATTGTAATTACAGGTTATTCTGAAACAGTTAAAAGTCTTCTGGTTTCATATTTGCGATTGTAATTGCTTTTTGCAGAGTTTTTCTGGCGATGCATCCTAAGAAAACAACTCGAAAAGCTCTTGGCTATCTTACTAGGTACCATGTCTGCTGCAATTCTTCTTGCAGAGGCAACACTACTCCCAAGTGGAGTTGACCTCTCTCTTTTCTCAATACTCATAAATTCTGCAGGAAGACAAGAGATCTTAGTACAGGTAAAATTTCTTTTCATAATTTTTGTAGTACCTTAGTATTTACTGCTTGACTTGTGCTTGTGAATATGATTTTTATGGCTTGCTCATACATATTTCATTTCTCTGATTGTGCCCTGCAGGCGTTAGCTTTTGTCCCTTTGATGTATATGTGCATTTGCACTTACTACTCTTTATTCAAAGTTGGGATGTTGATGTTTTACTCATTAACACCAAGGCAGACAAGCTCAGTCAGCTTGCTTATGATATGCTCGTAAGTTTTTTCTGAGCTACGTGTTAATGAATTGTCTCCCACAACTTCTCCCAATCCCTTTGCAGATTTGAAGTAGTAATTATGAAAAATTGCTGATTCATTCAGGATGGTTGCTCGATATGCTCCTCCAATTTCCTACAACTTTCTCAACCTTATTAATCTTGGGTCTAGGAGTACTATATTTGAAAAGGTAGTTCTCCTTTTAGTTTGCTTATTTTGTGCATTTTTTAGAGAAGTGACAGAATAATGTTGAATTTTGTTACTTTCTTCTTACTGATGTTCCATTGCTATGTCATAAATAGCATTCCTTGCATAGTGCATAAACTTTTAGAATGCTCTGAATCTAGTTTAGCGGCTTGAATAATATGTATTTATTCCCCCCAAACCTGACTGCTTTGACAAGTATGGATGCTATGTCTGGTTTTATCGTTCCAGAACATACAATAGAAGTGCACATAATCTTGATCTTTTTCCCCTTCACTCAATCAAAAACTGTTGCCTTTTGAAAGTTAAATTACTTGCTAGAGTTTCAGAATTATCTTTGGACTTCCCTTTTATTTTCAGAAGCTGTTACGCAACTTCTTCTCATCCTTGCTAGAAGTACTTTTGTAGAATATTAGGTTGGAGCTGGGCAAAAAAACAAATGTCCTCGAGTATGGTTTTCCCTTCTTTTAATTTTTGGAAGCACCGTTTTGGCATCTCATTTTGTGATCGGACTTCCTCTTACACAAATCTTTTTTATCATCTAAATCTTTATTTAGGCTTCATTTTTCCTTCTTTTTTCTCTCCGACCTTCCTTTTCAATAATTCTTCGCGAATTTCTCGGTAAAATTTATTGGTTTGTCCCTTGTCCCTTTGAAAATTTACTTTTTCCATTTTCTTCTGATTCATTTCTTCATTCTGGTTGCAGCACATGGGGAAAATCAATGATGCTGTCTCTTTCTTTGGAGATGGGTTCAACAGAATCTATCCACTTATCATGGTCGTGTACACACTTTTGGTGGCAAGCAATTTCTTTGACCGTGTAATTGGTTTCTTTGGAAGTTGGATGAGATTCAAGATCCAAACCGAGGCTGATGACACAGATGGTTTTGATCCCTCAGGAATGATTATTCTACAGAAAGGTAGTGC
Organism: Erythroxylum flavicans; assembly: GCA_027576715.1. Classification (NCBI taxonomy): domain Eukaryota; kingdom Viridiplantae; phylum Streptophyta; class Magnoliopsida; order Malpighiales; family Erythroxylaceae; genus Erythroxylum; species Erythroxylum flavicans. The sequence continues at coordinate 30,983,444 of JANZXP010000194.1, read as the reverse complement.
AATAGGACTTTGTTCTTCCTGTCATCGTCCAGAGTATATAACCATATATAACACCATTCGACAGAAGTATACCTGAATATTATATTACCTTTGACATTATTCTTTATTTGATTTTACGGTATATGTTTTCGTAGAACGATCATGGTTAGAACAAGGGGAAAAAGTTGGCGAGCACGTCATTCCATTGGCAAGAAACTTTAACAGTGTGGATATTGAATCTGGCAATGATAGTACAGTATGTATAAATATTTAGATTATAACAACATAGTTCTTTTGATTTATTCTCTTGATTATACTTTGATTGGCAATTTTTATAAACAATGAAAACCCATTGATAGTTGCAATAAATGTTTCCCCTTTTTGTTCCTTGTTTTCTAACACAAGAGGTGTAACTGTCAGGATAAAGTTGCCCTTGAAATGAAGGCTGCAAGTAGTTTAGTCAACAATCATACCAAAGGAAGTCCGTCACACCCTATGAAAGAGGAAGTCGGTCGACGATATGGCTCAAGTCGAGAAGCTATAAGCAGTAAGTACGCTGCAATAAGAGAACAACAGGGTAGACAAGGCAATAGCAAGCCAGTGGAGAAAAACATTGCCTCTGCAAAGGTGTCCTTGCTTGGTGCAGGCAACTCGAATTCTAACAACTTAGCAGGAGGTGCATCTGCCGGTTTGGCCTCAAAATGGGAATCTATGAAGAATGGTTTCCAAAGTTTTAAAGCGAATATGGGGGCGAAAAAGTTTCTTCCTATGCGACAAGGTCTGGAAACTAAACTTGATTCCCTTAATTCATCGTCTGAATCACTTGAGGAGATATTCCAGAGATTGAAACGGCCTACCGTAGATCATGGGGACCTTAATGACGAAGATGAAAGTGGAAGTGGATAGGATCTCACATTCCAGGACCAGCCAGATAATGGTAGATTTTTTTCACGGGACAGTCGTAGAAACTGATACATACATGATTGTACAGATACAGGATGAATACCTAGCTCATCGTACCGGATAATTTTTTATGGAAGCCTGAGGGGAGGGGATGTTCTGCCATTATGGAGGCAGCATAGGTGCACCAGTAATTGCTGAAAAAAGGTAAATGAGACATTGAAAAGGACAAGCAGTATATTTTGCTATGTGAAGATTAGCAAATCATGTGTAAGACATTGAAAAGGACAATCAGTAAATTTTGCTATGTGAAGATTAGCAAATCATGTGTAAAGGGAGTTGAGTAATTTCACTTGTAACATTGAAATGTTCGAAATATACTTTGCTAATTTTCTGTTTTAAAAATTAGAAAATTAGAAAATTTTAATGAATATTATATTATTATAAAATTAATTAAAGATCAAATAAAATATTTAAGTTTTCGTAAAAAAGATTATCAGGAAAAAATATTTTTATATTATTATTTTCTATTATTTTTATATTATTATAAGATGCATAAATAGCCACTTAATCGATTTCTTTTCCAAATCCATGCAAGCCTCTGCAATTCATCGCGTCCACCGCATTTTTTTGATGAAGCTGCCACGTCGGAGACTCCTGTTGTGTCAGCGATGAAGCTAAAGAATAAGAAGAGCTCCCTTAAACACAACGGACAAACCCCTTCTCCTTGGGGTGTCTCCGGTTTCCGACGACCCCATCATTGTACCCTTTAATCCAACAAAACTGTAAATACTTCTGAATCTGAGATCAGTTTCGATGCCGTTTTGAGGTTATGTTTTTTTTCAAAAGAACATATAACCTTGTGCTCCAAGAAGTTTCCAGAAACTATCAAGTAAAGGCATAATCACAGCGTCCGCGAAGCAACACTCACAGCCTCCTAGGTAGTGAGCAAGATGACGGAATATTAATGTTTATTTTTAAAATATAAATTTAGAATAAAAAAAATTTAATAATAAGATTTCAATTTTTATAAATAAAAATAGAAAGTTGATGAGTTTACTTATCCTTCAAACTCAAAAGAATAAATAGAACTTAAATTATAAATTACGCATGTTTTCTCCGACCAAATAAAAGGAATAACTTATTACTAAAAATATATTAATAATAAAATGATAGTCAACTAAACACTCTGTTAAGGTAATGCAGATTGTAATCTGATTATATAAATGCTACCAATTTAGTAAAGTCTCGTTAATATATATATTTTAAAATTACTATTTATTTTATAGTAAAGATTAATTAGTAAAAAATAGGTAGTTGTTTATAATAGAATTGATTAATTGAATAACATAGTAATTTTTTGTTTTTTCTTTATTTTTAACTAATTATTTATATTTTTAATTTGAATTCATTATTTCTATACATTTAGATTGTTGTTTTTATTTTAATTTAAAACTTCCTACATGAATCCCCTTTCGACAGCTTAGTCATAATTCTTTTAATATGAATATTAAAAACACTGATTATTTAATGTGATTTAAAATTTCAACCGTGACAAATTCAAAATTAATAAACATAATCGGACTTTCTTAAATTTTAAGTCGTGCTTAAATTAAAAATTTTTAAACAATCCAATCAATTAAGATGAAAATAACATC
>JANZXP010000194.1:30900733-30910763 GCA_027576715.1 Erythroxylum flavicans | reverse complement strand
TTGTGATCTGCAAATTGAGTTAGTGTCTGTTTCTTGCCATTAGAATGTGGTAGCTTTGTTGATGCTTCAACTTTAGATGTTTGAGGGAAGTAAAAGGTTGAAGTTTCTTTCGACTTCCTGACATTTCCTATCCATTACCATTATAGCTCTTGATTTTACGTATACAATTTTTGAAGGGTTTGAGAGATAATACCTTGTCATATTGAGGGTTCAAGTTAACGAAATTGGTTTTTTCTGCCTGCAGTTGTGGAGAGTTTCTGCATCTGAGTTCCAGTTCCGGACCTTTCAAGGACAGTTTCTAACTTGTAGTGGTGTAGGTTGTTCTATCTCTGCAACAGCAAATTCATCTTCTGCAGGAGAAATATTTTATGTAGACAGGAATGACAACAATAAAGTTCACGTAAAACTTTCTAATGGGGCCTATTTGCAGGTAGGATCTTGTATATCTTCTTTGAATATTAAAATGGAAATCACAAAATTTTGGCATCCTCCTTTTCTGCACTCTGGTATAGAGCCCTATTGGCCTCAGGGGTTCAATCTTTTAGCCATCCAGAACAATGGACATATCTGCTTTGGACGTTCAACCCCCATAGCACCCTGCTCAGTGCCCAGCACCTAAATAGCTGTAATATCCTCTAGTAGCACAACACAAAGAACTGTCAAATGTGGCACTCGCTATTGTTGATTATTTTAATTGCTTTCAAGTTTGAATTGTATTGCATGATATCATATGCTTTAATGTTTAGGCTACAATAGACAACCGGCTCACAGCAGATTATCCAGGAAAACCAGAATGGGATGATAACGCAGCCACATTTGAAATGACGATTGTGGCAAATGATTTGCATGGAGATTACCAGCTTTCAAATGGCTATGGACATAACCGAGCCAAGGAGATTCTTAAGGCAAGTCAGCGATTGCTATTTACCTGTTTTGTTTTATTGTTTCTGATGAAAAGTTTGTTACTTTCTACAAAAAAAAAAAAAAAAAAATTTCTGATGAAAAGTTGTTCAATCTTCTTTGGTTAACAGTAATCATTTTGCATGTAAAAGCTTGACCTATAGAAACATTTCAATTAAAATTTGGATTTTGGAATCGTCCAGCATTTGTTGAGTGAGACTAAGAGATAGCATCATGATGTGCATAGCTTTTTGGTTGTTTGATTTTTTGGCCTTTGGATCTGCAGAAGCACAGAAACAGTTTTATTACCATTGAGGACTTCAAATTTCTGTACAGACATGGGATAAATACAGTGAGGATTCCAGTTGGTTGGTGGATTGCTTTTGATCCTAATCCTCCACCCCCATTTGTTGGGGGATCTCTGGAAGCTCTAGATAATGCATTCTCATGGGCACAGTATGTTTTGCTTACTCTTTCTCTCTGGACTTCAACACTTAGAATCAGGTTCTGTTTAATAAGGTTAAAACATGTATTGCAGAGCCTATGACATAAAGTGCATAATTGACCTCCATGCGGCTCCAGGCTCGCAAAATGGAGTGGAACATAGTGCGAGCAGAGATGGTACAATAGGCTGGCCAACTCCAGATTTTATTTCACAGACACTGGACATTATAGAGTTTCTAGCTTCAAGGTATGTTCTGAACAACTATTTTCTTGGTAATAATACAATTGTTGTTCAATTAGATCCAGTTTGGGTTGTAGCAATTGATCTAGTGCTAGTGGTCTCGCAAATGGTACCATGTAAAGAACCTCCTACTGTTAAATCAGACATTTGAATCACCAACTTAGTTGATTTATAGATGGCTTTATCACTAGTTCTTAAAGAGCTAGTCAGATCATCTATTTCTTGGAGGCACTCTCTTTTATTCACATTGACTTTTATGTGTTGTATTTTCTTAAACTCTGATGTAGTTCTCAACTACAAGACTCTCACTGAATCAAAATCAGATCATTGTTCTCCTTCACAATCCTCTTACTTACCATGTGTGCTTGTTATGTTAATACCAAGTCCTGACCATTTCTCATTTTAGTTTTATGTCCCTGTAACATGCTTGGAGCTTAACTAAAATGGAATTTCCACCCTTGACTTATTTCACTCCCAGGTATGCTACACATCCTGCCTTTCTGGGAATTGAGCTTTTAAACGAACCCTCTGCTGCTTCAGTTCCGCTTGAAGTTCTAGTTCCATACTACAAAAAGAGCTATGACATTGTTCGAAAATATTCAGCATCAGCTTATGTCATTGTCTGCCAAAGAATTGGCAATGCTGATCCACTGGAGCTTTATCAGGCTAATATAGGCTCCAATAACGTTGTAGTAGATTTACATTACTACAACCTTTTTGACTCCTTCTTTGTTAATCTGAGCACTGTTGACAATATTCAATTCATATATAACAGTAGGCAAGCTCAAATACAGGCTCTTAACAGCATAAACGGTCCACTGGTTTTTATTGGTAGGTGAAAATCTGATATTAAGAATCAGCTATGAATTAAGCGTTGTTAGAAATTAGCAAAGAAGATTTTTGGGACCTGCCAAATGCCAAGTTTTGATATTTACTTTTGATTCGAACCGTATTCTCTGTAGGTTGTTTACAGTTATTATGTTGGTTCCAGGTGAATGGGTAAACGAATGGAATGTAACGGATGGATCTCAGACAGATTATCAGAGCTTTGGAAGGGCACAACTTGAGGTCTATAATGGAGCCTCCTTTGGCTGGGCTTACTGGACAATAAAAAATGACAGGAAGCACTGGGATTTTGAATGGAATATCAGGAATAATTATCTCCAATTTGGTAATAATTTAAGTTCTTTCCTTTTTCTTCTAATAACTTTTCGAAATTGTAACCAAGGTATCTGCAACAATTTAAACTCCTCTGACAACATACTGTATCTGTGCAGGTAACTCCCCTACCAAGCAAATTTTCAGCAATAAAATGTTTGTGACCTTGGTTTTTGTCTTATTCTTTCTGCATCCTAAATTTTAATGGATCGCAGATTTGCAGCAAAGACAATATGAATACCTGAGAAAAAGAACCACTAGCGGTTATTTTTCTATTTTGCTTTTCTCTCCTTTCACATTTCTGAGAAGTTCCCTTGCTAGCTGAAATTGCATTCATGAGTTCTGTAAATTCTAGAGATGGTATTATTTTCAGGGAAAAGTCACATCCAAAATGTGGATTATCCTAAATAAACACAAGCTATATCTTTTGTACTCATTTGCAATAATGTACAGTGTAAAAGAATCATGTTATTCTCTCCTAACTGAATAATTTGATACTGTTGTCTAAAGCCACCTTTCGAAGATCAAAATGTAAACTCTCTTAACTACTTGACCAACCGTGAAGTATCCAAGAAAAAGCACAACCAAAAAACCAAAGTATGAAAATGGGAGTTTGACGAATCCCATCCATTCTCCTATGATCGTGTATGGAATTGCAATTCCAATGCCACAGATGAGTATGGTTGAACAAATTACTGGCCATGATGCAATGTCCTGAATGAAAGGGATTTTCTCTGTCCGGATCAAGTGGAAAATTAAGGTCTGCATTGAAAGACCTTCAATGAACAAAGCAGTGTGGAAGAATTTGACATCCATTGAGGTGTAAGCCCTGTAGTATAGGGCAAGGAAGGCAAGGTTGGCTACATCAATAAGAGTGCACACTGGACTATTCCATAATATGAACATTGGTAGAGATTTTTCAGACCATTTATGTGGGATTTTCATGGAGTCATCTTCCATCTTGTCCCAAGGAATTGCGATCTGTCCCACACTGCATAAGAATGTTTGTGTAAGGAGCTGCCTTGGAGACAAGGGCTCAATTTGTAGCACCAGTAGTGCTACCAGAAGGGAAAGAACACTCCCTATATTGCCAACAACTGACATTTTGATATATTTCATGGTGTTCCCGAAAGTGAGGCGACCATGTTCAACCCCGGCAACAAGGACATTGAGATCTTTCTCAAGTAAGATGATATCAGCAAGGTCTTTTGCCACTGATGCTCCCGAGTCAACCGAGATGCCTACATTGGCGGCATCTATTGCGAGTGAGTCATTTACTCCATCACCAAGGAACCCAACTACATGTTCACCAATTGTCTGCAAAGATTGCACTACTCGCTGTTTTTGCATTGGAGTGAGCCGAGCAAGTACTGTTGCTCTTTTAACAGTCTCATGGAAGGCTTCCTGACTGAGTTTCTCAAGATCTGGTCCTGTTGTTACATGAGTGGTTCTGATGCCAAGTTCTTTACAAATCCTTATTGCCAGAGACAGAGAATCACCTGTTAATACCTTTGCTTTCACTCCCTTCTCAGCAAGCCTCCACAGAGCTTGCTTTGCCGAGTCCTTTGGTGGGTCAAAGAATGCTATTACACCAAGGAAAACCATGTCGGATTCGACAGAATCATCAACCTCCTCCGGGTTAGTTATTTTCTGGAAAATTAAAGATAAGACAAAAAAGTGATCATTCAAGAGGCTCTAATATTTGTTACTGATAGCCAGTCATTCAACTGAACTCAACTGAATGCAGTATGCAACTGCCCTTAAGATGTTGCTAAATCAAGTCCCGCAAATTTATAGACATGCTCGTGCATAGTTGGAACTAGGAACGTAAAGCATCTATAAAGTTATTCTCTTGTATGTAATATAATTGAAGCTTGAAGATGATGCGGGAAGTGCAATGACTGTGCTTGTGGAGTATCTTGGCACTGTGCAGACTGCAGTGCATTTTCAGCTTGCTATATCTCGTTGAGTATTTGTAAATGATTCAGACAAGGAACCTACCATGAAATTCATATTGCATGTAACTTGGCTCAAGGATTTACATTTATAGATTGCAGCAACTAGGAAAATTGTTGAGATAATAGGATGCAGTAGCTGCTTAGTAAACCGATTTATCTATTATCATGTGAATCTTATGAGGTTTATGATAAAACCTAGGATCATGTATGACCTTTGAAGGGATTAATCAGATTGAAGGGTAATGAAAATGAAGCCCTTATCAATCCTAAAGATGGACAATATAGGAATAAGCAAGCTGAATAGATATCCGGACTCACCAATGCTAGCCTTTTTATTGCTACTCCGATGATCCTTAATCCTTGGTTGCTTAACTCCTCCCCCATGTTGAGAATCCTCTGATAGTCTTCTGCAGAAAAAGCTGTAACTGTACCCTTATCGGCATGATCAATGAAAGAGCAAACTTTCATTACTTCTTCCAATGCCCCTTTTGTCACCATAAACTGATCGAAGATTGTTCCGCCTACTGCATTTGATTCAGTTTTCAAGATCACAGACACTCTTCTTCGAATGAAATCAAAAGGTAGTTCATTTACTTTTTTCCACTTGGATGGATGAAATCTGTAACCATTAGTATATACGTATGCCAAAATTGCATCATCAAGAGGATACTTTTGATCAGTCTTGAAGTAGGAGTTGAGAAATGCAAAGTGCAAGACGTTTTCCCTTTTTGAACCTGCGCTGTCGAGATGATCAACCACAATTGCACGATTCATTGTCAACGTGCCGGTTTTGTCGATGCAAAGGATGTCCCTGAGTTCAACCAGAAAAGGAGAAGAAGGCAAGTAATTTACTCATCATGGTATAATGTATTGGCCAAAAGTATTGTGGACGTGTGTTTTGACTCAATTTAGAACTCACATGGATCCCATGTATCGTATGGCAGCTAAGCTTTTGATTATACATCTGTCTTTAGCCATGGCAACTGCTCCTTTTGCAAGACTTGTATTGACAATGAGGGGAAGCATATTGGGAGTGAGTGCACTGGCTACTGAGAGTCCAAAAAGAATGCTTTCACTCAAATTGCGAGATTCAAGATAGTCTGCAAGAATCATGACTGTGACTACTAATAGCATAACAGCAATAAGAACATATGATATTCTCCTGATGCCACTCTCAAATCCATCTGGTGGTTTGTGCTTCCCTAAACTGGAAAACATGGTGCTCATGTAAGTCTTGGCTCCAGTTGAAACAACAAGACCAGTCCCACTACCTGATACCACATTTGTTCCCTGATAAATTCGTCAGACATGATATAATTCTCAGTACCAAGTAGAAGAAAAGATTATATCAAAACACTCTTTGGCTGAGCATTCATGAAAGCAGCATCTTTGAAAGGGGGTTTGTGCAATGTGTTTGCCAATACAATTTCTCTAATATCACAGAGCATACCATGAAGCAAATATTCTTCAACTCCAGCAATGGAGTGCTTCTTCCTTCTTTAACATCAGCAGTTTTCTCAGTTGCCCAGGACTCGCCAGTTAATGATGACTGACTGCTCAAGAGGATATTATGAAGTGTTTGCAATCAACTCAAGAAGTCAAAAAACCATTATTAGAGATTGCAGGGAAGTTGTAGAGTTCCTAACCTCACAACCAGGTGTTGTGTAGATAATAGTCTCACATCGCCTGGAAAAAGGTCTCCAGGTTCAAAAATGACAATGTCACCTGGAACAACATCTTTTTGATCAACTTGAACTATTAACTCTGTCTGGACAACTCTACCTGCACATCTCTGAACTTTAACAGGACACTTTAAAAACTCAGAGAGCTTCATAGCAGCTTTTGAACTGCCATATTCCTGGAAGTTGCATAGAGATTATGGCCCATGTTTGACTGTAATAAGAAGCCTCCATTGTGTATCAAGTAACAACAAATAAAAGTACCTGAGAGAATCTGAGGGAGACACTGATAAGAACCAGTGTGAGCATTATACATCCGTTTGCATTATCACTGGCTATGAATGAGAGGACTGAAAGCACTGTGAGAATGATATTAAATGGATGAAAAAGTGCATTCCACAGGAGTTGCCACCAGCTTGGAAAATTATACTCCAATGGAACATTTGGCCCATTTTCTTTCAATCTCCTCTCAGCTTCAGTGAAGCTCAAACCTATATTAAGCATTGAATAAGCAAACTTCACTCTGTTCATGTCAAAAGTTGAAAAGAAATGATCATTAATCTATATTCAACATCATTAAACAGAACAGAACTTGAATATGTATTTTGATTTCCTAGAATCATCCTGCCTGACTTCAGAGTAGCTTGCTAGTTATATGGTCTTCAATCAGTATTACAGAAAAGAAACAAATAGTCAAACTTTCATCTGAACACATCAAACAGAAGCAAACAAACCTCTTTCTGTGGATCGAACATACTCAAAAACTAAATCTTTATCAGATTGCGCCAATGCATATAACCAAGAATACACCTTCTCTTCTTCCTCTGTTCTCATCCCCCCATCAGTTTTCTCTGCACATTAAACGAAAATAACCGGAACACATCTCAGCAAACCAAACTTCTAGTTCCAAAAACGATTAATTAACCAAAGAGAAACTAACTTCGAGACATAAGCCCACGAAGATACTGAAACAGAGACTTTGGGAACCCATCATTGTTAGGGAGATCAGGGTTGCTAACAAGGCTTTCCCTGATGGGACTGTGAGAAGGAAGGTGATTGTTAGCCTGTTTTCTGTGGTTGGATGAGAAAAAAGAGAAAATCTTTGGAAACCCCATTGAAAACAGCAGAAGAAACGACTTTCAAGTGAAGGACAAGGCGATATACACAGAAGAGGAGCATTCCTGTACTATTATGGAGTTTGAAGATTTGAAGAGAAGGTAGGAACAAAAGGTTCACAAATGATTTAATGATTTTTTTAAAAAAGTATGCTTTGGATGGAAAGTCATACTTACATGATTCAATGGTTTTCAGATACTGAAAGTGTGTTATGTTGCTCTTGGACTTTCAACCACCAGACGTTCAGGAGACCGTTAGGTGCAGGTGCAGGTGCAGGTGCTGCTTAAGCTGCAGAAAGCAGTTGGTCTTGGCTCCTGCTTGCCAGACCGTACAATCCCATGATGTTCCAACTACCAACAGCTTTTCAAAAACAAAATTTCATTTTTTAATTATATTATGTTTACCTTCTTTTGTTGTTTTTAAGAAATTAATATCATCAATGCTTGTTTCTTTCTTAAAGAGAATCACCCCAATTTTTAATTTCGTTGGCAAGAAGTCTCTATATTATAATCATTATCAAAATTAAACATGTTATAGTCTAATTTTCCGAAATGAAATTATTAGCCAATCGTAAAATTGTATTTAAATAATCCAATTTAATAAATTGACTGTAAATTATTTGAATTTCCTTTTTTTTCTTAAATTTAACATGATGTTTGTCTATTTTCGTCTTTTCTAAAAAAATAAATAAAAAAGGTAATTATTATTTTATAAATTAAACTAAAAAAATGCTAAATTTTAATCAATACTTGCAAATATAAACTAAATAAAATTTAAAAGTTAATTAATGCGAAATGGTGGTCAAAGATAAAAGTAATAAAATTTCTTTTGTAATTTAATATTATATAACAAAATTTCTAACAAAATTTAAAAATTAAGAATGTAAATTTTAATTGTTTTCAAAGAGTGATTCAATTCAAAAAGCAAAAGTTTGAATGCATTTACTAGTTTAAAGGTCACCTACTCGAGTCATGATAAATTAAATTTGCTTAGTGTTTGTTAAAAAAAAAAGTTGATAAGATATATAAAATATCAAAATTTATAAGTATTTATTATTTAATTTTTATATATTAATTTATTAAATAAAAAACTAAAAATACTTAATTTATAAATTATTATTTAAATTTGAATATTTATTTAATATGCATTAAAAAATACTAATTGTATAATTTATCTTTTATAAAAAAGCATAAATTTAATATATATATTTTTATATATGGATGACCGTTAGGCTCGTGCTAGGCGTGGCCTGAGATTAACGTGCTAGACCTAATTTAACCGAACTTCAGACTTAATTTTTTTAAATAATTGAGTTTTGAATAGAGCTCGAGCTCAGATTAATTGACCCGAGAAAACGACTTAACATTGCAAAAAACGACATCTCGATCAAGTTGGCCCCGCGCCCCAGTAGAAGCTTCCAAGCCCACCCTGGCCCCATTATCAACCCTTACTTTCCGAAAAACGACATCTAGATTAGGTCAGACTCACGCCCTAACAGTAGTTTCTGAGCCTATCCCAACCTGGCCCGGTTACCATCGTAAGTACATGCAAGGGGTTAGTAGAGCTAATTTGTTAAGTTGATCACGTGGCAATAGCCTGACTTGGTTCATTGGTTACCTGTCAGTATTACACTCAGCCCTTATCAATTAGGTTGAAGAAGTTAATGAACTGATCTTAATGGATGCCCAATACCCATAATTAATTACAAAATTTGAAGTGGATTATAAAATTCAAATTCCTACACCTTAACTTTTAGGTAATAAATATTTAGTCCAAAAATCGATCAATCTAAATTATTCAATCACTAATTGTATTTGCATTTATGTATTATTAATTTTAAATTAGTAATAATCTAAACCTAAGAACTTTTCAGCTTTAGACAATAACACTAATATTAACATTCTATTTTTAAGTTTCATTTTAATGAATTTCATATACCATTTGATTTTAAGAGTGATAATTTAGTTCGAACCTGATTTGAAGTGGAAGAACTTGATTTGCATTAATTAAATTTTAAATTGAGATGATATATTTTTAATAAAAATATGAGTTTTGAATTGAATTTAAGTTTAAGTTCAACTGTTTGACCTGATTTGAAGCACAAGTTTATGTTTATCTCAACTAAGGGTAACAATAAGTTGCTATTGGGGTTTTGGGCTGGGTCCATGGTAGGAGGCTAAAACCCAAGCTCAACTGGGCCAGAGACAGCCCGATCTTAGCTTGAGTTCAACTCGACCTAACTTGAATTTTTTTAAAAATTTAAAATACAAAAGCGACATTGTTTTTTATAAGAATAAAGTATTTGAACCTGATGCTAGATTTTTTTAAAAAATCAAGCTCGAGGCCTTGCTAACTTGGGCTTAGCCAGTTGACTTTAGGCTAGGCTGAGGTAGGTCAGGCCGAGACTTGACCCATTTGCCATTCTCTTTAGTTTCAGATAATTTTAGAAATTATGAATCATGTAGTTATTTCATAATTTTTGGCATTTAAAACTTATTATCTTCGAAATCAATTTTCTAAATTGGACCACTTGA
>JANZXP010000194.1:30802249-30827310 GCA_027576715.1 Erythroxylum flavicans | reverse complement strand
AAGTTATAAACTTAGTTTTTATAAAATTAGATATCTAAATATAAATTCTTATAAGAATATTCAATGAAATACAAAGAAATATAACATTCATGCCCTTATAATTTTTTTTAAAATGATACCCTCATAAGTCGTTTTACACTTCAACAGTTAATACTAAGTAGCTAATTTTACCAAATATCTTTAATAAACAGTTGATATTATTGCTAGTCAAATTAGCTATCAGCTAACCACTGATAGAAGTAGCTAACAACTAATGCAATCTGCTGTTTGCCAAACAGGGCTATCATGTTTTCTCTTTAATGGCATATTTTAAACCTGAAATTCACATTTTATTGAAATTTTCAATAATAGAACAATATAAATTCAATATATTATTGATGCAATAATAGATTTATTCATATAATATTATATTACAAACACAAATTAATTGCTATCGGCACTTAATTGTAAATTAAAATCATCGTCATCTTCTTTTTTCGAATAATTAGAATCAAACTCAAGCTCCTCTTCAGATCTGTCGCCCTCCTTACCCTCTCCAGATGAAATTTCAACATATTCATTATTTGAATCGTTCAAAGGTTCATTCTCGTCATATATTACAGACTCATTTATTTCATAAACATCTTCTTGAAAAGCTTCTCTTTCAATTCTCTTATTTTCTCCTTTTCCATGTAATTCAAAAACACCTCTAGGTTTTACTTTTCATACGGCCAACCAATATGATTTATCTCGTTGTAAGTTAGGAAAAGGGACATAATACACCTAGCTTGCTTGCATCACTAACACAAAAGGTTCAAATTGTCTAAATCTTCTTCGCTAGTTGATTTCAACTAGATTGTATTGATTGTGCACTTTTGTTCTAACATTAAGAGTTGGATCAAATTATTTACACTTAAATATCACACTCCATTTTATTAACAATACAGGGTACTCAATTTAAGTATCTCAATAATTTTACCATAGTAATCCATTAATTCTCTCTTTATGCAAACCCCACTATTTGTTGTTGTCATGCTATGACTATGATATTCTGTGTGAAATTTATATCTGTTAATAAAATACACAACATATGATTTAATAGTTTGCAAAGGTCCTTTCGCAAGATCGCGTATGAATTTGTTTTCTATTGAATTTTTTGAGGCCTATACAAAAAATAATTTATCATATTAAATAGTACAATGTCATCTAATCACTTTGATATGGTAATTCAACCATTTCAGTTATTATAAGTGAAACTTACATATTTCTAGAACCATCGAGGAAAGTGTATTTCGACTTCTTTATTGATATCATCTTGTGTTGCTTTGGGCATTAGCTTGCTTAACCATTGCTCGTATAATCTAAAAACATTAGTATGTATTTTAGTTGTGAACAACAGTAACTTCGGAAACTCAAATAATCTGTTTCAAAATTAACTTAAACTTACTGCATGAAATGTTGAACCTCTTGACAATTCAATAAAATGTAACCATGGATAGCCCCTATTTCTTCTGTTATTAACATTCTTCTTATTGAATGTCCATATGTTCATCTTGGATATATGAAAATGGATAAGTTACCATCAACATCACCTATTTTTCCCCCATCATAAGGAACTTTTCTTTCTATTGTGTGCACATGCGACTCAAAATAATGTGAAAAAAAATGTACTTGCTTCCTCTACTAAATGAACATTACATATCGAACCTTCAACTCTAGCCTTATTTTTGACATTTTTATTCAAATGATGCAAATACCTACATTACAAATAGGGTTATGTAAATTTTGTGATTAAAACATGTTATAACTTTTATTTAAATATTAAAAATAATTACTCAAACGGATACATCCATCTATATTGAACTAGACTGACAAGTTTAACCTTATGTGCTAAATGTATGGGTAGATGCTCCATATAGTCAAAGAAGCTTGTATTTCCTCATGTTTCAGCCAAATTTCCATTTTTTCGGTTTAGCCAACTTTCTAGTTTTTCTATTCTAACCAACTTTATTCCAGATGATGTTAAACTTTTGAAAAACAAACTTAATTCTATTATAGCTTCCCAAACCTTATTTAGTAGCAACTCCCGAAATGCAATTAGAATTAGTATTTGCATAAACACATGACAATCATGACTTTTAATCCTAAATAATTTGTACTTCCTTATGTCCGCACACCTTTCCAAGTTCGAAACATAACCATCGAGAAACTTTGAACTTTTTAACCATTCAAAAAATTTCCTTTTATTTTTTGTCCAAATTGTAACATGCTTTCAGATATATACAGGTACAAAGATATTTATCAAACTCATTCCTTCTATAAAAAAATTTCAAATCAGCTCGTGATTTTGCATTATCCGTTGTCCTCCCTTTAATGTTCATTATCATATTGAACAAATTATCAAAAATATTTTTTTCAATATGCATCACATCTAGATTATAAAGTATCAAATTAGTTTTACAATATGGTAAATCCCAAAAGATGTGATTTCTGCAACCAAAGTTTTTAATAATGCTGGTATTAACTTCATCAGCTTTAAGTTTTATAACTTTCAATAACTCTAATTCATTAACCTCCTACAATATCTCTTCACCAACTTTGTGAAGGGGAGGAGCTATTCATACCATCCTATTTTTAATGAACTTTTGATTATTGCATCTAAATAGATGATCTAAAGGAAGAAATTTCTTGTGGTTGTTAAACCAAGATGTTTTGGCCCCGTTTGGAAGATAAAATGCATCAGAATCATTGCCACAATAAAGACAAGCCAATTTCCCTACTATGCTCCATCTAGAAAACATAGCATACATCTAGAAATCACTAATAGTCTACATCAACATTGCTCTCAATAAAAAATTTTGTTTAAGAGACACATCATATGTCTCCACACCATATTCCCAAAGATGATGCAATTTAGATACCAATAGTTATAAGAATACATCAATTTTATACATTAGATTTGTAGGCCCTGGCACAATCACTATCAAGAACATATATGCCTTATTTTTACACATCCGTGGAGGCAAATTATAAGGAGTAATTATGATTGGCTATCATGAATATTGTTGACCAGATTGACCAAGAGGTTAAAATCCATCTGTCGACAGTCCCAACCTAACATTTCGATTTTCAGATGTAAACTTATAATAGATGTTTTGAAATATTTCCATGCGAGTGCATCCGATGGATGGCTCATTATTCCATCTTCCTGTTCATGTTCATTATGCTATCTCAAGTGAGATGCAGTATCAGAGGCATATAGTCTTTGAAGTCTTGGAGTAAGCAGGAAATAATACATTCGCTTCTAAGGTACTAATTTCTATTTCATAGTACACTTTCCAGGTTTGAACCTAGAATAACCACAAAATTTACACTCTTGATATTCCACATCATCTCTCCAAAAAAGTACATCTCAATTTTCAACAATCAATTTTTTCAATTGGCAAACCAAGACCCCTAATAAGTTTCTTCATATTGTAAAAATTTCTAACCATTGTATGATTAGGAGGTAATGATTCATTATACCAAGCAAGAATTTTATCAGAACTTCGATCAAAAATATGCTCTTTAGACTTTATATTCAATATTCAAGCAATTCAAGATAATTGAGTCATGGTCTCACAATTTGGTCATAATTCTTAGTTAGCTAATTTTAGTAAGTCAAAAAACTATTTTGCATATGGGTTTGGTTCTTCTTCGAGGTTTTTTATATTTTCCTCAAAGGTATAACCTGCTACATCATAATCCATTTGGATGTAAGGATTTTCAATTGCACCCATATTACTTGTTCTAAATCCAATCCTCCCTTCAACTCATCCACATTTATTGATGAGTTTACTTCATTACCCCTTGACCTGCTACAAATTATTGGCTCCCATGTCGTGCCCACTCAAAATAATTTAGAACAAACCATTTTCTTAATAAATGGAGATGCACTTCATTAATAAGAAGAAAATGAATATGCTTGCATTTTTACATAGATATCTGATCTTTGGGCCATCCATATTTGTAGGGACACACTATGAAGACTGGAAAAATAGAACTGAAGTTTTTGTATTGATGTTTTTCTGGTATTTTTTCATACATATCCGAAATGAAAACTGAGGAGCTTTATATTTTGCTCCAACTTGCTCCAACACATTCTGATATAATTTTAAAATTGAACTGATGGATAAAGGCTTAATCTGATGAATAATGCTAGACTAGTACAGACATTTCCTGATTTGGCAAGACAGAAAAGCAACTTACTTTGTCTTTAGCATAACTGAAACTAACATTGGTAAAAAACTGAAACTTATAACAGCATGAACAGTAATTGATTTCTTCAACAGCTACTTGATTCTTCAGCAAACAATATCCTGACATACAAATCTGATTGTCAGCCAAGAAATTGAGATGCTCTAGCTACTTGTATGTTGTTTAGCTCTAACAAGACTTGATTTCAGTAATTAATCTCCCTGGAACTACTCCTGCTCTGCATTTCATCTTCTGCTATGTTTCTCTTCATTCTGCAATTTCTGAATTTTTTTCAGGTCTGCTTCCATTTTCTCTTCACCTTCCTTTTGCATCAAATTTAACTCTTCAAAGTTTGATCTTCATTCCTTGGATCCATGAACCTTTGAATAATGCCAAGTATCATCATTTTCAGCTTCCATTTGCTCTTGAATTCCTTCGGTTTTCCTTTCAGCTTCCTCTTCTTTCTAACTTTCACTGTCATTGCTAGCTCCTCCACCAATTTCAACACTTCAGGCTGCACAAAACAATTTAACTCAACAAGCAAGTCCTATTAAGGACATAGCCATTATCCTGCACAAAGGGTATAAATAATGAACAAGAGCATTAAACATTCCTATCTAATCCCAACGGAGACGAGCATCTTTACTTTCTAGATTAGAAATAACATTTTGGAGTGCAGGTGGCAGATCATTATATATATCAACAGAAAATGCTGTCGCGTTGTTATTTTAATAAATGATTTAATTTTAAAGGATTATAAATTTAGAATAATTAATTTGACATAGTAAAGATGTCAATTTTAAAATATATTTCATTTATAGTTCTTTATTTTCTATACTGAAAATACTATTATATAAAGTGAGAAATACTAAGAAATTTTTCATTTTCTAAGAAATTCTGATGACTAAAATTTGTTTTTCCAAAAAATAAGGTATATATATAATAGAAATAGATTTGTGTGGGAGAAAACATCAAACAATGATGGTCACAAACACAAGATCATGTTTCTTGAGAAAAAAGTCTACTACTTTGGAGAAGACAAAACGATGATAAATAGTTATATCTGGTCCAATTAGTTTAGTCCGATAGCAGCTTCAATTTTAATTTAAGAAAATTAGACACAAACATGGTCATCAAAAAGTTGATTAATATTCTTTTTTATAAATATATACAAACTTTCACCTTTAATCTCCTTTCAAATAAGATGCTGCACACCTCTTATATGGGATGTTACAAGATCCCTATTTTTACCCTTAATATCTTCATCATAGCTTAACTACAGTCCAAAATCTCCCTCCTCTTCTAATATTCAATAAGAATGGAATCTTTATAAGTACTCTTTTATACTCATGATTCTGCTTGTTTTTGTCATTTTGTTGTCTATAACAAGTGAACAAAGGCCATATTAGAGTAGATACAAGTCTGTTAATTACAGCAAATTAGTTAATGCCTGCCCTAAACAAGTGTAGGAGTTCTGTAATAATTAACATTACTGAGTTAACTTTTGGTTTGTTTATTCTTGCATTTGAATGATTTAATTCTTAACATGTATTTCAAAAAATTTGGTTGTACTGTATAGGCTTGATCTTATATATTTTTTAGGGATCAAAATGTGTAGTGAAAGATTAGAACATAAGAAAGTTTGATCGTAATTTCATAGACTTAGGCCATGTTTAGTAATCAGTGGATTACATTAGTTGTTAGCTTATTCTATTAGCTAACAGCGGATTGATATAGCTGATTTGACTAATAGATAACTTCAGTTATTTATTTAAAGATGTTTAGTAAAAGTAAATGTTTAATATTAACTTTTTCTGTGTAAAATGACTTATAAGGGCATGACTTAAAAAATTATATGGACATGAGTATTGTATCTTAATATTTCTTTGAATATTCTCATAAGAATTTAGATAAAGCAAGAGAATTCAACGCCATCATTTAAAGCAAAGGTATCCTATTGGACATTCCTTAATTCTTTGTCTGTACAATTTACTTGATCCTTTCAACTATCTTTATGTTTACTTTCAAAGTTAAAGGAAGATGTATATAATAAGCTGATAACTCTTTGTATATTCTGACTCAAAATTGATATTAATTCAACTTCAAAAATTAAAATCAAAATTAATAAATTTAAATAATAAACTTACTATCTCTATCTCCATTTATCTTTATTTCCATCCCTTTGAGTAACTTGTAATAACTTTTGGATATAATAGTCTTTTAGTCCCTTAATTTCTCAATCGTTGAAAAAAAATGATCCCATAGGAGCATTTTCAAAATCAGCAGATTAGGTTCAATCCGCTAACTCAATCTGCTAATTACTAAATATAATTATCAGCGATTTGACATGGTCAAACAACTAAAATATTTCAATCCGCCAAAAAATGGCTGATAAATCATTTACTCAACAAGGCCTTAGATTCAAGAAACTGTCACTACAACAAATAGAACATTTAGCGATGAAAATAAACATCGTTAAACAATAACCAATTGCCACAAGTTAGTATTGGCGACGAAAAAATATCGTCACTAAATCCTAGTAGCAAAACAACATCCGCGATATTTTTCCAAAGTCATCACCAGAACATTTTTTCGACACAAATAATTCGTTGGTAAAAAGTATAATCGACGAGAATAATAAGCGTCGTATATAGTTTTGTGCGATGTTTCTGTTTCGTAACTAAAAGTTTTTTCCTACTAAACTATATTTATAGGTAATTATTTTTAGTGATGATTTTATTTTAGTAGCAGAATAGTTTTAGCTATTAATTATCTATTGTAGGGAAATGTTTTTAGAGATATTTTTGCAAACATAGGTAAAAATATTTTGTGATGATTTTGATTTTGGTAACTAATAGTTTTTTTGACGATTTTGTTTTTGTAGCAACATACTTGTAGCTACTAATATGTGGTTGTAGTTAATGACTTTTGTGACTAATTTGTTTTAGTAGCTAATATTATTTAATGACAAAACTTAATTTTGAATTTAAATGTTATTAGAATGGTTAAAAATTAATTTATTTTAATTTATTACAATTTTTAAGACAGTTTGAAATATTAAAATAATTTTTTTTATAATTAATGTTAACGACATATTTTTAAAAAATAATAAATTGAAATAAAACAAACATTAAAAATGGAATGTATTTTATAAAAAAATAATTACAAGTCATACATAAACTAAGATTCATCATCGTCATCACTACTACTGACATATGCTAAGCCTAGTAATTGTTTTACCATCTTTTTAAGCTTGTTAACTTCTTTCACATTACGATTTAACTTGTCTTTTGTACATTATAATTTAGTCTTCAGTGCCTGATTCTCCTCTTGAAGCACCGTGACATATGCTAGTCGTAACGAAGAGGTACCAACAGGCCTAGGGCCGTACCAACAGGCCTAGGATATAGTCCGATCGTGTAACAAGAACATTGTTGCAAATGTTATTGACATTGGGCTGATTCCACTCAACCAATGACGTCTGCAACAAATCCTACATCATGTCCTCCAATTTAAAGTAGAAAATTGAGTTATCTAAAAAATTATTAATTATTATTACATAGAAAAATAAATAGTAATATTAATTTATTTGTACTTACATAATTACTTTGTGCCTCTTCAGATGTTTAGCCTTGCCCTTCCTTGTACTGTGTGTGCTTATACAGTGTGATCATATCACACTATTGCCCTTGGAGTTGTGTTTGGATTTATAATATGAATTTTAAAAAATTATAACCAATTAGAATTTATTGTATTAAAAATAGAATAATAAATTGAAAACGTTACACTTACAAATTTTTGTCGGACGACGACAAATGATCTGGAGCTGGTGTTATGAGGAGTCTTCATTTTTTCTCTGTTAGCCTTGGCTTTCTCACATTTTTCCTTAATTAAGAGAAGTAGTTATGAGATGTATAAACATAATTACTAGAAGGAAATATGAAGAGAAAAAAAACAAACCTGAACATTCGCTGAAGCCCAATAATCACATATTTCATCCCAATTTTCTTCAGTCACTAGTTCTAGAACATGTCTCCTTGCCCCTTCATCGGAAGAGAATGACTAGTAATATTTATGAAGTCGATATCGATGATCCTTAACCCTTTGTTTCAATAGTGAACTGACACTGCTTGAAACCTCAGGTGTGTCGATATCAACGATATTAAGTTTCATCTATGAAAAACACGCAGAAGTTAAGTTATTATTTTGTTAAGTAAAATCGCAATACATATAATGAAATGAATTGAAATATTACCGAAACTTTGTCCAAAGCATTTTGGAGCAAGTTGTCTTCCTTCAACTGCCTTACATGCTGAAAGCAAGGCAACTCATTCCTGACAACAACACCCAACTCACTAGCCAATTTTACAACTTGGATCTTATCCACTGGGTGCTATTGTGTGGGGTCAATCGTCACTGACAACTTGGTATTCATTGCAACATTCATCTGTTGCAGCTCAGCACCTTTTTTCTTACCTTTACCTTGTTTTCTAATGCCATTATTGGAACCTGAAAAAAAAACAAATGAGAAAAACACACTAAACATGTAATGAACAATTTTAGCATAAATGTACATATGTTTGGTTATCAATAACAGATCTGAAGACCCCTCATGACTACCAGACAATGTTGGTAAAGGTTGTTGCTGACTTTCTCCTGGTTGTTTTATGGGATAAATTTCATCTGTCGTTACTACCCTCTTTCCCTTTTTTCTACCAGGGCCCATTATAATGAACCTGTGTAAAGAGAATTATGAACGTAACGTATAATTGTAATTGAAAATAAAATTAACATTTTGTGAAATATTAAAAATATACTTGTAGTCATGGTAAATTAACATAACTAAAATGAAACGACAACCGATATATAATAATTCTCATACTTGAAGATGTATAGTTGTATACAATTGACTTGAGTTGTTTATGTTGTTAGAATAGAATAAGACACTTTGATACAAATTTACAAAGATAGAAAGAACAAAGGGATTAGCTTAACTCTAAATATTAAAGTTTCTAAACTCGATCGTAAATTTGAAGGTAATGTAAGTTTCTAAACTTTATCTTTATCAACCCATATTGTCAACTTAAACGTGTAGTATCCTTGTCAAAATAAAGGCAAAGCGAAGGATTAGTGGAAATGAAAATGAAAGTAGAACGTATATAACAAAAAATAATGTTTTTATCTATATAGGATTTTAAACTTATCAATGAAGCTTTCTAAGGTTTTCTTTATAGGCTTTCTTCATTTTCTTTAGCTTTTCTTAAATGCTCTAAACTTTCTTTAAACAAAAATAAACCTAGGAACTTTAGAAAAAAGAAGACAAACCATTATTCACTACCTACTTATAGTCCTCTATTCCTATTAAAAAATTGTTAAATCAAAATGGAGCCTTTCTTATCTATTTCTTTACAATATAAAGAATTTTAATTAATGAGTGACCATAAGACCTATAATTGTTGAAGAAGACCTTGGTTTTTGCAAAATTAGAAAAGCAATGATCATTCATAGGTCTCCTATCAAGATTTTTCCTTGTAAGCCAGCTACAACTTTAGTTATTAGATTCACATATCTAACTCATTAATTCATGCATCAATGCTAATAAAAACATTAAATACACTTATTAAATTATTCATGCATGCATTTAATGCGAATTTCCAAATTCTTCCCAATTTCCAAACACTTGTAAAAAATACACTCGAAATTAATCTATGGCAAAAACTCCCAATACTACACTTAATCAATATGGACTTCGGTATCTCTCAATATGCGTAGTGACCCGTATGATTCACAGTGGAGCAAAAAAATGTCCAAAACTTGTATACATTGCAAACTTCTCACACCATAAACATTCCTCTATATGTTGAGAACAAATTAAAAAACAAAAAACATAGACAGGAGAAGGAAGCACCGAAATCATACCTGTAGAAAGAAAGTGATTACAGAAACTTTTTCAAAATTTTCTTCTTACCCGTATAACACTGCCAACAACACACAACTCAATTTATTATAAAGATAGAGAATAAAAAATAATTGTGTACATATACAAAGATAGAAGAAGGTTGGAGATGGGAAGTAGCAGCTACTGGTCTTTCAACACCATTTGAAATCGTATAAAACAAGTTAGATCAAAATAGAACAATTAAAATCCACCACAGGACTTTCATCAAACACCTTCTAACCATGACATAATGCCCACGAAACTTCAACCATTCATTGTGTCTATTCCTTTTCTTTACCATAATGGACACATTCAAACTCCCACCCAACAATTGTACATGTCAATCCATTAAAAAAAACCCACAACTTATCCTACTTTTGCTACGAACAAACACAACATGAAACACAAACCCACAAAAAATCGAAGACATATTTACTAGGTTCAGTTCAAGTCCACGGAGACACTAGATGACAACCGAAGATAAGAAGAGAAAGTTTTACGTGATTCACGGACGAAAATAGCAGAAAATGAACGAGAGAGGAGGAAGAAAGTTCATAGGCAGGCTGGGGGAAGAAGCGTCAGGTTAAATTTTTGCTTAGCTGGGATGACGTCGTTTGTACTGAAAGAAACGACTACATCCCACTTAAAATATTTTTACCTTTGCAACATATTGCGACGAAAGCCCAATTCGTCATGCATTGCCCACATTTACCAACCTTATTTGATAAACGTCGCCAACACATTTAGAAAAATGTGAAAAACAACGTAGTTATATTATTCTGATCCTGGTGTACATTTCACGACGGCCCTATATTTCATTGCAAAATGTTATATTTTTCTACGAAAACTATATAGCGTCACAAAATGTACAACATTTTGCTACCAAACTGATAAATCGTTGCCATAACTAAACCTTATAATTTCCTGTTGGTCATAAATTTTGTCGCCTAATGCAGAAATTTTGCTACCAATTGTGTTAAACGACACAAAAACCGAACAATTTTCTTTACATTCTTAATTTTCTTAATTAAATAACATATATATGTTTTTCCTATTACCAATAACAATATGAAAAACTAATCTTCTCACTTATATATGTAATTGTTCTTCATTTACTTATTTTTTGGGAATGAGTAATCTTTAAATATAATTTGTTAGAAATAGTTTTATAATTATATTACAATGTCTTGTAAAATTATTGTTATTTATTTTCTATATTAAAAAAAGTAAAATGGTCAATTTTCACATACTTTTTTGAAATTATAATAATGAAAATGTATAATTTTCTTAAAATTGTAAGTCAATTTTAATTATTTGAACGGTCAACAAATCAATTTCTAAATAGTGTCCAAATGAATAATTTAATTTCTAATTCAAATTATGTTTTATTTAGAATAGGAAAATAAATTTATTAAAAATTATTTATGAACTGGCGGGTTTTAGCTACAAACCATGTATTAGTCGCTAAATCTGACGATTGTCGACTAAACACAATAAATCGTAGCAAATTAATTAATACTACTTCCAAACAACTACAGCAAACAACAAACGATATCATTTACCTAAATTAAAGAAACGACGTTGTTTTGTATTAGGTTTTCATAGACAAAAACATAAAAGCCTACTCAATTCTCATTTAAGTCGTTTTCTCAAATCCAAAATCCTCTCGTAGATAATTTTTTGGGTTTTGTGTTCTGCTCATCACCGTCAAAGAACAATTTTTCAACATTCATCAGTATTATTCTTTTGTTCTATTGTGAGTTATTGTGATTATTTTTTGTTCTATTGTGATTATTCTGTACATCAAGAACATAGTCATGTCTATTCTACTTTAAATTCTAAATTTTGCATATGATACGCAATACACAATAAATTTTTGAAATTTTATTTAGAGTAATTTTCATATCATTGGGCACATTGGAAATGTATAAGTACTAAACTGGACTAGTTTCAATTGTCATCATTTTATTCTAAATCAAATTTTGCATAATATACCTCTTAACATTATTAATCAAGGAATGTCGACATGGAGACTAGTTCTGGATGGTCCTAATTCATTCCATTGGGAGGAATGTGGCAAAATTATCCCTACTAAAAAAACCAACAATGTAGAAAAATCTCCACTTCATACACTAATCATCGTTTGCCTTCCATAGACGATATTTTGCTTCAAGGTGTTTACTATCATCCAAACAACGTCACTTTTCTTATTATGTACATCTCATTTCCTTTTATGAAGCTATTATATATATTCACATTTGATGGTTTATACTGCATGTTGTTTTAAGCTTCCTTGAGTCTCGAAAATGACATATATGGCCATGAAGGCAGGAGCAATGTCACAACAGTCAATAAAGGATTAGGAAAATCAGTTGTTTTGGAAAATTCGTCAATTCCAAATACTTCGTCTGCTCATGCACGTATGCATCTCACTCCAATTTCAGTTCATTTAACGATTTACTAATATGACTATATTTAACTTCTATACTGATTGTATTTTAGGTACTAAATCTAGCGATTTATTCACTGCATCCTCTACAAGTTTAGCTATAGCGAAAAAGTTGTTGCAAGAGGGTGTGAAAATCCTACACTTGAGGGAACAACTGTTGTTGCTCCAATTAGTGCATTCGAAAGTACAAGGACCCTTCTCGGGAATCCAGACATCAGGGACCCGTTTACCTTTACCGACTCTCATGTTACTTGGAATCTAAATAAATAATTATATCATTGTCATTTAGTGAGTCAATCAAATAAACTCAACTTCAAAGTTGATTTATTGTTATATCTGTAATAATTTGTCAAACAACATATCTACTACTTAGGGGTCAAGTTACATATTATTGAATGTGGATTGTTATTATTCTGGTTCTATGACTCTATGAATTGGGTAACTTCTAATTCAAACTTCGTACTACTTCATATATCATATTATTATATTGATAAAATTATTTAAAATTTTTATAACTAATTTTTGCAATGTTAGTAAATGCTAATGATTAATTAATACTACTATTTAAAACTTGAAATTATGTTTTGAGTTTTTTTTAATAATACGTTGTAAACATTCAAAACAAATCTCCATTAAAACATATTTTAACTATGATAGATTATAAAAATGTTAGCTTAATAATTTTGAAAAATGTCATACATTTATTGACGATTTATGTAAATCATCGCTAAATGTGTCATACATTTAGTGACGATTTCCATTGTTACTAAATGTATACATTTAGCGACGATTTATAGAAATCGTTACTGAATGTGTATCATTTAGTGGCAATTTCCAAAACTCGTTGCTGAATGCTTGACATTTAGTGACGATTAGAAAAACTCATTGCTGAATGTTTAACCTTTTGCGACTAATGAATAGTTCGTCACCAAATATTGACCTTTTCCTCATACTTCAAAATTTCGTCGCCAAATATAGACCTTTGGTGGCGATTTCCAAGATTCGTCGTCAAATGTTTAATAAGTTATGATGACGTTTTTAAAAAGCATCTCCATAAGCGTATTTAACGATGAATATAAACCACCGTCACCCATTGTGCATCATTTTGCGACGATTTCTTCTATGAATCGCTAAAGGTTTTTCAATTTGCAACGCTTTTTGTTTTTGTCGCTAAATGGTTTGTTTTAATGACAAATTCTTTGAATCGTCATAATATGTTTCTTTTTTGTGACGATTTTATTTTCTTCGCAAAAGAAAACATCACAAATTCCCATAATTGTTATAGTGTGTACGTCAAGATACGTTCTAAATAGATAGAGAATTATGTACATTCAATTATTTTCTTCTATTTGTGAAAATTTAGGAAGTCATAAACCTTAAGCCAATGGTGAGATTTAAGAAATTGAACCTTATCATTAAGTGATATGTGCAATAAATCCAATCTTACCCAAGACAAAACACTACATTTTAGGTTAATGATTAGGTTTGTAAAAGAAAGTTGGATTAGTTACTATGCGGACCTTGGAACAGGAAATATAAATAATTCTCATCTATCTCTTTCTTTTCGTGAAAATAGATTTTTCTTAGAGTTTACACATTTTTATCAAAAAAACTAAGGATTCTTGAAAAACATCTTAATTAATATGATAATTAAAGCAAATTCGTTATTATATAATATTTTCACTAAAGATTTAGCTTATAACTCACTAGAAATTATTTGAAAAAGGTTATTTTTTATATGGGTTAATTACCCAAAAAAACCCAAACTTTCGTCAATTTTTCAATTATAGCCTAAACTTTAAAAATTAACAACAAAATGCCTAAATTTTTAATTTTTCAATTATAGCCCGAACTTTAAAAAGTAGCAATAAAATATTTAAACTTTCAATTTTTTTCAATTCTAGCCTAACTTTAGTATTTCTGTTAAGTTTACTGACGTGCCTTGCCATGTATTTCAGAAACCTTAACTATTAATAGTACACGTCAACCAAAATTAACACAACAAATGAAGATTAATGAAATGACGTTGTTTTTAAAAAATGGCCTAAATCAGATTACGCAGCCTCGATGCCCTCACATTAAGAGCATCAAGAGAACGAACCAAAAACGAAGGGCTTACTAGTGTAGTACGCTATAATGTGAGAGTAGTTTGGGTCATCAGAAGAATAAACAGAAAACAAAGAAATGAGGACATCAGGAGAACAACGGATAACTTTGGACTATAATTGAAAAAAATTGAAAGTTTGAGTATTTTATTGCTACTTTTTAAAGTCTGAGCTAGAAATGAAAAAATTAAAACTTTGGACATTTTATTGCTACTTTTTAAAGTTTAAACTATAATTAAAAAATTGACGAAAGTTTGGGATTTTTTTAGTAATTAACCCTTTTATATTTACAATGTTTTTGAAGCACTCTTCTAAACGAACTTAAAGGTAGTTCAGTAAAAACAAATTATGCTTGTATTTTTTCTAAAAATGAAAGTCGATAAGTAATATAACTTTAACATGTCTTAAATTTTTTGAAATCTACAATGCACTCCTATTCCACAACTCATTACCGAATCTCTTCCCTTAAAACTCTCTACCTTATCTCTTCCTTTTTTTTCCTGCTTTTTTGGTTCTTTTACCTATATGCCCTTTCTTGCTACCCTTCCCAAACCCGACGAAAGGTTTCTTTCAGCTAGTGTTGATAGCCATTTCCAGAGGAATTAAGTGGGACAATAAGGGAAGCTCCTCGGTGAGTCTCCGGGATATGGGAAACAAGTAAGAACGTCAAAGAGTGCTGACGATGCAAATCAGCACAAGTCAGAGGCTAGTGGAGCTTGACGACATAGGATTGGAGTTCAACATAATAAAGGTAAGCTTAAGTACTATCCAAATGTGCTACAAGATGGCATTTTCTCTCCTCCGATGGAGTTGTTACAAGTTGGAGCTAGAGTTTGGTCCAACGTGCTGGTGGGTTTTTTCTGGTCCAAACGTATGGCTTTCCCAGAGTTTAATGCATGCGCAATGACTAGATGGCACAAGAAGGGCCTCGAAAAAGTAATGCTAATGGAGGATGCGTCGATTCTATTCAAGTTCTCTAAGACTTTGAATCTTTGTGAGATAATCAAATAAGGACCATGGCATATAGGTGATCAACCTTTGTTTCTTTGAAAGTGGAAACCAGGGATGAGTTTGGATAGGGGCACGATTGATGTGATTCCATTATGGGTACAATTTCATAGTCTTCCAATGGCGTATTGGACGGTGGAGGGTTTGAGCCATCTGGCTAGTGTTCTGGGCAAGCCTATCTGTATAGATTCTTAGACGGCAGCTATGGACCGAATAGGTTATGCTAAGATTTGTATTGAAGTTCTGAAAGATGCAGCACTACTTGAAACTTTGCCTATCCTTTGAATGGGAGAAGGTGGCGAGATGGTAAGAGACGTTATTTCCATATCTTATCCTTGGAAGTCGGTAAATGTGAGTAAGAATTGGTTAGCTACTAGTAGATTACTAAAGTCTGGTTGGCATGAGGATTTAGTGCAAAACATGAGCAGGAACGAGGATAAGGAAAGGCTTACAGAACAGGGTATGCGCTTGGAGGAAAATGGGGGAAATGTACATATTGTAGAGACATTGAAAGTAATTTCAAATGGTCAGGATCAAGGGGATAAAGAAAGTGAAGGGGCAGTAATGGAGAAAGGGCAGTCGCTGGAGATATCAATGGAGGTTGGAAATGAAGTAGATATTATTAAGTAAAGGGCGGTTATGAGTTGAGATGTGATGCCAACTTACAATGAGAATTGTCATATTGGGGAGTCTTCTTATATTCATAGTCTGGAGAGTGGTGTATTGGCAGTAGCTGATGTGGTGCAACAATCTAGTAGGAATGCAAAGGTATTCCTTGGAGATCATAATAGTATGGAGGGGGTGAATGTTGCGAAACCTGAAATGAGTTCAAATGCTGGGAAAGAAGTAGTTTCAGATAATGAAGTGGGAGATTCAAGTCAGGTTTCTGTTGGATTTGCTAAAAAAAGTGTAGGCAAGAAAAAAGGAAAGAAAAAAAAGCACAAAGGGGTCATGTCCCCTGAGTGTCTTGTTTAGATACATGTCGTTATTAGTGTCTTTAAAAAGATGATGGTGTAGAAAATAGTTGCGGATAAAAAACCAATTTTGGTAGGACTCCTTGAAACTAAAATAAAAGCCAATGTTGTTCAGAAGGGTTTGGATTTTTCGGGGACAAAATGGAGTTTTCTTGGTATAACTCTGACTTTGTGGAAGTTCGAGTGCTCAAGATGGGGGATCAATTCATGCATCTGCAATGTTGGTTGATAGGGAAGTTTCAATTTGTAGTTACCTTAATATATGCTTCAAATTTTTCTTTTCAACGTGCTAAATTGTGGGAGGAGCTTTTGGATATACATGCGGGGATGCAAGGGCCGTGGTCAGTGATAGGAGATTTCAATTGTTGTCGTAATGCTACTGAAGTAAAAGGGGTGTACAGTTTCATGGTGGTGTAGGAGCTAAACTTAATCAGTTATTTAGAAGCACTGATTTAGTGGATCTTAGAGGTAGAAGTAAACGGTTCACGTGGGAAAATAAGCAAAAAGGTAATATGTTTATCTGGAAAAAACTTGATCCAGCGTTGGTGAATCAAAGTTGGCTCCGATGTTGTCCGCTTACGTCAGCTGAGTTTGGAGAACCAGAATTCTCGGACCATGTGTCCATACTAATACAACATATATGTGATGGTTATCAGATGGGGGCTCCATTCAGGTTTTTTAATGGCTTATTATAGATAGAGGGATTTATGAATCTTATATCTCAAGTTTGTAGGACTGAGGTAGTAGGGTATAAGGCCTTTCAACTGATGCAGAAACTGAAATTTGCTAAAAGAGCTATCATAGATTTTAGCAAGCACAGGACTCATAATCTACAGGAAATGGGTTCCAAGTTGGCTGTTATTCAGAAGGAGTGTTATAGGGATCCTCTTAATGACCACTTATGGGTGCTTGAGGCAAATTGGATGAAGGCATACTAGGAGGCTTTGAATTTGCATAACTCAATCATTAAAAAAAAGGCGAGACAAATATGGCTTAAGGAGGGAAATATTAATACCAAGTTTTTCCAAGCGTTTATTCTAGCTCGGCGAAATACCAATATCATTACGGAATTGAAGGATAAGGGGGTAATAGGCTTCCTGGTCAACAGGAAATCGCTGAACACATTAAGGAGTTCTTTTTCAAACTCATGAGCAATTCCGAAAGTGACAGGGGTGGTTTTGGGGTTAAAGATGTTTTGGAGTATCGTTCAAGCCATGAAAGATTTGAGATGTTGAATGCTCCTTTTTTAGCCCAGCAAGTTAAGGAGGCTTTTTTCAGTTAGGTAGTTCGAAAGCTCCCGGTTCTGATGGGTATTCTACTGTATTTTTTTAGAAGACTTGGAATATCATAAGCCAGCTTTTAACGGAAGCGGTGATAGAGTTCTTTTCGACTGGTAAGATTCTGAAAGAGATCAATCATACTTATTTTTGTCTGGTTCCTAAGAAGGAGAGACCAGAAACAACTTCAAATTATCGTCCTATTTCATGTTGCACTACGGTGTATAAAATAATAGCGTCTCTTTTGGCTGACAGATTGAAAATAGTGCTGGCTGAGGTGGTAAACAAAGCTCAAAGGACTCTTCTTCCTTCACGTAGTATTGGTGATAGTATATTGATGTTACAAGAGTTATTGGGAGAATATCATATTGGAAAGAAGATTAATAGTTGTGCAGTAAAGATTGATCTATATAAAGCTTATGATACATTAGGTTGGGGATATCTGAAAGATTGTTTGGAAGGGATTGGTATACCTCCGCGATATTGCCATTAAATACTTCAATGCATTCAAACTACATCCATCAGTGTTTTAATAAATGGGATTCCTACTAAACCATTTCTCATCACCAGAGGGATTAGGCAAGGGAACTCTCTTTCCCCTTACCTATTTACTCTGGCAATGGAGGAACTTTCCAGGCTATTAACTCGAATGGTGGATTGTAATGGCTATTTCAGTATCATTATAAATGTAGTGAAATGAAGTTATCACATCTACTGTATGCAGATGATGTAATCCTCCTATGTAAGGCCGAACCACATGTGATTTTGATGATGATAAATTTAATGCACACCTTTTCTAGGTGGTCGGGGATGAAGGTAAATATACAGAAGAGCGGAATCTTTGTGTCTTCAGATGTATGAAACCCAGAGTGGATTCCTACTTTGGTGGGGTTGTCTATTCAAGAAACACTGTTTAAGTATCTAGGAGTTCTGATCACTTTGGGTAAACCTAAATATTCTGATTTCTTGACTTTGTTAGAAAAATTGAAAAGTCATATTAATGCTTGGCAAAATCGTTTCTTATCACATGCTGCTATAGTTACTCTTATTATTTCGATATTAAATAGTATGCATGTTCATTGGGCTGCTCATGTAGTAATTCCAAAGAGGGTAATTAAGGATATGGAAAGGATACTTAAATCATTCTTATGGAATGGTAAGCATGATAGTTGCAAGGGAGCAAAGGTCAAATGGAGTGAAATTGTAGTGCCACAAACACATGGGGGCTTGGGTATGATTCCTAAAACACAAATGCAAAAGGTCTTGTTGATGAAGAGAATATGGAGATTATTTGTTGATAAAGAAGCAATGTAGGTCAAGTGGGTCCAAATATATCACCTTAATGGGCAAAGTTTTTGGCAACTTCAGTTGAAGTATGATCATTCTTGGATATTTAAGAGCTTATTAAATCTTCGAGACTTGATATATCCTTTTATTAAATGCAAGGTTAGGAATGGTGAGGATACTTATTTTTGGTTTGATAATTGGAATAATTTCAGCCCATTATGGTTGCGGAATGATCTATAAGGCTTAAGAAATAGAATTCCTAAGGAAGCTAAGGTGGCATGGCTCTATAGGGAGAGGGCAAGGATAAACAGCTACCAGTTCATCAGTTAATTAACAGCTATGTAAATGGAGTGCAACTTGGTTCACAAATGGATAAAATGATATGGGTAGCACATTGTGGAGGTGAATTTCCGAACAAACAACACATGGCAAAGTGAGAGTTCTTCCTGATGATATCCTATGGGCTAAATTGGTATAGAAGTAGGTATTAAGTCCTAAGGCTACTTTTTGCTTGTGGTTGACTATTAAAAATAGGTTGAAGACTAAGGACCGACGGTTTGGTAGTTATGACCCCCTTTGTGTTTTGTGTAAACACGTTAATGAGAGTAGGAATCACTTGTTTTTTGAATGTGAATATACTAAAGTGGTGAGGAGTAGAATATTACATATGTTGGGGATCCCAAGTTACTCTTGTGTGGAATGAGGTGTTGAATGATATGATAAGGTTCTCCAGCCCTGGGCAGCGCGATAATGTTATTATCAAGACATCATTTCAGATGGCGATCTATCACATATGGAGAGAGAGGAATCGACGCATTTATCAAGAAGTGGAGCAACAAAAGTATGAGATTGCTACTACAATAGTAAACTTGATTAGGGAGCTAATAATAGTAAATGGGAAACAAGAAGGCATTAGGCCGGAAATTAGATTGTTGTGGTCACTGTAGACGGTTTGAATGTGCTTTCGGTTGTATGGTTTCAGTAAGACAGTTGTTGTAGGAGTGAATTTGGTCTTTTCCTTGTAAAGGATTGTATATAATTTTCCAACTTTAGTAATTTATTACTTTTAATTTTCAAAAAAAAACTATAACAAAAACGAACCAATTCCAATTTTATGTAATTTCTTAAATGAATATAGCCAAGAACTTGAGTTATAGTTAGACAGAAAATTATTGGATGACCAATTATACATAACTTGTATCAGATAATGTCTATAAGAACAGTTTTGGGTAAACGTTGGATATGTTCAACACAAATCAAACTTCATTCGAAAGAGAGATACGGTGCCATTGCCAAGGTCGTCCTCTAATGGAACATGAAATGGAATTACCTTATGAAAAGTTTCAAATTGCGGATTGCACTACAATGATTTGCATTTCGAGGTTCAAGGCATCAAATGGCGAGGCGATAAGTGGGAATGGCGAGTAAAGGTGTTGCTCTAGGTGTTACCAAGCTGAATACCTCACTCATATCCAACTCACTTGGCAACATACCATCAGGAAGTTCCCAATCGAAGCTATGCACCAATCTCGCCAGGATTAGACGCACGTTGATCATGCCCATTTGCATTCCAGGACAGCTTCTGCGACCAGAACCAAATGGGAGTAACTCAAAGTCCTGTCCTCTGAAGTCTATGTTACTCCCAACAAACCTCTCAGGAATGAACGTTTCTGCATCTGACCAGACGGTTGGATCTCTCCCAATGGCCCAAGTGTTAATGAACACGCGAGAATTTTTGGGAATGTCAAAGCCTTCGATGGTAATATCTTCAGTTGACATGTGTGGAAGCAACAATGGTGCAACTGGGTGGAGCCTGAAAGTTTCTTTGATAACCATGTCTAAGTATTTCAAGCCTTCCATGTCTGATTCTTCTACCATTCTGTTCAGGGTTACCTTTTCGTCCAATTCCTTTTGAAGTTTCTTCATTATTTGAGGGTTCTTCATGAGCTCTGATAGCGCCCACTCAACTACTGTCGTTGAAGTGTCTATCGAAGCTGCAAGCATGTCCTGCAATGAAATCCAAATGAGAAAACCATAATAAGAAGGATCAAAGTCATTAAAGATTCTATCTCAAGAAATGAAAGATAGGAAGTCTTGGAGTCACCGAAGACACTTTAATGGCATATTTGTCTTGGAATCACCGAAGACAATTTAACGGCGTGTTTGATTCAAGGAATAAAGTAGACGAAGAATGGAATGGTTATTATGAAAAATGAAAAAAATTAGAAATAGAATAGAATAAGTATTACTTTTGTTTGGTTTACTATTCAATTTATATGCTAATATTTAGTTTGAAAATATAAAGTTAGAATGATAAAAGAATAATTAATAAAAAGACGAAAATAATAATAATAATAATAATAATATTATTATTATTATTATTATTATTATTATTATTATTATTAACTTAATTATTCTTAATATTATTAATTGTTATTATTAATTTTCTACTTATTATCAATTTTATTATTATTAAATTTATTATTTTTATGAAATATATTTATTACTATTAATTTTATTGTTATTATTTCCCATGATATGGTATTCTTTAGCTATTCTCCATAATTAGGGAATAATAAAACCTCATAATAGTTATTCTCCTTCTCTTTTTCTAACCAAACGTAAGAATACATAAATGTTAGCAATACACTAGAAATAGAATTTCTATTCCGTTGAACCAAACATAACCATAAGAGTATGAACTAGTTTATCTCCTCCAATATTATATGGTTATGCATTAATGGATTAAAATAACGAAAGATAAGTAATGTAATTTTTGCCAACTAAAAACTAGCTAATCAAACAACTTTTTGAAATAAATACTCAGCAAATTGTGAATTAGACATTAACGAGAATATCAAAATTTTAAAGAAATGATATTATGAGATCTTATATAGAAAATGGATGTCACAATTTCATACTAAAAAGTCATACTGGAAGTGAAAACTTTTATATGTTGTATAAAAATGTATTTATTAATTTTATAATAAATTATTCCCTTTTTAATTTTATATTATATAAAGAAGAATATAAATTATAGATTAATCATAATAAGGACATCAAATATTTAAGATAGAGCAATTATTAGATCTCGTATAAAAGGTGATTATTATAATTTTATATTAAAAATAAGCAAAGAGGTGAAAATCTTTATAAATATATAAAAAATTACAAATCAATGTGGTAATTAATAATCATTTAAACCCCCAAAATAAATGTATTATTAAAATTTTCTTCTTTCTAACAATTCCAAAGCAGTGGAATAATTGGGGATCAACAGTGAAAGTCAGATGAATCATTCGATATGGCTACGTACTGATATTGCAAGGAATTAACTGATTGTATATCCCGTAAATCTTAAGCACAGGACAAGATCCACTTACCAACATTACGGCTTTAATGTTGTCACGAACAATGCTGTACTCAGTTTCTTCGGATCCTACGAAACCCAACAAGATATCAACAAAGTCCTTGGTTCTGTTCTCATCCTTGTTTTGTATATGGTCATCGATTATCTTCTCAAAGAAACCATCAAACACCTTGCTAGTAGCCCTCATTCGCTTTCTCAGACCCTGAAGATCAAACGGAGCAATCGGCGGAATGTAATCAGCCAAGTTAGGAACTGCTGTTAATTGCATGCCGTCGTGAATCACAGCTGTAAAACCTCTACCTCCGAACTCCTTGTCTGTGTATTTCTTGCCAAAAACCATTCTGCAGGTGATATCAGCACCAAGAGACGAGACCTTTGCACTAAGATTAACAGCAACTCGTTCATAAGAAGCCTGTTTAATGTAATCAATCAAGAGGTCTATCTCTTCCTTTCTAAAGGACTTGAAGGAATTGACTTTATGGTTGCTAAGCAACTCAAGAGTGCAAAGCTTGCGCATATTTCGCCAGTAAGATCCATAAGGAGAAAAGGCCGTTGTCGTTTGGTCGTAACCCATGTACTTTGCAGCCTCAAGTGGTGGTCTGCTAGCAAACACAAGATCATGTGTCTTGAGGAACAACTCCGCCACCTTAGGAGACGACACAACAATGGTTGGAAAGAAACCTAACCTCATGTGCATGAGCGGACCATGTTTTTTGGCTAGGTCATGCAAAGCTCGCTGAGGGTACTTTCCCAACAGGTGAAGGCAACCGATAATTGGCATCCCTTTTGGACCAGGAGGTAGTTTCTTAACCTTGCTATTGCTCTTTCCAACCCATGCTTGAAAGATCAAAGCTAGTCCTATCAAGGACAGAGCTATTGTAACCCAAGCCATGAAATGGTATATCTAACTTGATCTCAACTGATCCTGCAGAAACGTTATAAGTAATGAACAAGAGCATTAAACGTTCCTATCTCATCACGATGGACAAGAGCATTGTTTAGTTTCAAGATCAGAAGATGACATTGTTGGAGTAATCGTAACAGACATTATATATGTCAAAAACCGGTTAATTTACAGCAATGGCGAAAATGACAATGCATTTTTTATCTGCTCTTTAAACGAATATCGTTTCCATTTAAAGATCATCGTCGTCGTGTTGTTTACTAAGATCATCTTCGTGTTGTTTACTAAGTGAAAGTTACATATCGGTAAACAACACGAAGATGATCTTTAAATGGAAACGATATGTGTTTACATCGTAGATACAAAGAGCAGATAAAAATTGCATTGTCATTTTCGCCATTTCTGTAAATTAACATATCGTTTATATTATATTGCAAGTTCTTGTAACATCATGATGGATCACGAAGAAATAGGTAATATTTTATGTTTGAATGTTTAATAATGGTCGAACTCATCATCATCATTATATTATTATTATTGTTATTATTACTGTTTTTATTATTTTTTAATATTTATATTTCTATTTGTCTTACTATTATTGTTATTATTATTTTGTTTTTATCACATATTTAAGGTTTTTTGTTTTATCAATACATCTATCAAAAATAACTTGTTTATTTTATAAGAATAAAGTTACATAATATTCAACCTTTTAGAACACCTCATTAGTGTGAAATTTAACTGAGCATCTCGATGATGATCTCACAATGCTGTGAAGCGTATGAGAACAGGACAAGTCATAACTACAAAGCAGAAGTGACATACGAGAACAGGACAAGTCATATAACTACAAAGCACAAAGGTTAAAATATCGATCTCAAATTTTTGGTCTAGTCTAATAAGTAATAAGTTGAATTAGAATGTATCAATTAAATACAATTGGACGTAAAAATAATCTTATTTTAGGGTAAAAGATATAAACTTGCTATTAGGGCCATCAAAGTGTCTACCCACATTCACAAGTCAAAGAATCCATCAAAGAAGAAAGATCAAGCACAAGTCTATACAAAGAACCTACAAGATGGTGAGAAAAGAGATGGAAGTACTCACAGGATAGGAGGACTTTGCAATCTGGAAATTACAGATGCAAGCCCTTCTTGAATTCTATGAGTACTTTGGGGCCATAGATGCAACATATGAAGATGAACAAGATACTGTGAAAAATCTCAAGAAGGCAAGATTAGCACATTGCAAGCTAATGTTGCATCTTTCACCGATTGTCATCAGAAAGGTGAAAGATTGCAACACAGCAAAAAGATTATGGGACAAATTGGATGAGATCTACTCCAAAAGGTGCCTACCGAATAAGATGACATTGCTGCATAACCTTGCCAACTTCAAGATGAACACAACGGTAACTCTAAAAGATAATCTGGATTACTTCTTCAAACTAATTTAAGATCTTGAAGCTACTGGGGAGGTAATTTCTGAAGAACACCAAGCAGTGGTGATTCTAAAGTCACTACCACAGGAG
>JANZXP010000194.1:30767057-30777226 GCA_027576715.1 Erythroxylum flavicans | reverse complement strand
TTAAAATTAAAGCCTAATCACAACAAAATAATAAAATAATCCCAAACATATTGAAGAAGAAATCGGGGTCCAACAATATGGAACCTTGGTCAAACTTGGTCAAAGGTGAGAATTATTGCCTAAAGTGTTTTATTTGTTATTGGATGATTTAAGATTAATGAATGACCTTAAAAAGTTAGTTTATTGATGAAAGAATGGAAGAAAAACCATAGAAATGATTATATGAGTTTTTGGCCATTGTTAGGGTTTTTATTGTATTATACTCCTATTTTGATGTTTTTATGATGTTTATAGCATGATTTTGATGCTAATGAAGTAAAGAAATGAACAAGAATTTATTTGGAATTGGTTTTGATTGAAATTTAGTTTAGGGTGCATGATTTTGTAAAACGTTGTTAATAAAATTTTACTGCTTAAATATGTGTGTTGAAATGTCATGGAAGTGAATTTGGATTGGCTTTAAGTGTTAGAAATCAAATGAAATTGAATTGGAAATTTAATGTTAAATATGTTAAGTTTAGCCTTAAAGGCATTTCTATTATAAAAGTATAAAAGTATGACTATGATGTAATGACCATCTGAATGTGATTAAAGATAGTCATTAAGTGTATATATGGTATTGAAATGATTAGAAGAAGTGTATATATGGTATTGAAATGATTAGAAGAAGTGTTATGTTATTAGTTGGAGAAAAAAAATAGTATATGGAGTGTTAAGGAGTTGAATGTATTCGTATTAGGTTTTCGAATTAGAAAACGAAATGAACTGAAGGATTTTGACATTATGAAATGGAAACTAACAAGTTGTGAGCGTATTTTAATTGTTTTATATAACTAAATTCTTTGTAAAAGAATTGATGACATGTGAGTGTACTTTACATTAAGTTTATGCAAATGGTTTTCATCTGACCATGAAATGAATATTTATGTTAAGTTTTATACGAATGATATCTTACAAATGAATATTGCTAGCATAAGGTTATGCTTTAGCAATATGTGAGTTTTAACTTGAAAGTTAAATTTTGTATGATTGGAAGTTACATTGAAATTATGCATTAAATTGAATGATTATGAATCCTCCTAAAATTGATTTCGTAAATAGGCTTAATTGAAAAAGTAGGAGTTACTTTACCTATAATGCACTGTTAGGTTTTATATATGTTACTAAACTAGTTTATAGTGGTTAATCTATTACGACTAAGTGATGTAGAACTAGCTCCGTGACTTGTTACAGGTAAGCAATGCAGAACTAGCTTTGTAACTACTGGTTTATAGTAGATAACTTGCTATGGGTAAGTGATGCAAAACCAGCTCTGTAAATAATGGTTAACCAGTCAAGAGTAAGCGATGTAAAACTAGCTCTGTGACTTTAGGCCCAGTGTATTGTATGGTAAATAAAATAGTGGTGGGCTATGTTGAGTAAGAAAAGTCATGCAATAATAATGCCACCACTTTTTATTTTTAAAAGTGATTTGAGAGGTACCATATAGTACCAATTCTAGTGGTTGACTTATTTTTAGTATAAAAGTTTTCAGAAACTTATTATCACCATTGTTTATTGTTTTAAAAAATTGGAAAATGGAAAATGAAAACCTGAATATTATGAGTTTAATGTAGAAAAGCATTTTGGAATAGTATTTCAGAAAATTTGAAATTATGTTTTACGAAATGTTATATTATTACCAGTTTTTATGATGGACGAATAAATTGGTATAGCAAATGCGTTACTATGAGCTTTATGATTGTATAGGAATATTGCAGTTCTGTTGTTATGAAAAGTAAATTTTTTTAGGAAACTAATTACACTCACTAAGCTCGTTTAACATACCTTTTATTTTTATGTTTTTAAACAAACCACTCCAAGTATGCATATAAGTGGTACAGTAATCAGGACTCCACCATAGGATTAGTTATATCGCCGAGTTTTACTGTGCTTGTGTCGTTTTGATATGAACATTTGTATAAAGAATGGATGTTTATAAAGGCTTTTAAATGAAATGCATAAATAGTTTTTAGTTTTTTTAAGTTTATGTAGTGATTGTTGAGTATTATTCGTTTGAGGTTGCTTGTGAGTGGACTTGAAGTCCAAAATTTGTAATTAAGAAATTAGTGTGAATATATAAGTGTTTTGAAATTTTACAGGGCTTTGGAAAATTTTGGGAATATCAAAATGTAGTCATAATGCTGCCGAAATTTTTAATAAAACCTTTTTAAAAAATCCCACTAGTTTCCATGCTTTTAACTTTTAAAATATAAAAGAGTTTTAATAGTTGAACAACTTGGCTTTACGAGAATCCTTCGGTTGAGTTAGATATCAATTGGAGGGCTTCCGTAGGGTCACCAAGAGGGCTTCACTCGGGTAGGGAAACTTCGAGATGAGTCCTTTCAATATGAACACTTTATAACCCAACTAATAGATTAACTTGTAGCCGCATAATGAATAATCAAGAATTTGAAGCACCATGGTTAAGTGTACTTTTCTTTCCCTTTCAAACTTTCTTTTATTTATTTTCTTTTTATTTTTTATTTTCTTTCTTTTTCTCTCCTTTTTTTTGCATTTCGTAATCTTTCCTTATCACCTTTCAAGAACATCATAAGTTAAGATATCAATTCGATCATATTTGTTATCATTATATGTCCACCTCAAACCACAAACTAAAAAGTTTAAGCAACTAGTCATCCATTCCTTTAATAACAGGTTGAACACAAAAGTCAAAACATAAGGCTTGGGCTAATTTTGTGGTTTTTGTTTCAAAGAAAACGGTTACAGCTTCAGGTGAGTTAACTAAGGGAATTAACACATAGTGTAAGTTTTAGAAATCCAAAAAGTGTTAATCCTAAATGCCTTTATCATTTTAATGCACCAAATTCACTAGTGGTCTCAACATACATAACAGAGCAAGTTCTAGAATGATCAAACCATGTGGGATAACACTAAAAAAAAACAATTTGACCATAAGGAATGGAATTGCTCTTTAAAGGCTCAATTCTCATTTATTTAAGTAGGCTTTTGTCAAATCTTGCACACT
The DNA here is from genome assembly GCA_027576715.1 of Erythroxylum flavicans. NCBI lineage: Eukaryota > Viridiplantae > Streptophyta > Magnoliopsida > Malpighiales > Erythroxylaceae > Erythroxylum > Erythroxylum flavicans. Next base: position 30,774,198 of record JANZXP010000194.1, on the reverse strand, counting down.
TTTCATTTAAATCAACCATTGCAGAAAAAGATAGTCATTCTATCACCAAATCACTATTCATTCTTACAATCCATCATGTTTTCCCAGTTTGACAAAATAATGCACATTAACTGACAAAGCAAAAGAATTTTTTTCCAAATTCAAGAAATCCCTCCCCCACACCTAAAATCTACATTGTCCTTAATGTAGAAAAACACAAATCAAAAAACACAAAAAAGAAAATGTAACTAGAATAAAACACAAATCACAATGATCACTATAAATTAATGAAGGAGAGGAGAGAATAGAACATGGAAGATAAACAAAGAAAAGAAACTTCCTTGGGCAAGCTATGGTGGAGGAGTTTAGTGTGGCGTGGATGTTATCTGCATTGTAGGTGTGGGCTAATGAGAGTAATGATTTTTTTGCAAAGAAGAAACAAGCAAATGAGAGTATTGGGTTTTTTAAATAAAAAATAGTTAAAATAAAATAAAAATATTTAAGTAAATAAAAAATAGATAATTAAATGAGAAAAATCAAACAAAAATAATTGGGTTGCATCCTAATTAGTGCCTTTCTTTATTGTCTCTGGCTAGACATAACTTTTATGCTTCAGATTGGCTTATAAACAGGTTAAATGAAATGAATCCCCTCTACAAAAGAGACATCAAAATTTTCAAGGAAATGTTTAAGTTTATGACCATTTACTTTAAATATTTTGTTAGTCTATAAACTTTCAATCTCAATAACACCATGAGCAGAAATATTTATGATAAGATATGGTCTAGTCCACATAGACGTCAACTTACCAGCCATGAGTTTCAATCGTGAACTATAAAGTAAGGCTTTTTAGCCTACTAGAAATTGTTTCCGATATAAGAATTTGTAATGTAGGTATTTGGTCCTCTCTTTGTGCATCCAACCATTGTCATATGCTTCCAATCGTATTTCTTCCAACTCATGAAGTTGTAACTTTCACTCCTCTCCCGCTACCTAAGCCTCAAAGTTGCATTGCTTAACTACTCAAAAAGCATGAAGTTGAATTTCAACAGTTAAATGACACATCTTACTAAAAACTAACCGATAAGGTGACATTCCAAGGGGTGTTTTGTAAGTGGTGTGATAAGCCCACAATGCATCATCTAAATGCAAACTCCAATCTTTACAGTTAGGATTGACTATTTTCTCCAAAATACTCTTTATTTCTCGTTTGGAGACTACATCTTGTCCATTTGTTTGTGGGTGATAGGTGGTTGCTACATGATGATGGAATCCGTACTTGCGCATCAAAACTTCCACTGAGTGATTGCAAAATTGCATACCTTGATCACTGATGATTTCTCTAGATACCCCAAATCTATTAAAGATGTAAGATTTAAGAAATTCGACAACAACTTTAGAATCATTAGTGCAGGTAGCTTTAGCTTCTACCCACTTTGAGATATAATCAATAACAAGCAAAATGTAAAAAAAACCAAAAAAACTAGGAAAAGACTTAATAAAATCTATGCCCCACATGACAAATATTTCACAAAACAAGATAGGCATTTGAGTCATTTCATCCTTTACAGATATATTTCCAACTGTTTGTCATTTTTGACAACCTTGCAAAACAGGTAGGCATCCTTAAAGAGAGTGTTCCAATAGAATATGCCATCTAGAATTTTCCTAGTTCTTTTTATACCAAAAATATCCACTATATGCATACTCATAACAAAAAGTAAGAATGGAATGAATTTCATCGTCAGGCACACACCTACGAATAATATGATCTGAACATATTTTCCACAAGTATGGTTCATCCCCTATATAATATTTAGAGTCATTTTTGATCTTATTATTTTGAAAATTATTCAAACCATGTGGAAACACACAAGTGAGTATGAAATTCACTATATCAGCAAATCAAGATTCCTTACGTTCTTTACCTTAAACAAACCACAATTGCTCATCTGGGAAAGACTTTGAAATTGGCAAGGGTTCTTTTTTACACGCTAGTCTGCGTAAATGATCAGCCATAGAGTTGTCAACCCTTTTACAGTCTTGGATCCCTTAATCAAATTCTTATAGTTGAAGGATCCATCATATCAGCCTATGCATTAACACTTTATCTTCTATAAGGTATTTGAGAGCTGCATGATTAGAATAAACCATAATTTTAGATCCTAATAGATAAGACCTAAATTTCTTAAAAGCAAATACAATAGCTAAAAGCTCCTTTCAGAAGTGGTATAGTTGCATTGCGTAGGATTCAGTGTCTTTGATGCGTGGTAAATAACATGGCTATTTTTCTTAACTTTTTGCCCAAGTACATCCCCTATAGCATGGTGACTCATGTCACACACAAGTTCAATTGGCAAATCCCAATTCAGAGGTTGTATGATTGGAGCATACGTGAGCAATGCCTTCAATATCTTAAAAGCATTTTGACACTCTTCACTAAATGCAAAAGTCACATCATTTTATAACAATTTTGGCAATAGTTGAGCGATCTTGGAAAAATCTTTTATGAATCTTTGGTATAAACCTACATGACCAAGAAAACTACGAACCTCCCTAACATTAGTAAGTTATGGAAAAATTTTCAATTAAATTTCCCTTGACCTTATCAACCTTAATATCCCTTGTTGAAATAACATGCCCCAAAACTATTCCTTCTTTAACTATAAAATGGCATATTTTATAATTAAGAACAAGGTTGGTGTCAATGTAACGTTGTAAATCCTTAGTCAAGTTATCAAAACAATGATTGAAAGAATAACCATAAATCATAAAATCATCCAAAACAATTTCAATACAACTTTCATTCAAGTTAGAGAAAAGACTCATACTGTATTTTTGAAAGGTTCTAGGAGCATTGTGTAATCCAAAAGGCATACATCGATATGCAAAATTACCAAATGGACAAGTAAAGGTTCTTTTTTCCTGATCTTCTGGAGTTACTACAATTTGATAATAACCATAATACTCATCTAAGAAATAGAAAAATACTTTACCTGTTATTTTTTCAAGCATTTAATCAATGAATGAGAGTGGAAAATGATCCTTTCTTATGGCAACATTTAACTTGCAGAAGTCAATACACATCAGCCATCCAGTTTGCAATCTCATAGGCACCAATTCATTACTTTCATTTATAACCAATGTAAAACCATACTTCTTTGGAACCATATACACTGGACTTACCCATTGAATATTAGAAATAGGGAAGATAATCCCTAAGTCTTATATTTTCAAAATTTCCTTCATCACCACATGTTTCATTGCTAGATTCAACTCGCACTGATGGTCTCTTATAGATTTAGACTCAGGTTCAAGGAGGATACAATGCATACATACTGAAGGGCTTATCCTTTTATGTCTTCCAATGTCCAACCAATGGGTTGTTTATAGTTCTTTAGTACTCGTATCAAATTCTCCTCTTACACTATATTCAAATCATTGGCAATGATGACTGGTAGGGTCCAACCTTCTCCCAAATATGTACTTAAGATGTGTAGGTAATGGTTTCAACTTGAACTTAGGAGCCTATTCAACAGAAGGTCTATCTTTCCTATAAAAGTGGGTATTGTTATCTTAAGGTTACCTATAATGTTTTCCACCATTTCCTTATACCCTCTTTCATAGCCTAAATTGAATCTACCCCTTCTTGTCTTCTTATTCTACCTTATACTCTACCTCATTCTCCTTTACCACCCATCAAGTTTAACTCCCTATGTAGTTGACAATATTATCAACTTCATCATAAACTTCAAAGTCATCCATTCTATTAGGTATAGATGAGTCATGTTGTAGACTAGCTATGTAACTCTATATTTCTCTAATCTATCCCTAACTTCAGTAAATTGTCCGGTAAATTGCTCATATTGACCTTATATTATGTTCAAAATAATCTCTTGGACCATCCCTGCTCTTTACTCCTCACTTACTTCCTTATCTTTAGATCAATTTTTGTTTTAAGTTTGTTTTATAGTGAACTACAAGAAAATCATAGTTACGAAAGCATTTTCTCACGTTTTCTCCCTAATTCACTCTACGCACGACCTAAACTCTTAACTAAAGTTCTTCGCAAACTTGTTAATGAATCAATAAGGCTATTTTTAATCTTTCCCTTTGTCAAATAACTCCCAAAGAAGTAAATTTGGTAGAAACATTAAAGATGATGAAACTATAGGCCAAGAAAACACAAAAACTTAAGAAAAAGAATTAAACTCTTCATAATCTAACTAAACCAAATAAGAAAAAGGTAAGACTTTAATAAGAAATAATATAGAACTACATCAAAAGCAAGAACAACTAGTAAGTAGAGTGTATATGATATTTAGAATATCTTATCCTTATTAGAAAATGATTAGAAATCCTTACTTGCAAATGCCAGCTCCTTGTTTTTCTTTAGATGAGTCCTTTTTGGGAAGTTCAAATAACTAAACCTTCTTTTTACAAAACCTTGCTAAATGTTGACTTCAGTTTTTAATTTTTTTATTAACTTGTAAAATTAAAGAACAATAAATAAGGACTTAAAAAAAGTGAAGGATCTTAATAACGATAGGAATAATAGAGGAAATGTAAGGGAAGAAAAAACAAGAATATTGAAATGTGAATAAACAAATTCAAGAATAGACTTAAATATAGAAGATGGCTCCAATATGAGGAAAGAACCTCATCAATAATACTAGTACGATTTGATACTAGAATGAATAATACTAAGGATCATTTTATTAAGACAAGTTTAAATTAAGAACAGACTCAAAGTTAACATAAGACAAAAATGGTATGGATCACCACACTTACAAAAAAGATAGAATTGGTAGTTATAAGATCCTAAAGTTTAACGGACACTAGCAAGCTACATAACATCGTAAGTTATTCGAGAACCTAAAATAATAATTTCTCTAAAAATTAGAATTAAAGAAAAATCTCTCTAAGTATATTTGATTGATTAATAGTAGTAATCTTCTATTTCTTTATATCTATAAGATAGCCTTTATAGGTTTAAAAACTGAGGTAAATAGAAACCCTAATAACTAAAGCCTAATAAGGACATAACAATATGGAATTCCAAGCCCTAAACAATGAAAACACTAATGTAATGCCTATTTAGGAAGCACACTAATGCTAGTTTTATTTTGGAACTTTATGATATGCTTACTTATCTTCTATACACGTGATTTCTTTGATCTTTAATTGGTCTATCTTCTATTTCTATAGTTGAATCCCTTTAACTTAAATGTGGAATTTCCTTGTATTATAGTCCCTGACCCCCTTTCTCACTACACCAAAATAAGGAGGTTTTAGATGCTTATGCCTAGATACATCTAATAATTGTCCTAAATAATCTAAGAATTGGTGGAGTTTTTAGACATTTATTTAAGATGACAAAATTTGTCTAAAAAATACTAAAAAAGAGTCTAAAACTTCTAAAATTTCCAATTGGTAGGACAAAATAGTGCCTTTTATCAATCGTTGATATATCCTCCAAAAGCAAGTAATTAATCTTAAAAAAATCTTTGATATATCCCCACAAAAAACAACTGCTCATATTCTCCTAGCCCTAACTTTTTCTTTTTGGTTCCTCTCTAACTGCTCTAACCTCCTCTCACCCCCTCTCTTATTGTTCATCATTCTTTGACGAAATACTTTCAATCTTCAAGATAATCTCTCGCTCTTCTTCAATCGGGCTTTGCCATGGCCAACCACTCAATCGATTGATGCATTGATTTATGCGTGTTAGTGAACAGAATATTTAAGTTTGCATAGCACCAGAGGGTTTGCTGCTCTGTATCCACCTGAAAATAGCCGATGGTTTTGTTAACATTTGACGTGTATTGTTGTTTTCTGAAGATTTAAGCTAATGTTGAAGTGCATGTGTTTTTGAGAAGCAACTGATCATGGTAAGGGCTTTGTTTGGTTTCTTATGTTTTCCTTTATTTTGTTCTTTGTTTCGTTGTTTTGTTTCCTTCACTTTCTCATCGCTTAAACAAGTTGCATTATTTTTCCTACTAGGTTCTTCTTTTATTATTTGATCACTTGCACCTTGCTGTGAAAAATTTTCGATTTACGTGTTCTAGAGTTGCTAAAGAAAAGAATTTCAGATTCTCTCTCTTACTTCTATTTTGTTTTATTCTTTTTGACTTTTCTCAGCAAATAAACAGAGTTGCACTTTACTCCTCCTATTTGTCTCTCTCTTTCTTGCCTCTCAATCTTATTCAACTATCTAGACCTAAAATTCACTAAATTGTAGATCCTAATAAGGTTTCAAGTTGCCATTCAAGTGATTACCTTTTTAACAGGAGTTTTAATGCATTTAGCTTCTCCAAAAATTTCTCTCTATGTACTCTAATAAATTACCTTTTCAGTAGCCTATTTATGCATTTGTTTATTTCATTGGGGTATTGAACCTACAGTTAATTGGGTGACACTTCAATAGTTAGAGGTAAGAAGAGAGTGAAAGAAATAGGGAACTAAAAGCAGAGGCAAAACTAAGCATATTTTGACATAAAGGACTGAAGATTTATGAATGAGATATAAAGCACACAACTAAGAAAGAAAATAGAACAACGGATTGAAGAGTTATGTTTTTCTTTTCCTCTTTGAGGGGTCTCGTTCCTAAGGCTATGTAGTTTTCGATATATGTCTTAGGGCTTCTTCAATGGTTTACAATTTAGAACAAATCCTGTGCACTCTTATTTATAATGTGCCTAAATGATCTCATTTATAAAAAGCAGATGAAAATTAATCTTCAGTGTTATTGATTCAAGTGCTAATTATTGTTAAAATTTCATTTAAAGTTGCGAGCTTTCAATAGATTACTAAATTTAACTTGTAAGACTAATAATATGATTCTCTTAAGTCGTTTTTAGATAAGCATTAAGTATACTGATAAGTACTATCATATTCTTATGAAAATTTCCAATATTAGCTAATTGTTTTTCTTATCATTCATTAATTTTATGCCTTTGATTTTTCATTCATTGAGAAGGTATCGATCTGACCCTTCGCACATAGTTCAACTTCCAGAGGTTCAATTGAGGGAAGGTTTGACCTATGAGGAGCAACCAATAGAGATTGTGGATTGGAAGGAAAAAGTTTTGAGAAACAAGGTGGTGAAGTTGGTCAAAGTTGTGTGGAGGAACCATTCGATAGAGGAGGCAACGTGGGAGCC
>JANZXP010000194.1:30729194-30741258 GCA_027576715.1 Erythroxylum flavicans | reverse complement strand
CTCAGTGATCCCTTGCTTCTTCTTATGCTTCTCTTCGTATGCTTGCAATGATCCTTGGAGTTGCTCGATTGTCATTTCTTCTAAGTCTTTAGTTTCTTCAATCGTCACCACGATGTGCTCAAATTTGAGATCTAATGAACGAAGTATCTTCTCTATTACTCTCACATCTTCTAGCTTTTCACCATTTCTTTTCAATTGACTAGAAACAACAAATACTCTGGAGAAATAATCTGAAATAGACTCAGATGCTTTCATGTGTAAGAATTCGAATTCACCTCTTAATGTTTGGAGACGAACCTTCTTCACTTTTTCGACTCCTTTGTAAGAGGTTTGCAACTTCTCCCATGATTCTTTGGCTGAGATTGCACTGAAAATCTTTTCAAAGCCATCATCATCTAATGCTTGTAGATGAGGTAGAGAGCTTTCTTGTCTCTTTTTCTTGAATCCTTCAATGTTGACTTTTGATTTTGTGTAAGAGCATCTTCATTTTTCGGCTTGCTAAAGTTGTTCTGTATGATATCCAAATCATCGTTCGCTCCAAGGAGGGCCTTCATCTTGATACTCCATTTGTTGTAATTGTTGTTGCTGAGTGTCGAAACTTGGAAGGATACCATTGTTGAGAATATAAACTTTTTTATTGGAGTTAAGACCATAATTAAGGTCCAAAACTACAAGCCTTCTACCAAGAATCTTCTAGTGTTTGATCATTTGGTTACTAATGATTACTTAAATTATTGTTAGAAGGTTGGAGAGGAATGATGTGTATGATTATTATAATTTTAGATTAGTGTATTTGTGTGGTGTAGGATGGTTTGTAAGTAGTATAAATACCTTTTTCTAGTTTGGTTTAAGAATCAAGAAGAAGTAAGAACTTCTAAGTGAGTGAAGAAGCAAAGTTGAGTGAGTTGTAGTATCTTGAGAGTATTCTTGTAATATTTTCTTGAGTTTGCATAAGAAGAAGTTTGTGTGAGTGTTTCATCTCCAATAAAGTGGTATCAGAGTTAGTTGGAAATTTATTTCAAAGTAGTTAGTTGGAAATTTATTTCAAAGTATGCACTATAATATATCAAATCGAAGCTCTCAAAACGACGAATCCAATGTCGCCAGAATCACCCCGATCGGAGGTCTGATGTGCCGCCACGTGCCACCAAAACGTTGCTGCCAGAAAGTAAGTCAACTCACCGAGTTGAGTTGAGTTGGAGTCGTGTCCAGCCGAGTAGGAGCCGAGTTGACCAAGCTGTGAAGCCTATTGATTGAGTTGCTGTCCTAGCTGCTTGAGTCGTTTTACCAAGCCTTCAAAGCCAAGTTGATTGATCAGTCAAAGTCGTTGATGTTGACCAGGTTAGGGTTGACTTTGACCATTGACTGAAGTTTAAAATATTGACCAAGTCCCTTTCAAAGTTTTTTTGAAGTTTTGGATCTATCCGTGCAATCAGAATTTTCAAATTCTTGCTATAGTGAGTGTTATGGCAAATGGTGTGGCATCCTTCCAAGTTCCGACACTCAACAACAACAATTACGACAACTGGAGTATCAAGATGAAGGCCCTCCTTGGAGCGCACGATGTTTGGGATATTATAGAGAACAACTTTAGCGAGCCAGAAAATGAAGATGCTATTACACAAAATCAAAAGTCAACATTGAAGGATTCAAGAAAGAGAGACAAGAAAGCTCTCTACCTCATCTATCTAGCATTAGATGATGATGACTTTGAAAAGATTTCCGGTGCAATCTCAGCTAAAAAAGCATGGGAGAAGTTGCAAACCTCTTACAAAAGAGTCGAAAAGGTGAAGAAGGTTCGTCTCCAAACATTAAGAGGTGAATTCGAATCCTTACATGTGAAAACATCTGAGTCTATTTCAGATTATTTCTCAAGAGTAGTTGTTGTTTCTAGTCAATTGAAAAGAAATGGTGAAAAGTTAGAAGATGTGAGAGTAATAGAGAAGATACTTAGTTCATTAGAACCTAAATTTGAGCACATCGTGGTGACGATTGAAGAAACTAAAGACTTGGAAGAAACGATAATCGAGCAACTCTAAGGATCATTGCAAGCATATGAAGAGAAGCATAAGAAGAAGCAAGGGATCACTGAGCAACTCCTCAAGCTGCAACTCAAGGATATGCATGAAAGCCAAGGCAATGATAGAAACCAACGTGGTCGAGATAAAGGTAGAGGCTGTGGACGAGGTTGGAATTACAATAACAACAATTCCAACAAAGGGGAAAGTACAACACAAGACCGAGCAAAAGGCAATCCGAACTCAAGGTATGACAAATCTCAAGTTTGATGCTACAATTGTCAAAAGTTTGGGCATTATACTTCAGAATGTAGAGCTCCCAACAACAGAGTCGAGGAGAAGGCCAACTACGTGGAGGAGAAGACCAATGAGAAAGAAATTCTTCTTCTAACATGAAAGGAGACTGATGATGGCCAAACAAATTCTTGGTCTCTTGACAGTGGTGCAAGCAATCACATGTGTGGAAGGAAAGATATGTTCATAGACCTAGACGAGTCAGTAGGAGGAAACATCTCATTTGCAGATGATTCCACAATAACAGTGAAAGGGATAGGTAAAATTCTTATCCGTTTGAAAGACAGGAGACATCAATTTATTTCTAATGTCTACTATTTGCATAATATGAAAAGTAATATTTTGAATTTAAGACAATTGTTAGAGAAAGGTTATGATATTCATATGAAAGATTATAACCTTCCTATAAAAGATGATAAGAATAACTTCATTGCTAAAGTACCGATATCAAAAAATAGAATGTTCCTGATCAACATACAAAGTGACGTTGCAAAGTGTCTGAAAGCTTGCTACAAAGATGCATCATGGCTATAGCATCTTCGATTCAGGCATCTCAATTTTGGAGGACTGGAGCTGCTATCTAAGAAGGAGATGGTGAATGGACTACCTTGCATCAACAATCCTAATCAATTTTGTGAAGGGTGCCTACTCGGGAAACAATTCAGAAAAAGTTTTCCAAAGGAGTCAGACTCAAGAGCCAAGAAGCCACTCAAGCTAATCTATACTGATGTGTGCAGTCCAATCAAGCCAAACTCTCTCGGAAATAGTAAGTATTTCCTTCTCTTCATAGATGATTTTTCAAGGAAAACATAGGTGTATTTCTTGAAGTAAAAGTCAGAAGTTTTTGAGGTCTTTAAGAAGTTTAAAGCTGCAGTGGAGAAAGAAAGTAGAAGAAAGATCAAAGCCATGAGATCCGACCGAGAAGGAGAATTTACTTCCAAGGAGTTTCAAAATTTTTACGAAGCAAATGGAATTTGTTGACCCTTTACAGTTCCAAGATCCCCCCAGCAAGACTGCATAGCAGAAAGAAAGAACCGAACTATCCTCAACATAACTCGGAGTATGCTCAAAAACAAGAAACCACCCAAGAAGTTTTGGGCCTAAGTAGTAGCTTGTACAGTCTACTTGTTGAACCGATCTCCAATGAGAAGTGTTTGGGGAAAGACACCAAAAGAAGCATAGAGTGGAAGAAAGCCCGGCATTTCCTATTTGAGAGTTTTTATAAGCATAGCGCATGCTCATGTACCCGACGAGAGAAGAACTAAGCTTGATGATAAAAGTGAAAGCTTCATCTTCATTAGCTATGACGCAAATTTGAAAGGCTACAAGCTACAGAATCCAAACAATAAAAGTGTGATCAGTCAAGATGTGGTATTTGACGAAGAAGGACTATGAAATTTTAGATCTCATACAGATGACTTCAATTTCTCTCCTTAATTTGAAGATGAACAGGCACCAACAGAGCAATCTGGAGAAGCTCAAAAAGAGCCTACGAGTCCACCACCTTCGCCAATATTAACTACCCATAGAGACAAGTCTCCAGCGTCATCTTCAAATGGGATTCAAAGTGAAATAACTGTGTCACGTACACGAAGTCTTTAAGATCTCTATGAGGTAACCAAATGACAAGATAATCTTACACTATTTTATCTTTTTGTCGATTGTGAACTACTGAGTTTTTAAGAAGCTGCACAAAAGAAGAAGTGGAAAGAAACAATGGATGAAGAAATTAAGGCCATTGAGAAGAATGACACATGAGAACTCGTTTTACTTCCCAAAGGGAATAAGCAATAGGTGTCAAATGGGTGTACAAAACAAAGTGAAATGCTAAAGGAGAGATTGAAAGGCACAAGGCGAGGCTAGTTGCGAAAGGCTATAGTCAAAAGACTGGAATTGTCTATGATAAGGTATTTGCTCCTGTTGCTCGATTAGAGACTATTAGACTAATCATTTCTTTGGCAGCTCAAAACAAGTGGAAGATACATCAAATGAATGTTAAGTCTGCCTTTCTAAATGGAGTTATTGAAGAAGAAGTCTACATTTAGCAACCATCATGCTACAAAGTCAAGAAAGTAATGACCTGAGAATTTGAAATGACTGACATTGGACTAATGGCGTACTACCTCGGCATTGAAGTCAAACAAAAGAAAGAAGGCATCTTCATCTCCCAAGAAAGCTACGCAAGGGAGATACTCAAGAAGTTCAAGATGGAGGATTGCAAGCAGATCAACACACCAGTGGAATGTGGAGTCAAGCTATCCAAGCATGAAGGAGGTGAAAGCATGGATCCTACACTTTTTCAAAAGTTTGGTTAGAAGTTTACGCTACTTGACTTGCACAAGGCTTGATATTCTTTATGCAGTCGGATTGGTTAGCCACTATATGAAATCCCCAACAACCACTCATTTTAAAGTAGCAAAAAGAATTCTTCACTATTTGAAAGGTACAATTGATCTTGGCTTAAGCTATTCAGACTCTAGTGATTATAAGCTTGTTGGATACAGCGATAGTGATTGGGCTAGAGACATTGATGATCGAAAGAGCACTGCTGGATTTTTGTTTTTTATGAGAAATACTGTGTTCACATGGATGTCGAAGAAGCAAAAAATTATCACCTTGTCTACCTGTGAAGCAAAACTTGTAGCTACTACCTTGTATGTTTTTCATGTAATATGGATAAGAAACTTATCAAAAGAATTGAACATGACATAAGAAGAACCAACAGAGATTTGTGTCGATAATAAATTGGCAATAGCTTTGGCTAAAAATCTAGTTTTTCATGATCGAAGCAAGTATATCGATACTCGCTATTACTACATAAAAGAGTGCATTACAAAGAAGAATGTACATTTAGAGTATGTGAGATCCCGTGATCAAATTGCAAATATCTTCACCGAGCCATTAAAGAAAGAAGACTTTATCAGATTGAGAAATGCACTTGGCATCATAAAAAAAATTAAGGGGGAGTGTTGAGAATATAAACTTGTTTATTAGAGTCCAAGTCTATAATTAAGGTTCAAAACTACAAGTCTTTTACCTAGAATCTTCTAGTGTTTGATCATTTGGTTACTTAAATTATTGTTAGAAGGTTGGAGAAGAATGATGTGTATGGTTATTATAAATTTATATTAGTGTATTTGTGTGATGTAGGATGGTTTGTAAGTAGTATAAATACCCCTTTCTAGTTTGGTTTAAGAATTAAAAAGAAGTAAGAACTTCTAAGTGAGTGAAGAAGCAAAGTTGAGTGAGTTGTAGTATCTTGAGTGAGAGTATTCTTGTAATATTTTCTTAAGTTTGAATAAAAAGTTGCTTATATGAGTGTTTCATCTCCAACATCATAGTATTATTTGAATCTAAGCTCAGAGCAAAAAACCTTGACAAATTAAACATTTTGGGACCTTTTTGGAACATGATCTCAAACCACACTCATCATGCTTTGGAAGGATTATTATCTACTACAAATTCAATGACATCAAAATGGATCTGCTGGACACCACTTATCTAGCCATCCATCTAAATGTCTCTTTCCAACGGGAACATATTTACATCAATATCTCTTTCGTTTATGCAAGCAACTTTAGGGTCCAAAGACTTATATTATGGAATAACATCAGACATATCAGTAGCTCCATTACCATGCCTTAGGTAATTTCTGGAGATTTTAATTCCACTCTATATGCATCAGAAGCTTAAGGCCATTTTAATCTTAAGAATTACTCAGGTGATTCAAGGATTGTGTTGAATACATTAGAGCGACAGATCTTAAACGTGTAGGCCACCTCTATGCTTACAAACAACAATCAGACTGGTTCATTTGGAAGAGACTTGATCGAGCTCTAGTAAATGATCTTTTTGTCTAAACAACTTTCTCATACCATCGCCTCTTTTAAGGATCCACTATTTTCGGATCATACCCCAATCCTGGTTGAAAAATTGTTCCAGCAAATTGCACAATATTGTCCATTTAGGTTTAACAACTAACTTGTTAAAACTAGGATTCATTGAGGCTTGTAAGAAAGGGGGAACTCTACATTGCAGGTAAAAGACAATATAGTTGTATTCGCAAGATGAAATTTATCAAAACTAAACTCAATTCATTAAATTCACTAAAGGGCTTTACGGATCTAACTGTTAACTCCACCAAGCTTGAACTCCAACATATCCAAAACTAAATTGCCTCTCTACCAATTGATCAATTGTTGTTAAACAAGGAAAAATTAGCTCTCTATAATTACTTGTAAGCTATGAAAAATCATACCACTCTTCTTCAACAGAGGGCACAAGTACCTTGGCTAAAGATGGTGACAGCTGAACCAAATTCTTCTTTAACACTATCTTAGCTAAAAAAAATCATAATAAACTCTACTCAATCACTTGTCAGAACGGTGTACTACTTCAAAAGCCCCCGAACATATAAGACAAAGTTGTCAACTATTTTACCACACTCCTCGAAGCCACTGGTTCATCACCGTCTCACTTGTCAATTATGATAGGCACCATTCGGTGCCTACCAAAGTGAATGTCAAACATGGTAGGCATTTCGGTGCCTACCATGCTTGGCCTTATTTGCATCCTCCTACCTATAAATAGGCAGGAGGTGAACAAAGAGAGTATGTATGGGCAGTACAAAACTTAAGAGAGGTGTGAGGAGAGAGAGAAAAAAAGGAGAGAGAGACACACACAAAAATATTTGTGTATTTTGGGTGTAGTTTTCTCCTTGTAATTCTCCAAAAAAAAATTTCAGTAGTAAAATTCTTCTATCCTTGCCCGTGGTTTTTACCCTAATTTAGGAGTTTTCCACGTAAAATCTGTGTGTTCATTACTATTCCTTTCAGTCCTATTTAGCTGCAAATCAGCTCTAATCCGATCAATCTTCACAACATCACTCACATTTCTGCAAAAGCTTAACCCGCCATAAATTTTCCCTATAGATTTTGCTAATTTAACCCAACCAGTTGAGGATATTGAGATTGAGAAGGAGGTCTTTGGTATGGACCATAGGAAATCCCCAGGACCAGATGGACTAAATGAGTTCTTCTTCTAGAAGTCTAGTAACATTATAAGTAGCTTTGTCAAGAATGCAGTCTAAGAATTCTTCTCCAATGATATCCTTCTAAAAGAAATTAATCAAACCTTCTTATGCTTGATTCCTAAAGGTGCCAATCCTTCCACTTTTGGGGATTACAGATCCATCCCATGCACTAACTTCTTGTACAAAATTATTTCCAAAATATTAGCTACTTGTTTGAAGACAATCATTCTCCTTTGATAAATGAAAACCAAGGAGCATTTTTCAAAGATAGACATATCAATGGCAACGTCTCTATAGTACAAGAACTTTTAAAAGGATACTCTCAAACACACAGCCCTCTAAATTGCACAATGAAGATCGACTTTCACAAGGCATTTGATTGCATCAGCTGACTTCTTGTGGCAAATGCTTACTGCCTATGGTTTTCCACTTTAGTTCATTAATTGGCTTAGAGAATGTGTATCATCTACCACCTTTTAAGTTCTAATCAATGAAAATCCCATTAAATTTTTTAAAGCAGCTTGTGGTCTCATACTAGGGGATCCCCTATCCTTCTATCGTTTTATCCTTTGCATGGAGATTCTTAATGCCATTATCAAGCAAAAAGTTCAAAACAACCCAAAATTCAGCCACCACAAGAAATGTAAGAACAAACTAACTAACCTCTGCTTTGTAGACGATTTGGTTTTATTTTGTAGGGCAAACATGGATTCCATTCTCACCTATATGAGAGCTCTCGACACCTTCAAGCTATACTCGATTCTGGAGATCAATATACACAAAAGCCATTTCTATCTCTCCAAAAGTGTAAGCCATCTGGAAAATCTTATAACAAGAGCTATGGGCATGACGCACAAATGTCCACCTATCTTTTATCTTGGCAAACCAGTGTCTACAAAAAGCTTAAACCATCTGGACTGCCTTCCTCTAATTGAAAAGATCAAGAAGCGAGTTGACTCTTGGGCTAACAAATCTCTTTCTGATGCAGGTAAAGTGCAACTCATTAAATTTGTGCTCAAATCAATGCAGATATATTTAAGTTCCCATATATTTCTCATCCAAAGTATCATCAAGTCAATAGAAAGGATCGTCAAGATTTTTTTGCAGAATCATCCGAATGGTTCCCCAGGAGCTACTAAAGTTAAATGGACGGATTTATATTACCCAAAAGATGAAGGTGGCCTCAACTTATGCTCCATCAAAACTACTAATCAAGCATTGATTCTTAAAAGATTCTGGTAGATTTTGACAAACAAAATATCCCTTTGCATCAAATGGTTACACTCCTATTTCCTCAAAGGCAAAAGTATTTAAGCAATCCAGAAAAATCCATTGCACTAACACTTTCTTAATCAAATTCTATAGTTATGAGATATGGTACCATAAAAGATGTCCTGCAAGATTGGGGACAGGAAACTGATATCATTTTGGTATGACAATTGGTCAGGTCAGGGACAACTGATTAATTCAATAACTCATTTGGGGTACTCCCAATACATACCAAACTCCACTCCTTGATACATGATAACTCTTGGAATTTCCCACTTCGGTTGCAACACTGACAACATGATACATCTCCTAATCTGGACATGCATAATACTTTTCTCTGGCAAGATAAGCATGTTCATCACCTTACTAACAAAGTTATTGTGCATCTGTTACGAAGTAAAGGTAGTAAGGTTGACTGGTTTAAGACAGTATGGTGCAAAGCTTTAACACCGAGGATCTCCTTTATTCTCTGGTTTGCTATTAAAGGTCGAATGCCTTTCTTACAAGTTGATAAAACATGCCCGATGTGCTTGATACATGAGGAATCTAAGAATCATCTCTTCTTTGCGTGCCCTTTCAACAAGTATATTTGGGATCATATCACCACGAAATGCCTATGGTGCAACTCGATTGACTCACTTCAAGAATTATTTCACCGCATCTCATACCAAAATACTACAAATGACCAGTTGATACACAACAATGCTCTAAGGCTTTGTGTTTACAATTTATAGCGTGAAAGGAACCTCAGAAGATTTGCAAACACAAGTTCTTCCACAGAGACCTTGAAGACTATGATCCTCAATGAAGTACGGGAACTTGTCCTACTACAGAATCTGCATCAACACTGCAACTCAAGCATATCATCTTCAGTGAACCTATAGTGATTCTCCGTAATTACTCTAGTTACGTGTTTTTAATTCTTACCTTGTAATACAAGGTTGTCAAGGGTATCACCCTTCGAACTGTAATTGCTCTGTATAACTTTCATATTTATTTTTTAATTCCATTTTCTTTTTCAAAAAAAAAACATACAACTAATAAAATAATATTACATTTTTTAAATTGTTATCCCACATTATTATTTTGAAAAGTAGATAACAATTTTCAATTTTAATATTTTCAATTTTAATTTCTCTCTATTTTCCTTTCTTTTATTTTTGGACTTTTTATCTCTTTTTTTCTTTGTACGTATTTTTATCTCTTTCTCTCCCTTTACTTGTGTTAAAGGAAAGTTATATTATTCGACTTAAAACATTTGTTTTGCTAAAAAATGAGTTACCCAATTTTTCAATTTAAAAACATAATTTTAAATTAATTAAATTATTTTTACATTTGAAAGAGATTATTTTTAAAATGATTTCTCATATTTTATTGCAGTCATCTCTAGATCAACTATAATAATTTAAATAATATACATTTTCTTAAAATAAATATATTTCTTTATAAAAATATGAGTCATAAACCTCATTAATAAAGAAGACTATTAAACTTTTTATTTATTGATCAAAGTCATTGAAATTTGAAAGAATGCTTCACATTTTTCTATGATCAGGAAAAAAGAATGATGCAAGAAAAGACATGGCCAAACGAAAATAAGGTTTGTTTGCCTAAAAACAATGGTGTCATAGAATTTCATCCGATCATATTAAAGAACATAATCTTATTGACTAAGTAATGGAAGTTATTCTCGGATGCTGAATTCTTTAAAATTTTATAGATTCATGAACATTTCTTAATTATCTTAGTCTCTTCAATAAATACTAAGCTCAAAGCTTGCATATTAGAAATGAGACGAAGGTGTTAACAAAAAAATGGAAGGAGTATATAATGGTGGTATGACAATTAGCATTCGCTAAATTCTCTCTAAAATATTATAAATTTTGAATCCACTATTAGTCTCTTGTAACATGTCAAAGTCTCTAAAATCATTATAGCCATTTGCTCATAAAAAAGCTTCAATTCCATCAAAACTATATGTCAAATTATTCCTTAGAGTCCAATAAAAAATATCTAAATGAGACACAAATCTAGAAGTTTTATAACTACACTTATCTTGAGCACATTATGAGAAATATACACGCTTTCAAATAGATGCAACTTATTTCTATGTTCTAATTTTCTTTCAAAAGATTCTTTTACTCTTTGATTAGAATAATTAAAAAAAGGGTTATAGTCAAAGGATAGAATAATTCATTTAGACCGTATGAATAATTCAAATAAAAGTAGGCTTCTAATAGAAATTATAGATTACTGTAATTTGTTAATTAACAATCTTTACAATTTAAAAGCTTAAAAACTTATTAATTTTAGACTAAATTAAAATAGTTATGTCTGGTCAAATTAGATTAGTCCAATAGCAATTTCAGATTTAATTTAAGAAAATTATTGACTCAAAAATCGTCAATTAATAAGTCGATTAATATTCTTTTTTATAAACATACACAAACCTCTCCTTTCAAATAAGATGCTCTACACTTCTCACATGGGATGTTACAAGATCCCTCTTTTTAACCCTTAATATCTTCATCATGGCTTGACTACAGTCCAAAATCTCCCCTCCACTTCTAATATTGAACAAGAATAGAAGCTTGACAAGGACTCTTTTATGCTCATGATTATGCTTGTTGTTGCCATTTTGTTGTTTATAACAAATTAACAAAAGCCAGATTTGAGTAGTTAGAAGTCTGTTAATTAGGGCAAATTAGTTAATGCCTGCCCTAAATAAGTGTAGGACTTGTGTAATAATTAATATGACTGAGTTAATTTTTGGTATGTTTATTCTTGCATTTGCATGGTTTATTTCTTAACATGTATTTCAAAAATTTTGGTAATATAACTCGCTAGACTGTTTTTTCAGATTTACAAGATTTTTGAAGCACTCTTTAAAACTTAGAGGCAGTTTACTAGTAAAAAACTTATGCCAGTATTTTTTCTAACAATAAACGTCTATAACTAATATAACTTTAAAATGCCTTCAGACTTTTGAAATCTGCAATGCAACTATAACAAAAATGAACCAATTCCAATTATATGTAATTTCCTAAATGAATATGGCCAAGAACTTGAGTTATACTAGATAGAAAATTATTGAATGGCCAATTATAACTTGTACCAGGCAATGTATATAAGACCAGTATTGGATCAACACAATTATTCATTCGAAAGAGAGATACGGTGCTATTGAAATGGAAAGAGAGATACGGATTGCACTGGAATGAATTGCATTTCAAGGTTCAAGGCATCAAATGGTGAGGCGAT
This sequence comes from Erythroxylum flavicans, assembly GCA_027576715.1. Taxonomy (NCBI): domain Eukaryota; kingdom Viridiplantae; phylum Streptophyta; class Magnoliopsida; order Malpighiales; family Erythroxylaceae; genus Erythroxylum; species Erythroxylum flavicans. Next base: position 30,729,384 of record JANZXP010000194.1, on the reverse strand, counting down.
AAGTGGGAATGGCGAGTAAAGGTGTTGCTCTAGGCGTTACCAAGCTGAACACCTCAGTCATATCCAACTCACTTGGCAACATACCATCAGGAAGTTTCCAATCGAAGCTATGAACCAATCTCGCCAGGATTAGACGCACGTTGATCATGCCCATTTGCATTCCAGGACAGCTTCTGCGACCAGAACCAAA
>JANZXP010000194.1:30709822-30720068 GCA_027576715.1 Erythroxylum flavicans | reverse complement strand
GATTCTCTAATTAAATATAATTTTACCCATCTTTTATCATAAAATTGTTTAATATTCTTGAAGAACATATTAATTAAAGCAATAATTAAAAAATGAAATTATTCTTAATTTTTTATTTGAACTTAATATCAAAATTATATTGTTGAATGAAGGTTTTAAGAGAATATCTAAATAATAAGATTAAATAAAATAAAATAAAATATGGAAAATTTATGTATAATTGACCTTTTTAATTTTTTTTTTAGATTTACAATATTTTCTGTTTAAGGATTATGTGATTACAATTTCAATAAAAAATCTATTAAATCACACAATGGCAATTTAATTATAATTTATAATAAAACTCTAAATATTAATAGTTAGGGAAACAACTAAGGTGTTGTCTCATTACCATCTATACCTGCCCAAGGACTTTGATGTACCAAATAATCAATACATGCAACTAGCTTGCCTGATAAAAGAAAACACGTCTAATTTAGCTACACATGAACAGTGATTAATTTACGGAACAACAATTTAATAAAAATCTCAGGAGAGTTAAGGATCCTTATTTCTTCTTCCCTTTTTTTTACACTCTCATGGTTTAATTAGAAATCTTGAATTCGAGTTTTGAGAACGAAAAGACCTGTTTAGTCAGCACTTTATCTCTTACAAGCTGACCCCGTACGAGCAGTAATTAATCTATACGTGAATAAGTTAAAGGCGTCTTCTCGTAATTAAAAGAACGCATGGGCTAAAAAAAAAAAGAGCCTTATTTCTAAAACAGCCACAGATGTGATTGGCCTACAGGTCACTAAAAGCCATGCTAAATGATCAACACAGCTTCAAAAAGAAGACAGTGGTTCTAAAGAATCCCTGAACTGGACTTGAAATCAAAAACATCCATGGAAAAAAGAAAAGAGTTTGTAAAAGTCATCATCTTGATCTGTAAAAGAAAACACTAAGCTCCTGACCGATGTTCCCTTCTGGGTCTATCAAATGAAAAGATTCAGCTTCAGATGATCCACTAACTCTCTCAAACTTTCCTCTAAGGTACATGAGCTCATCTTCACTATCAAATTCCTTGCCGCTAATAATCCCAGCACCTGTAACTACTGAATTCATCAGCTTTAATGCTTCAAGATCACTTTTTGATGACTTGCGCTTCACTGCGTACCCAACTCTCCTTCCGTTGAAGTATATAGTCCATATCGGCATCGACAGAAGCGAACTCGATCGAGAATATGAACCGTTGGCTCCATGACTCGTGCAGTCTAGTGCTATTCGTAGAAAACCACCGTTCATTTCTCGAGCTAAGGTTGCCGTGGACACTGGAAGCTCGAGGTGGACAACCGAGTTGGTCGACTTGGTGTTTGGTTGGAAGCATAAGCTAACTTTCCCTCGTCGGAACCCGAAGATAGTGCCGGTGACTGTAGTGGAAGAAGTGATCATGGAGGTGGGTTTATGACCGTTAAAGGCAGGTCTTTGGAGGGTGGTTCGTTTTCTTTGCTTGGTCTCTTGTTCTTCCGTGAATGAACTGTAGCATGTTGGAATAAGAAGCGATACGAGAGACCGGAGAAGCCTCCATGACCGAACTTGCTTCTGACAGTCCACGGTGGTGACGCCATTGGAGATGGTAGTTGCTGCATCTATAGCTGCATAAGACATGGTGTCTTCTGGTAATAGAAATGGAGGCTATGGAGGTAGGTGAAGAAGGTGAGAGGTTTATTATATAGGAAAGATTAGAGAAACAACCCTTTTTAATAGTATATGTCGAATAGGTGTTGCTATTTATACTATTTTAAGAATGAAAACAACATGAAGTCATTTGAGCAAAAAAGGCATTCTTAAAATATGGTTAAGGTCAACTTCTAACCCAAAAAAAAAAAACTAAATTAGTAAAAAATTTTAAAAAATAATCATTCAATATTATATTGAACTATACTATGATCACAAAATAATCAAGATGTGTAACAAGAAATATTATGTGTCTAATTATTGATTGATATGGATAATTACTCAGATTGTAAATATTAAAAAATATGATTTTATGGGATTAATTATAAAATAAATTATAAACCTTCCTCAATTTTATAATACTAGTCTGAATTTTTAAAAAATACTGCTAAAATGTTGTAGACTTTAATCTTTTTTAAAAATATTCTGACATTATGTTCGTATAGATGACGTGATGACTCATATTAGATTAATATATTTGTCACATGACTGTCACATATTATGTTTGTATTAAGCATAAATTTTATTTTTTAATAAATTAAAAATATGAAAAATCTTAAAACAATTATGACGTAAAACATATGAAAACGTATATAATTATTTTAGGATTTTTGATATTTTTAATTAATTAAAATATAATCCGTACGTGAATAAATGTAATATGTGATCGTCATGTCCTTAGGGGGTGGTCGAGTTGATGGAATGGAAGGTATAAGGCCAAAAGATCCTATGTTCGAATCTCTTACTTACACTCTCTCGATCGAGCATGTCGTACAAAGTTTGCCTAGTGCGAAATACCTAGTTAGTGTGATTTGTAGGCTATTGCGTCAATTTAAAATTTTATAAGCGCGCATCTAAAGGATAACGACTGTGAGTTCCTCCGTTCTGCAAAATAAATAAAAAAAACAAAAAAATGTCATAGCCGTATCATTCATATTAACGAAAAACTTAATATCGTGATATTTTTGTTAAAATTTAAAAATTAGAACATTTCAAAGTAACTTTTTAAAATTCGAGTTACTATTATCAAGTGAAGTAAAGTTTGAAATGTTTATTGTCATCCATTGTTGAGTAAAGTTTGAAATGTTTATTATCATCCATTGTTGACTATGTAGTTGGTTTGTGCGTAATTTTGATAAGTTTATCGAAATATTTATTTTACACTAATCGTGCAATGAACATAGTCAAGAAGACAAGCTTGCAAGCATGTTTATGATATTAAATTTGGAAGATGTGGTTGATTAAATATACAATGATGATTGTTAACTCTGACTTATATGTGATTAGTTTTAGAACTTAAGGCCATTCAAAAAGCATCCAATCGTCCTGCCTATGCCTTCATATTGTTTTTGTTGTTATTGCATGACCCTTTGCGTTTATTGAAAAGGACATTAAAACGGTCTAAGAACCTTTCTTTCTTACACACTAAAGCATGGAATGCACGACAAAGGAGGCAGAATGGCGTTTGGATTTCCATATAAAAATACAAACTTGACCTTTAAACACAGGAATTAGGGTGTTAATATGGTGGGATTTAGCCGACCTCTCACTTCAATAACACTAAGGATTGAAATTAAAAATAAATTAAGAGTTTAAATATTTATTCAATTTTTGGAATTTTTATAGTTTTAAATTACATTTGCTATATTCTGAATCATTATTAGGATTTATTGTAATTATATTTTTAATTACTATACAATTTATAGTATATAATTCTTAAAATTTCCTTAATCTCTAAAAGTTTTGAAAAAATTCTTAATTTTTAATTTTTTATAAAAATCATTTCTATTAAATTTTAGTTAAAAATAATAATGAAATAAACTTGTCATAAATATCACACTTTTATTATTCAAATGCTATTTATATGATTTTTAAACTATAACCCAACTAATTAATTTCGACTAAAATTAATTATTTGTTATAATATTTTAAATTAATAATTTAAATTTAATTTAATTGATTTGAGTTAAATTTAAAAGTTAAATTAAATTAAACTAATATTATTATTTGAATAGTCCGTTCATAATATTTATTTTTTTGTTATTTTTAACTGAAATTTAAAAGAAATTTTTTGAAAAAATAAAAATTAAAGAATTTTTCTAAAGTTTTATAAATTACCACACAAGTCTATTTCTTACACCTTTTTAATTAATATTCAATTTTGGAGGAAACTTTACGATATAATTAATAACTAACCCCTACATTTTCTATGAATCAATTCACCTAACTGTCTTGATTTTGGGAAAGAGTAAAAGAAATCATTGAAGACTTAATCAAAGACATGACCTGATCGTTCCGTACGGTTACGAACTGGTAGCCAGGCCAATCTTTAAATGATTAGTAACCCTTTTGGACATTGTTGAGCTGAACACAGCACATACATACATTAACATACAGCTCGAAAACCTACAAAACAAACTACTGTGCAGGTTCAAAGAGGAGTTCCCAAGTTCCAACACTTATGCCACTTGGAGACCCTACTTTTCATTGGTAATGTAGGACACAAAAGGAAGAACCCAAAAGCACTAAACACTAGATTTCATCTTCTTGGATTGTTCTGAAGAATATGAAGACCACCTCCATGTGACAAGAGGGACGAGGACTTTGTCGTTAAGAGGCAAAAAGTGTACATGGTGTGAGCAAATTAGAGGGGTGATTGTGCTTTCTAGCCTGGTTTTCTCCACTCATGTCGCTTAGCCTTTTCCCTTTCCATGCGTGCATAAACACAACATTGCCTCAAAATTAAAGGCTTGTTCTTGAGTTCACCCCCTTAGACTCCATTATCCAAAGAGAAACCTCCACCTTTTTTGCTTAAATATGCACAAAGTAAATAAGTTCCTAAAATTGATAATAGCTGACCAATAATATATTTCAAAAACATAAAAGATTCAAACTTTAACTCAAAATTCAAATCAAAACACAATTAAACTAAAATCAAGTTAAATCGAAATCACAAAAGTTTTGAATTTAAATAGATACAAACAAATTTAAATTAAATTGAGCAAGTTCAAGCTAATTTAGAGTTTCAAATTTTTAAATTTAGAACTTTAATAAAATCATCAAAATCTAAATTCTAATTAAATTAAATTTTATTTATTACCTTCAGCTGAAACACTTGCTATTTAAGGAATCCCCTATAACTTGAGCTGTTCCTTAGTTGGTTCAATACCTCCTCATCTTTCACTTGATCTTATTCTTCCAAAAGCCGACCACTACGAATCTAACTGATTACCATACCCAACATGACATCTAACTACTAAACTTGTTTAAGATACTAGAAGAAAGTGGAATTTCTCAATGTGGGTATCAACAAAAGATGGAATTTCAAACAGTGGATGTTTCTTTCAGGGCATCGTTTGGGAAGCAATTATAGAAGGGACCACCACCACATAAAAATGTGCACTTTTTCACTAAAGAGTCCACAAGATATAAGCACATTGATATTCTGCCCGGCAACTTTTGGCTATAGCTCTAATCTTACATAGGCAGCTGAGACAAAACAATGTGTGCCATCTCATTGTCAGAATCCTGCTGCTGGGACAAAACCACTGCCAATTTCACTGCGGTGCTTTTGATTTAAGTTCCAACTTTGGGATTCATAACAATCTTCAACACCCAGAAATCTCAAAAGAACATATAAATTAACTAGCTAATCAGGGTAGATAGAATAAACCAGACAGCTGAGGGATCAATCATGAAGAATAAAGATTGGACGGATAGTTACGCACCTGCTCCACCTGTCTCCAAAGGACCAATTCACGAGGCCTCCACTTGAAATGGAATTTAATCCGAATAGATGACCCGTTATAGTTGGATTTATGGGCCGTGTAGATTTCTGGAGAATACTTGTATTGGGCCAGTTCGAGTTCGAAATTCGATTGTTGTTGTTATTATTGTAGGAAGATTCATTTGCTACTCACAGAGACCTTTTCACAAACATGTAAATTGCATTAACTAATCCATCAGTTACAGTGACATTTTCAATGCAATCTCCATTCCCATTACACAGGATATAAATTTCCCCAACAAATAACTATCTAAAAACGCTAGAAATACATAACAGAGATTTAGAAGGGAGACCCATAGACAATCAAAGCTAAGCCCTTTCGCCTCTAATTCTGCGAGCAAGCTGTATGTCCTTAGGCATAATGGTGACCCGCTTGGCATGAATAGCACACAAGTTGGTGTCCTCAAACAACCCAACAAGGTATGCCTCAGCCGCCTCTTGGAGGGCCGCGACGGCGCTGCTCTGGAACCTTAAATCAGTCTTAAAATCTTGAGCGATTTCTCTCACCAACCTCTGGAATGGCAGCTTCCTGATCAAGAGCTCAGTGCTCTTTTGATACTTCCTGATTTCTCTCAAGGCCACCGTTCCCGGCCTGAACCTGTGGGGCTTCTTGACGCCTCCCGTCGCAGGAGCAGACTTCCTCGCCGCCTTGGTGGCCAGCTGCTTCCTTGGAGCCTTGCCTCCTGTGGACTTCCTAGCAGTTTGCTTCGTACGAGCCATTTGGAGAAGAGAAATTTAGGCGGAAAGGCTTGTTTCGTTAGCGAGAAACTGAAGCGAAATTTGTTGCTGTGAGAGAGCCGAAATGCGGGGATGAATTTATAGCGAAAGGCGGGAAGAGAAAGTTTGAATATTTAGGAACGAAGGACTCCCAGCCATTAGATTAATTGAAAATCTACGGTTTAGATCTGCAAAAAGAAGGGCACACGGATCGCGATCCGTGGTTGCTAAGGTCTGACCAATGAGATTGCTGTTCTGGCGCACATGTCACATTTCGTTTTTGGCTCCTAAGAACATGAAGACACAAAAAAATCGAACCTTTTTAACACAATTAGGTTATTTAAAAAACATCTTTATTTTGATTTCTATTTTAGTTTAATTATATTTAATTTTTTTCGAAATGATTAAACAATATGATAAAATTATATTTTTAATAAATTTAAAAATAACATGTTTTAAGTATATGTATCACTTAACTCTTAATTACATTATTTTGCAATGTTTTAAGGTTAAATTTTAGTTTAATAAATAAAGTCAATTTTTAAAATAAGTCAAAATTAAAATTAGTTCAAATATATATTTTTGTATATTTAAAAACATTTTTTAAAAAGCCCTCTCTCAACCTCCGTCTTTCTCTCTCCTGATTTTTCTGTCTTCGACTGCAAAATTTTGTAACAGAAAAAAAAAAGGGAAAAGGAGGGGGGAAAAAAAGAAGAGAGTCAAAAGAAAAAAATCCAGAATTTGACTCTACCGTTGACCGGCGTAGAGTTTGTGGTTGCATAAATGAGGAAGAATAATCTAGACCGTTGGATTGCTCCTCATCATGGAATCAAGTGGTTCATCGTTTCCCTCTTCTTGCTGCTATCATGCTCCTCCTCCACCCACGCTCAGCCACCGGCCGACGAATTAAACGGCGCTTACAGGAGCCGCAGGATCGACCCCACATTGACGATACTCGTGACGGTTCTCTTCGCCGTCGTCCTCCTCATCTCCCTCGTCTCCATCTGCCTCAGGAATTGCTCCCGCACACGCATCGGGGTTACTTACTCCGTCGCTCTGGCCCAAATCCAGCTGCTGCGGAAGCAGCGGGGCCTCGACCCCGCCGTCATCGGGACTTTACCGGTTTTCGAGTACTCCGAAGTTAAGGCGGTCAAACTCGGGAGAGAAATCATGGCATGCGCTGTCTGTTTAAGCGAGTTTCAAGACGAAGAGACCTTGCGTTTGTTGCCGAAATGCGATCATGTCTTCCACGCCCAGTGCATCGATACTTGGCTCGCCGCCCACGTAACGTGTCCAGTTTGCAGAGCTGATCTTTCCATTGATGTGAACTCAGGAGTTGCAGCAACAACAACAACAGAGACGAATCAAGAGAACATCGCAGTACCGCCACCCGAAACTCGGGAGGAGGTTGCGATTACCGTTAACGAAGGACGAAACGGAAAGTTCAGACCAACAACAAGGTCCGATGACACACCCAACTACCTGAAATCTCATTCGACGGGGCATTCGATAGCGGTTGAAAAGGAGAGTAAGGACAAGTACAGGTTGAGATTGCCGGAGGAGGTAAGGAAGCAGTTGATAGCTAAGGCGACGTTCAAGAGGTCGACGACGTTCAATACGGCGTTGACGAAGGAGTGGCGGTTTAGGAAAGTGTACAACAAGAACGGCGAGGGGTGGCAGATATGGCGACTCGCGACGAGTCCGATGTTCCTTTCCTAAGGGAACGGCTCCGTTGTGAAGCCTCAGAAAATTGACAACGTCGGCGCGGAATCTGCCACGGGTACGACGTCGTTAGCGGGTCGCGTGTCATGATAAAGGGGTACTTGCCAACCTCGTACGTACAGACAAGATCAGCTTGGAGGAGATTCCTGTTCGAAGACAAGACAAGCATTGCATGGTCCTAAAATTATATGAAATTCAGAAGCATTAAAAAGAGGGATTGACATTTTTGTTTGAACTTGTTGGATTCTTTGAGCAGGACAAAGATGATGAAGCAACTTGATAAAGAAGGAGATGCGAATTGTTGGGCTGACTCACCCAGTTTTCTTCATTTCAAGGGCTTGAGTCAGAAATTCAATCTAAGAACCTGAGCTTGGTCTATGGAGTTGTTTCAGTCTTGGAAGCTATTCGTTTGCTTTTTCTTTTTTTTTTTCCTCTCAACCCCCTTTGTATTTTATTTCATAAAACAATTCATTTCAAGCTCCAAGTGGCATGAGATTATAGTTTTAAACATACTGTTTGCAACAAAATTAGGAATTACAGAAATTGCAACTTCAACTAAGTTAAGGGTGGTTAGGGTTAGCTCCGAATTCAAACCCGAACTCAATTGAATCCGAATAATAGAGTTTGCTTTCAAATTAGTACGAATAGCAATAGGTTAAACTTGAATTATTTTTTTTATAAGCACCTTAAAATCTAATATGAATCGACCAAAATTTGAAAATTTTATGTCATGTTGAGTTTTAAATAATTAGATTTATTTTATTTTAAGTTGATTAAACTATTTTAAGTCAAATTAAATCGAAAATTTCAAATTTAAAATTAGCTCGAAACTTGAAAATATACATTTTTAAACCCTGCCTACCTAAATCATAATTAATGCAATTTTTATTGGTTAATTTTTAATTAAAGTTCAAACTTGACCAAATTAGCCAACTCCAAAAAGAATTTGTCAAATTCAAACTCGATCAATCTCAAGCTTGAAATTTTTAATATTTTACCAACTAATGTGAAGTTGGAGTCTTAAACAAAATGTTTGCAAGGAGATTAGAGATTACAATCTCTTGATCTAACTCAAAGGAACGAATATCGCTCCGTATCAGTATATACCGGTCGGTAAACGAAATAGTGTTCATTCTTTTGGTACCGGTCAGTAATACCAATCGATACTGATCTTTTTCAGTCAATACTGACTGGTATACTGTAATTTCTGAAAAGTTGAAGGATTGATTTGAAAATTTTGAAAAATTAACCATAAAAAATCCTAAACGACGAAAGCTTCTCTTCTACGTTCTTCACTTCTGGCTTCTTCTAATCTTCTCCCACAGCCGCACCTTCTACCTTCTTCAGTTTTTCAACTTCTTCTTCTACCTTCCCATCTCTCTCTCTCACTGTCTCACCCGCACCAGTCACTCACCATCTCACTTCTTCTTCTTCACTCACCACCGCATCACCACCTCACCACATCCGCACATCTGTATCACGTTGTAGCTACTGCTCGTCCGCACATCGTTGTTGCTCGTCACCGGCCACCGAACGTCTGCACCACCACCATGTCCAATACCCAAAGCCGAAGGCCGAAGATAGTTAATTGTTTTTGGGTGTGTTTTATGAGTTTTTCATTGAATTTTTTCTTGTTTGATGCATTTTTTATCGTGATCGATTGGATGTTGGATTTGTGATTTAGTTTTGTGATTTGGGTTGAATTGAATGAGATTTTGCTTGTATCTGGGTTGAAATTGGAATTGAATGGTTACGACTTACGGTAGTTTTGTGAAATTATGATGTTCTAAATTGAATATTGGAGTTGAAATGTTGACATGGTTACGATGGTATTGCGATTTCTGAATTGAATATCGGATTCAATGTTAAATTGAATGAGACATTACGGTTTTATTTTGTGATTTGCGTGGTTGGATTAAAACTTGGAGATGAATTATGTTTGGTTGATTTATTTCTGGTGTGGTTATAAAATAAAGATTGGATTACGTTTATCCGATTAAGAGACATCTATGATAATTTATGATAACTTTTTGGATGAATGAAATGCATGACCTCATATGAATGTGTGATGAATTGAATTGGTTCGATCATTCAATTGAAATTTTGTAAGATGAAACTTGAAACTTGAAACAACTTAAATTAAAATTTTAAACTGACAATATTAAGGATGTAAACTTGCAAATGACTTAAATCATTAATTGACAAATTCTTAATATCTGTGAAATGATATTTTATTTTTAGTATTTGAGTATTGACTATTGACTTTAGATAAATAATTAGTTGAGTATATAATTATGCAATTGT
>JANZXP010000194.1:30673450-30701043 GCA_027576715.1 Erythroxylum flavicans | reverse complement strand
TACATGAATGTGCATAATTGAATTCATAATTGTGCACAATAATGATATATGTTTGTATTAAATGTTTTAGAGGAACCTATCGAGCGACCGATTCCAGATATTGCCAGGATGTCGAGGCAATAAGCAATAAGAGAGATTTAGTAAGTAATTTAAATGGTAAATTTTTTCAGTAACCTAAGATGGTCTCACCTTGATTTATTGAATTGAATTCGATATTGATGAATGTGTACTGAATTGTGTACTGATTTCAGACATGAAGGTCTAAGATATTAATTGATGAATGTGATATTGAAGTGCTACTTGCTTTGCATGAAATGTCTAAAATGACTTTGTTTTGTTTTAAAATTTCTGAGTCCTAGTTGTGGGTAAATAGGCATGCCTAAAAGGGATTGCAGATGCTTCTGTGACACTTCGGTGTCTTCTGTTATTGACACTTCGGTTTCTTCTGATATTGACACTTAGGTATCGAGACTTCGGTCTCTTCTAAGACACTTCGGTATCAAGACTTCGGTCTCTTCTATATAAGTCTCATTACCCGCTTCTGTAAATGGATTTAGGAGTTTTATGATTTTGTACTCTGATATCAGTTTGATTTTTGCATAAGCTAAATTATATTATGTTTCTGAAGGGTTTATACCGTCTTGTGTTGAACAATTCTGTTATTTATAAAAACTCTATTTTGTTCTGAATTTTTGTATCTGTTGTTGGCTTATAGTTTAGTTATTACTCAGTAAGCTATATGCTTAGCACAATGGATTTGCCCCGTATAGGTTCTGAAAGAGGGAGGAACTGGGACAAGATAACTGCGATGGCCAAAGGAGTCTGATTTTGTTTTGTTCGTATGTATTTTGAGATTAATTTTGGACTTGTATATGATGTCTATAACTCATGAATTTTTATTTTGATGGGTTGTAATAATCTTAATTCAGGCTGCTTTTCGAAATTTTGATATGCGTTGTATGTTTGTTGAGATTCTGGTAATGCAAAAGTGTTTGGTATGTTTCGAAATGTTTCATGTTTTATGTGTATGTGACACTCGCAATATCCTGCCAGGGGGTATTTGGGCGTTACATATAACCCTAGATTTTCGCCTTTAATTGATTTAGATTGTGTGGTTGCTTGTAAATTATGGTGGAAATTTCATCAAGGCAATTCTCTTTAGGTACAAACCTTAAAAACTCGAGCACAGGGAATCAAAAAAGTTGGCATTGGAAACTTCTCAAGCAAATTTCTGAATTTTTTATGGCTCATACAAAAATGATAATATATGAGATCCGGTAAAAGTATATTACATTTTCATTATGAAGGAAATGATGAGCTTCCTTATTTTTTTACTTTACAAGAATTTTTTAGCAATGTAGCCGTTCATCTCATAGCTCTCCAAAATTTGTTACCTTTGGATATAGTTTCTTTTCTTATGATGCTCCATTCAGACTTTGTTGATAGGAGAGATCAAATTATATGGATGCCAACATCTTTTGGTTTGTTCACTTTTAAATCAACTCATAAGTAGATTAAACTGAGTTTTGAACAAAAATATCAATTACAATACATTTGGAATGCCAAAATATCACTGAAGCTCTTTATTTTTATTTGGAAACTGTTAAATGGATTGCTTCCCTTACAAGAAACACTTAAACAATTGGGTTTCTCTATGGCCACAAAATTTTGTTTTTGTGAGAACTTAGAAGATATTAACCATGTCTTTTTTTTTGCAATATAACCTTCTAAGTTTGATCTTATTTTGAAGAGAAAATGAACATAAGAAAACCATATTTGAATGTTAGCTTATTTGACCCTCTGGATATTTGGAGGGAAAAAAAAAGATGCTTGCTAATACTACAACAAAGATCCGATGGCTTATACTAGATTTTATATGTTGGAATCTGTGGTGTGCTCGTAAGAAAGCTTTTTATGATGATCATAATACAGAGGCCAGTTCGATATTACATCTTGTTCATAAGCATTTATACAATGCTAGTATGATCAAATCTTTTATGATGCACTCAATAGAAGATCAATTTCTTGTCTCCACTGGTTTGATTTGTAACTTATTACCTCCAAAACCAATCAAAAGTAAGGTATTGGTATGGAATGCTACTTCTCCCTTTTGGCTTATATTAAATATAGATGGACCAAGTCTTGGTAATCCCAGTGCTTGTGGTATTGGCAAATTGTTCGAGACTCTAACAAGAATTTTAAGTTTACAAGATCAAAAACTGTTCAACATAGAACCAATCTATGTACTAAATTATTGTCTCTTAAATTGGCACTTTAACATTGTCATTTAGATGGTGCTCGAAAGATATGTATAGAATCATATTCCAAGCTACTGGTTCAAATAATGATAAGACAAATAACATGTCCTTAGTGTTGTAAAGATTTTTTTACAACAATTTCTACATCTCTATAGGCTTTTGTCTTTAATATCACACATGTTTATAGGGAAATAAATTCAGTAGCTGATGCTCTTGCGAAGCTTGCAAACATCCTTAGAGTTTAACAATTTAGATAATTTACCTCAATATATACGAGGTCTTTCTACTTTAGATAAACAACATTTTCCTTACATTAGATTGTTTCACTATATCTATATTGTTATTTTCTTTTAATTTCCATGCAATGCCATTTTCCAATTTATGAGGTAAGGTTTATCTCACCCTCCATCTTGTAATGGCATTTTATTATTAATAAAATAGGGTAGCCATCCCCTCTATGGTTCCATCCTTGGTTGAAAAAAAAACTAATTAGTATATTATCTTATAATCACTTGTCTATTAAGAAATTAATTGGCATTATCTAGATATTTAATAAAAATATTTTATTATTACTTAGTATAAGAACCAATTTAAAAGTGATATTAATTATATAACCAAAATGGAAAATTTGGCCCTGTTTGACTATTGGCTAATCAGCTAAAAAAACAGCTGATTGAATAAATTTAGCTGATTGACTTTGTTTATCAACTATTTTTAGTATTTGGTAATCAGCTAATTGAGTTGGTTGATTAAACTTAATCAGCTGGTTTTTAATAAGCTAAGAAGGAGCAACCTTTTCTGATATCAGCTGAATTAGCTATTTGAAAATAACGATTGTACCCTCGTAACAAGTAACGCTCTTCATTCTCATTTGTCCAGGGAGCATTCAAGCTTTTTCTATATTTCAATAGAGGGTTAAAGTTAGCTTAAGCTAAAACCTCTTTTTCCGAAAAATCCAAGAAGTCAACAGACCCCAATAAGAATTATTAACAATCGAGACTCTAGCTCGGTGATGAACCCATGTCCAGCTAGGTTACCTGCTTGACCCATGTGTACCGAAGTTCTAGTTATTGAATTTTCTTGCAAGAGAGAGAAAAATATAGTAGAGGTGGTTTCATTAATGGCTCTCTGGTGAGAGTGAAAGTGACCCAGTATAGTAAGCAGAGACCTAGCAGTTGGGCATCAATGCTTGAAGGTCGAGTGCCCTCATCTTCAGCTGACTCTTGGAAGTAATCTTGAGGAGAAAATTGCTCGTGCTGGAAAAGGCAAGAGGTTTGATGAAAAATTAGTTCATCATTCTAGAAAGAAGTTGCTCGTCTTTAGTTCAGCACTAACCTTGACTGGATTAAGGAATACATTGTGGATAGGTACACTTTAGATGCGATGGTGGTTGATAAGAAGATTGCTTTGGAGATTGATGGACCAACTCATTTCTCAAGGAATGCTCGTTGGTATCATTAATCTGTTTTAGCATCTCCTATATGTTGATACCTGATTGAATTCAAACAACCATTCATATTTATTCCCATTTGGTCGTCGTCATTTTCTTGATATTATTATTATTATTATTATTATTATTATTATAATATGTTATATATTTTTTATTAGAGTTATAAACTTAATTTTTGTAAAATTAAATACCTAAAATCTAAATTCTTATAAGAATATTCAATGAAATATTATAATATATAATATTTATACCTTTATAATTTTTTTTAAAGTCATGTCCTTGTAACTCATTTTACACATGAACAACTAATATTAAACAGCTAATTTTACCAAACATCTCTAACAAACAGCTAATACAATCCGCTGGTCAAATCAGCTGATATAATCAGCTATCAGCCGATTACCAAACAGGGCCAACATGTTGCCACTTGGACATTCCACTAATCTATAAAATAATTAAACTTCGGATTAGTTTAAGCCTAAACTAATCCTATAAGCTAACCTGTTAAAAATATATAAATTTATGCCCATAAATAGGCCTATTATCTTCCCTAAATTTTACTCCGAATCTAAAATTTCCCTTAACTCATCAAATTTATAACATCTTGCCACTTGGACATTCCACTAATCTATAAAAGTTACTTGGAATGGACTAGGGAGAGGGGACTTTTATTCCCTTAATTTTTTAAGGCCGAAAGCAGTATCTTTACCTGTAATAGGCTCACAGATATGAAATAGTCAACAATACAACTGCATGAGACAAACCTAGATCAGAACAAACAAAACAAAAGGAGGAAGTAAAACACGTTAAAAGGAATCTAATGGCATTAAACAAAGAGTACAATTTTGGATATATTGAGTTAGCTCACTCTGAGCATCTTAAGACGATAATACGGTGAAATAGCATCCAAACCAAGGCTTGCCGGCCTGCATTTATACACCCAAAATAAAAATGTAATATAATATGGCAATAATAAGTTAAAAACTAAAAAGTGTTTAATAATTAATAATTTAAATTTTGTGTAATTAAAATTAATATTTTATGGTCACTTTTTTATTGATTTCACATATCTATAAGTGAGAGCAAACAATAAATAAAAATAAATTTCCGACAATTAAACATCACATTAATTTTTGTTAAAAATAAAGATAAATCAAACAAGAGACGTGTATGACATAAATGAGAGAGCTGGAATGAAGCCAGCTGTAATCTTCTAGGAGCTTCTTTGCTTTTACTTTATTACCCTTCTTGTTTTTGTTTAAGTAAAAAAACAGTGAACTATTTAAGACACAAGAAAAAACAGATATTTTTCTCATATAATCTTCTCTTAATTAGCATTTAATTAAGCTCTCGATTACCATTAATTATCATAGTATTAGAGCAGGTTATTTTTTAATTACACGTTATTACCTCGACAAAATAAACTGTATCACATATTAGGCCTAAATTAGTCCACACGTAAGGGGGCATGTTAGAATATAAGTGGGAGTTTGTTCCACATTAAAAGAATACAAAACTTTGACTATGCATATAAGCTCAGTGAATTACTTCTCTTATCACCGATTAATTTTAGGATGAAATTTCATTTGAACTTATATGTGCTCAGTAAAATTCAAGCCAAATCATATAAAATTTAACAATTTTAAAACTATTATATTTCAATTTAAACGTACGACAACGTTAAAGTACATTCTATATTATCTGTAAATGTGTAACTTTTGCTACGAACATTATGAAAATAAAAAGTTAAAGCAGAGTCATTATCTTTATAACATCATTTTTGCGTAGGCATCTTTTTTTGAAGAGATGTGTAGCCTGTAGGCATCTTTGGATTGCTAATTCTCCCTAACGGTATCTCGAGAAGACGACCGTTTGCTACCAAATGATTACGTCTTACGTGCCCGTTGAAAAGTTGAAAAGTGTTTTTGGGTAATAATAACTTAACCGTATCATAACATGAAAAGATTTTTTGTCCAATTTTATAGTGTCTTATTTTGTCTCATAAATTTTAGCTATTTATTTATACAGATCTCACATTTATTTATGTGGGACTTATATAAAACTCACATAAATAAATAACTAATAGGGATAGAATCTTCTGTCTAATATTATGATGTTTTATTCTATCACATAAATCTCAATCATTTAGTCATACAGGTCTTACATTTATTTATACTGAACTCACGTAGAACTTATATAAATAAATAGTTTAGATTGATAGTACGTAAATCTAAACAGCAAATCCTGACTCTTGTAACGAACTCCGAAGTACAAAGTATAAGTTATGGTATCGATAAAGTGTCCCCTTTTTATTTCACTTTTTCCTTTTACATTAATAAGATTTCAATTTTTTAAATTCTTAATAATTATAGAAATTAATGGAATTTATTCAATTATTTAGATTTATTAATTAAATATTAGGAACTAATTAAAGAATCTAAGAACTCGTATTATAATTTACTCATCAAACAAAAAGAGTAATAAATTAATTTAAATTGCATGCCTTTTCTAAATTAGACTTCTGTTTGTCTTTGATTGTCTTCCTCTGACCATGCATGAGAAGTAAAGCCACATCCCTCTCTTTCAAAGCTCCAATCTTTCACAGATTTCTCTCCAAAAGATTCTAGTTCCCGCACTATGGGACGCTTGACAAATCTCCGACACATCATAGGATTGATCAAAGACAAAGCTTCTCAAGGCAAAGCAACCTTAATTTCGAACCCCAAAACTCTCTCTCTTCACTTGGCTCTCCTCAGAGCCACAACTCATGACTCTTCAGTGCCGCCACATCCTCAATATATCACCACCCTACTCTCCTTCGGCCACAGCACACGCGAAGCTGCCGCCGCCACCGTCGAAGCTCTCATGGATCGCCTGCAATCGACCCGGGATTCCTCCGTCGCCATAAAGTGCTTAATCACCATCCATCACATTGTCAGAGACGGTAGTTTCATCATTCAAGATCAGCTCTCTGTTTACCCTTCAACTGGTGGACGAAACTACCTGAAACTGTCCAATTTTAGAGATATTGCCAGTCCCTTAACATGGGAGCTTTCTTCTTGGGTCAGATGGTAAGCAAAAATGCAACCGTCTTTTGCTGTTTCGAGTTTTTTCATCGATTTTCTTATCAAGATTGAAAATTTCAGGTATGCTCGGTACCTAGAGCGTGTTTTGTCCACTTCCAGGGTATTGGGTTTCTTTCTCTGCTCAACTTCAAGCACTTCAGAGAAAGACGAAGAAGAAGGGAGGGTCTTGGAGCTCATGAACTCCGATTTGCTTAGGGAGATAGATTCTTTAGTGGGCTTACTTGAAGAGATATGTCAAAGACCAGATTGCCTGCATCTGCAGAACAAAAGCTTGGTAGGTGAGATCACGAACATGGTGGGTGAAGACTACTTGTCTGCTATAAACGACATCTTGATTCGACTGAGCGAGTTTAATCAGAGACTCGGTTGCCTGAGTTTCGGCGACTCGGTCGAGTTAGCTTGTGTGTTGAAAAGATTGGAGAACTGCAAAGAGGACATAAGTGATTTATCCATTAGAAAGAGAGCACTTACAGAGAGCCTCTGGTGCTTGGCAAGTGGAATGAGGAGTAAAGTTGAAATGCTTAAAGGGTACAGAGAAGAATGCAAATTGTTGCTTACGTTTAGAGAGGGGAGCGAGAGCAAGTGAGTCACGAGTTGTGTGTTACAGTGGGTCGCTTACTGTCATTGGCATGCAAGAGTGAATTGGGATGTCACGAAGTTTTAATCCGAATTGGTTCGAAGTTAATAGATTAGGGACGATCAATTTAGGTTCCATAAAGTTTCAATTTAATATGCAATGCATATGACTAACATTAATTTAAATTGGTTTAAATGAATTTTGTTTTATTATATTCATGTTTAAATTTAAAAAATTATAATCTCATCAAATAAGTAAGAAAAATATTTTCGAGTATACTTAAATTTTGAATAAAATTATATTCAAATTGAGCCAATTTAACTTATTGTAATTTAAAATTTAAAGAAATAAAATTTATGCAGTGCAAAATATTCAAAAATTAACTCAATCGGATATAACATAATAAATAAATAACACTTACCTTGATTGTTTAATAATTATTTAAATTGATTAATATTCTTGTAAACTAAATTTATAAATTAGATATTTTACTTATCTAATTTAAATATATTTTGTATTACAATTATTATTTAAACATATTTTACTAATAGGTAAATTGTAGATTGGATTAAAATATAAAATATTTACAATAAATTAAATTTCAGTTTAAAAATAAATTTCAATTCACATGTTGGGTCAGGACTCAGGATTGACTTCTTGTCGACTAGATACAACAAATGGCTTTGATGTCAACATTATCAGTATTGCCCTAAAATGTTATAACGTAAATTAGTTCTTACTATGTTTTATTAAATTTTACTCATATATTTATATAGAGTCTACATAAATATGTGAATAAAATTAAATAACACAAATTTAAAATACCATAAACGACACATTGGAATTTCATGTGACCAACATTACCTACCATTATTTGCATAAGCAAACTCATGCATAGCCAAAAGAAGGAATCGTTGATTAAGTCCGATTTGATCTAGTCCAATCTGAGTTTTTGACTATTTCAGTTAATCAAATCTGACCATATTTGAACAACAAAAAATATAATAACAACTCAAATTCAATTTAACTTATCATCATTTTTTAACTAAAAGAACAAAGGCTAGCACGGAATTATGAACCTTTAATTTACAACAAAATATAAAACAAATCTTAATATTTTGAAGCTTTCAAATTAAATCTCAACATTTTCAAAACATTTAAATTATATTCTAATTTGATAGAAAATGTAATAGATTAATTTTTCATCAGTTAAATGTTGCGCCAATATTGAGGTGATGCTAATTGTTTATTTTTAAATAAAAAGTAAATTCTACTATCACATGATAATTAAGATTCACGATTGGAAATATAAAACAGCATCTGTCAGCATGTCTCACTTATCACATGACAAGTAGAATTCACTGTATAATAATGTACCTCATTGCCATGAGAATGTATAAGCTACTTTTTATTTAAAATTATATGCTAACATGATATTTAACAGACAAAGTTAACAATATCAAAATTTCTGTCTATTTATAATTTGTTATGAACATTTTGAAAATTTTATATTTCAATTTGAATATTTCAAAATATTAAGATTTAAGTTGTATTTTATTGTAAATATTAAGTTTCAAAATATACATTTAACCAAAAACCACATGAACTAATTTAAGAAAATGAAAATTTGAGCAATAAAAAGTATCAATTACATCTTGATTAATTAAATGTTGGGGTGACTATATTAACACAAATTTTGATTTGCATCATCAATATATAATTAGGGAATGGGAAGGGAGTAGATGGAGATGATTAGTGATAACTCATCTTCATTCGAGTATGTGCTTAATTAATTGTCTACGCTGGTAACTTTCTCTTCTTATTTCACTTCTGACCACCTCTTGACATGCAAGTTTGCTTTCTCCGCCTGCAGAAGACAAAATTCAGGTGAACCGGTGAGCCAAGGTCATGCAGAAAGCAAACAAGTAGAAGAACGTTGGGAAATTGGGTACCTCTTTCTCCCAATCACATCGGATGGTGATTATGGCCAGTATCAAGGTCTGAATTGCTGTGCCTCCAAAGATCATGCCGGCCCAAATTCCCTGATTTTGTTCATTCCATAGTCCCATTTTAGATCATGTATCAGCAAAATATTTAATTTGGAAAATTTGATTAAAAATGGCTAACGAGTCCGATTTGATTAAAAATATTGATTTGTTCATATTGAACATAAATTAAAAAATTCATGTTTGGATTAAAAAATTGAATTTTAATTAACCCGTAACATTTTTATTTAATTTGAAGTCTGATTAAGTTTGAACATTAAAAGAATTTAGGCAAATTTTGACCCGATTAATTACTAATTTTAATCGAGATATATTTTTAAAGTAGCTATAAAATAATCTTTAACTTTCCAAATTGATCATCAAATCAGTAAAAGCATGACTTCTTGTTTTAAATCTTTCCTTAGGATAATCATATTCATTTTGAAAGATCGTTATAATGACAAAAAGAGGCAATTAAGTGAAAAATGACTTACCATAACTCCTTGGTTAAAGACCCATCCCATCAAGAATCCAAGTGGAACTCCAAGCAAATAGTAGCAGCCCAAGTTTATGTATGCCACATATTTTTGCCAACCAGATCCCACAGCCACACCTTCAAGAACAAAACAATGGGGAAAAAGAAGAAAAAAAACTCAGCAACCCATCAAAATATGAAGTATTTGGTGTGAGGGGAAAAGCTGAAACATCAAAAACAAGAAATGGCCACCTGAAAGAACTGGTTGAACACTGTTGAGTAAAACAGTAAATGCTAAGAGTATTGATAGTCTGTTCACTGCTTGAAGGACCGCTTCACTTGATGAGAAAATCCAGGCAAGTTTATCGTGGAATGTCATGATGAGTAGCCAAAAGAAAACGCCAATGATTACTGATGTCATAACTGAAACTGTTGTAGCAAACTTGGCTCCTTTACCATTTCCAGCTCCAAGCTCATTTGCGACTCTGACTCTGAAACACGTCACAGGATAAAACATTATCCATAGTTAGTGTCTGTCAGATGTTTATCTTTCTTAATGTGCATTTGTCCAAGTGGTATGATTGAACAAATGATGAGATAATCAATAACCAGTCTTACAGACAGTGGTCCTTGTCAAGCATAGGCTACAGGAAAAATGAAAACACATGATTGCTAAGTTACAAATCCAATTTGTCCTAGCTCGCTTTTGTGACATACATAGTGTAAGTAACCAATCATCATCATTTGTTTTTGTGATTGATAAGAAAATTTAGTCATCTTAGCGTGGATTGTCAAATTTCATGAGATAAAAGGTAGAAAAATATTATTAATTAAATTAAAATTAATTATTTTAAGTGTGTGATTCTTTTAATTCTTTTATAATTTGAAATGTTACAGATAGTATTAATACAAAATTAAGTCAAATATAGATTATGCATTGTAAATTAAATTTTAATTTCAATATCAAATACTTAAGGAAGATAAATTATAATATCCTATATATGATGGGTGTATTAAATTTTAAATTAAAAAAGAGAAAATTAAGATTCTTTATAATTAAGCAAAAAGCTAACTATTTTTTAACTTATAGTTCTTTTTTTAATTGATTGAAGTTGCTATTGGTCCAATGTTACTCACCTAATACAAATCAAGACCTAAAGACTAACTCGTGATATGAAGAGTCGACTTTAGAGGATGAAGTTATTCCTAGCAACAATATCTATATGGATACAAAATCAAAATAAACACAATCTCATTCCTTTATTTGGACTCTTCCACACGATTTCGACTCTTAATTTATCAAAAGATTGTCACCATCAAAGCTCAAGTAGTGTACAAGTTCATGTCTAAATATGCTGTCCCTAGAAGACTAATGTTACTTCATAACTATGAACAGATCATGAAATAAAATATTAAAACGTCTAGGTACACAAATTGAATACGTCTTTAAGCATGAAATGGACATCTTGAAACATGTTTTGTCCTTATAATCTTAATGAATCATTGATTGGTAACAATCCATAAAGTCAAAATAGTCTACTTGCAATAGATTAACTCAAGATAAGATAACATTAATTAAAATTTTGTAACCAATATAATCATAAAAGCTTTAATTATTCAAATAATAATATTATAAATAATAAAAATATCTATGTAAATACAATTTAATAAAATATGATAGATACTGTTAACTGAATTTAGCAGTCCACCTTAAAGGTATGACTTCATAGTTTTGTACTACGTGCGTGTTTTTGAACAGGACTAGTCTGACCTTTTGTCCTTTTAGCAATAATTGAACGTACTTAACTTTCGGAAACTAGCTGTGCTGTGATTATGCTGTCATAGGGCCAGTTGTGAATAGGATTGGAGGAGGGAAATCGTGTTTGTCCGCTTATGTAGTAAAGTTTTGGGAGAATACAGACCATTCAGAGGTTGGATGGTGAATCATCGACGGCTCGACCACTTCTTAGATTCTTCAAAAATGTGGTGAGAAATTGAGAACATCTCAATCATGACATAGCAGTACTGATTAAGGTTTGTGAAAATTTTTAAAATAAATATGTGATTACGTTATAGTTAAGTGTGACACCTATAACTATTAATCATCACTAAAAATTGGATACAATCTTTGTTTTCTTTTTTAAAATTTGGATTAGTTATTCGCAACAAGATAGCGAGAGAACAAGGAAGGTGATGAGAGAATCGTACCCGGTTCCGGCGAAGAATGCGAGAGGAATCATCATCTCCCACCCATTAATGGTCATGCTGCCAAAGTTCAGAAAAGCATAAATGAGACCATGATTAGAGCAATCGAGTTATTCTTAGTTTGTGTCTAACCCAGTGATTATATATAATATTATGTGTACATGTGCTTATAAGTGTTTTTGTGTATGGGAAAGATTCGGTTCTCTACCAAATTGACAAAGCATCCAGCGCGATTTCTGCATTATGCAGATTCCCTGTCATGAGAATGAGTATTCTGTAGTACCAATTCTCCAAGCTACACAACAAATGGAGAAAAGAACAAGAACAGCGATGAGCTTACGTGATTTGAAAACTGAATTATGATTGATTTGATAAGAGACTACAGTACCAGAGCATGAACCCAGAAGCAGCAGATAGTTTGGTGAATTCCCAAAGACCAGAAAATGCTTCAATGGAGAATCCAGTCCATGTTAGAGGACACCCACCACATAAGGTATAACCCAGATGACCAATAGCCAGAACCCACCAAGAAAAGTTAAGGGTCATGGCAGTGCCTGTGACACCCCATTGAAGGATGTACACGAACAACCAACTAACAAACACGTGAACCAGGAGAGCAACTAGAGACACCCATGCAATCACCATGTTCTTTAGCTGGCTCTGCAAGAACCTTTGCAAAGGGAACTGGAAAGCGAAGCTGAAGTGGAGAGGTATCATGTAAATGGCAACACGCCCTGAGAGCTCTGCAATATCGTCAGGCTGTCCCAAGAGCTTAAGCAACGGAGATGCGAAGAGGTATAGAGGCAAGAGCAGAACACAACAAATGAACAAGACGATCCATGAACGTTGCATGTACACACCCAACATGTAGTACTTCTTAGCCCCAAAAGCTTGCCCACAGAGCGTTTCCAATGCACTGGCCATCCCCAACTGATCACACACAGAAAAAGACTTACCAACATGAACAAAAGTACAAATCGATATGCAGATGGAGAAACAAACGATGATGAACATACCAAGAGACCAAAGTCTAACCCAACAATAACGTTATTAGCAATGGAGATCGCAGCGAGTTCAAGATCCCCCAAATGACCAGCGAAGGCTTGAGTTATGACAAGCATAGAGTAAGAAGCAATACGGCTAAAAATTGCAGGACCAACTATGTGCCACAGCTTCTTCGACTCTATCCAAACTCTCCTGGAAAGCTTTTGATCTTGATGATCATCTTGAACCAAATCTTCAAGCAACGAAACCTTGGCTTCCTCTAACACACCAGGCATGTTTCCTCGGATCGACCAAGAACACAAAGAAGAGATGGAAGAGACGGAGATAGAGTTTGAGATAGAGTTGTCTCAAAGTCTCTATCTCGGTCTAAACTTGATGTGTAGATATGGTATCACATATATAATAAAACGCAGTTGGAATAAGCAAAAGATGTTGGATTGGTCACGGCTTTTACCCACACCATTTGAGGGCAACCCTTATCTTTCTTTCCAGGAAGCATAAGAACCCATGTGGGGTTGGGATTGGGGCTGAGTCGGTCTTTCCTGCAACTCGACTCAGAGGTTTTATACATGTACCTGAGGATGAGGTCACTGCACACCACACCTCATTTTTGTAGGACAAGATCCTCTGTCCAATTTTATGGTATCTTATTCTGTCCCTTAAATCTCAGTCATTTATTTATGTGGGTCTTATATGGGTCTCATATTTATTTATGCGGGACCCGCATAAATGAATGGTTGAGATTTCATGGGACAGAATAAGACACCATAAAATTGGACAGAGGATCTTATCTCCATTTTTGTTACTATCATGAAAGTTGTCTGGAAACTACGTTATGGGCATTATTTCATTAAGTATTATGTCTCATTTTGCTTCTTTCCTTTTCATTTTTACGAGACCATCCTGGATATTAGTCCTAGAAAGCTAAGGATTTAACTATGACCGTCTCCATCAATTTGGTTCACAAGTACGTATCTTTTAAAGTAATTAAAACTAATGACCTCGTACTCGAGTAAGTATACACATAGAGTTGGATTTGTTTATTTCTTCAACAAAAAAAAGTAAAATTCATATTTAAAACTCCTTTAATTTTTAAATTTTATATTATATATTTTTCAAAATTTAGAAAAATTCTTTCTCTTAAACGTTAGTTAAAAATAAATATAAAATACACGTGATATAAATATCACAATTGTATTAATCAAATGTTGACATGATGATTCAAACCAACTCTTAAATTTAATTAAACTAATTAAATTTGAATCAAACTAATAACTTATTATAATTATTTAAAATTATTAATTTAAACTGAATTTAATTAATTGGGGTCGGTTTAAGAGCTGAATTATATTACCGTATTAATGATAATTTTTATAACCACATCTGAAGTTCATATCGCGTGTTTTTTGTGCTATTTTTTAATCAAAGTTTAAGAGAATCGTTTTTTTAACTAAAAACTGAATAAACATCTAGAATTCTAATAATTAAGAAATTTTTATGAGATTTTTTAAAACACAAGAGATTTATATGTTTTATCCTTCATATTAATGTAAATATTTTACTATCTATTTATTTCCATAAGTTGGCATGCATTTATCAAAATTCGCCACACCCTATATTTAATGAAAATTTGACATGTTTTGATTAGTTGTGTTAGTAATTTTACCGACTCTCAACTCTTGAGAATCATATTAATAGGATGAGGATATGATTTTTTTTAATTTTTTGTGCCATAATAAGAAAATAAAAAATATAACCATGATATTATGGAATATGAATAAATGCATTGTATGAGCCGGTCACTATAGTATAAATAAAAATTACATAATGGGATCTTAAACTAAATTTCTCTTTTTCCATCTTCTTTTTTTAAAGTATATACTTAATTCCTTGTCTTATTTCAATATCTCATCATTAATTAGATACTTCAATATGAATGGTGGGCACAACGTGAATTTTATGGTGTTTGCTCCCTTAATAGCCTTAGATCTTATTGTAGTTGGCAATAGGGCCCAATATGACTAAGGCTATGTTTGGTTAGAGATAAAGTTTTTAATGGAATATAATAAAATTAAATGAAATGTAAATGGATGTAATACTATAAAATTATTATTTGAGAGGAATGAAAATGGTTCATAATGTAATATAGTGAAACGTTGTTTTGATGAAGGGTTTATGATATAATATAGTGTAAAGTTATTTATCATTTTACATTTCATTCTAAATTTTTCAAATTGAAGGTTTTTTATTTTTACTGTTTAGGATATAATTGAATGTAATATAAAACCCTTATTTTCTATCTCATTATATTTCATTCCATTATAAATTTTTATTTTAAACAATAAAATAATATTATATTTCATTCTATCATGGTAATACACCTTGATCCAAACATACCCTCAACTAATGTCCAACCAAAAGCTACCGACTCAAGACCGATCACATCGATTCTTACTGGCAGATTGTGAGGTGTACTTGTTAATGAAAAGGAAACATTATGCGATCTTGGAAAACTACATTCCTGGTCAAGAACTTGCAAAATGACTTTTCATGCGAATAGATATGCAATCTCTAAGGACCTAAAGTCATTTTAATTTATATATTAAAAATTTAAAACTAAAATGATGTTTTATTTGAAAAAATATAGAGGTTAATAGTTTCACAAGCTATTTAATTTTACGTGATCGTCTTTGGTACAAATAAAAACAAAACCAATAAAAAAAAACAGATGATACCAGAAATTTGGTAACGCAGTTTAGCACTCCTTGTCTACGTTTACGGACTCCTTACCTAGATTAATTCTTTCACCGAAGTATGATAGATTTACCCAAAACTTTACTGAGCCGACACCACTTACCCCTTGATACTATCTCTCAACTTCTCTTCCTGTAAAAGATTTTCACTCTCAATAATATGACCGACTCGTGTTAACCTCAACAGATAATTTTTTTCAACAATCTTATAACCAAAGAACACTAAATAAATTACTCAAGTAATTAAATAAAATTTATTATAAATAAAAACTCTTGAAAAAGAAACAAAGAATAACTTCTTAAATTTAATATAAACAAAATTGATTCACGTAAGAGCCAAAAGTCAATCACGACTACACCAATATAATAATCAACCCCACTATAGTAGCCAGTTCACCAACTTAAGTACATCCAACAAGATAATCTCATCATCAACGAAGCTTCAGTTGAAGAGCCACCGACGCATGTGTAAAACTTGCACCAAACAATAACACTACACTTAGTAATTTTACCTACTCTCAACTCTTGATTAAACTTGCACCAAACAATAACACTACACTTAGTAATTTTACCTACTCTCAACTCTTGAGAATCATATATTAATAGCATAAGCATATGATTTTTTTTAATTTTGTGTGCCATAATAAGAAAATAAAAAATATAACCATGAAATTATGGAATATGAATAAATGCATTGTATGAGCCAGTCACTATAGTATAAATACAAATTACATAATGGGATCTTAAACTAAATTTCCCCTTTTCCATCTTTTTTTAAAGGAAAGCTATTAAATATATCAAGTATAGACTTAATTCCTTCCCTTATTTCAATATCTCATCATTAATTAGATACTTCAATATGAGTGGTGGGCATTACTTATGATGTTTAGTCCCTTAATAGCCATAGACTTCAATTCTTTCTCTTTAGCATATTAATTTGCAAATCAATAAAAAAAAACTTCCTGAACTGTAGTTGGCAATACTGCCTAATATAATTAAAGCTATGTTTGGTTGGACATAAAGTGTTTAATGAAATATAATTGAATGTAATGATTTATAATAGGATGGAACGTAAATAAATGTAAACTCAAACTCAACGATACTCAAATTCCCGCTAAAGCAGGGTATGAAGAGGGTAAGATGTACGCAGTTATGCCCGCATCTCCTAAGAGATACAGAGACCGTTTCCTTATAGACCCCCGGCTGTTTTTGGTGACTCAAACTCAAGACCTCCTTAGTCCTTAAGTGAGGAGTTAACCAACTAGGCTACTCCTTTTTGTCATGAAACATAAATAAATGTAATATACACTTAATCATAAATTCTTAAAATTGGAGGTTTTTTATTTTTACTGTTTAAGAATAAATATAATGTAATATGAAACCTTCTTCTTCCATCTCATTCTATTATAAACCCTCGTTTCAAATAATAAAATAATATTTCATTTCATTAATTATCCTTAAACTAAACATACCATAAACTAATGTCCAACCAGAGGCTGCAGACTCATGACCGATCACATCGATTCTTACTGGCAGATTGTAAGGTGTAACTGTTAATGAAAGGAAACATTATGCAATCTTGGAAAACTACATTCCTGGTCAAGAACTTGTAAAATGACTTATCGTGCAAATATATATGCAATATCGTAGAGACAGCCTTTAGGTCCTTAGAAGCACTTCGATTTTGGTCGATTTGATCTAAAATTCGTGGATCAACTTAGATTGATCCAGATTAGAGTTGAATTTAGAATTGGAGAGTAACTTCTAAACATATTTTTAAATTTTCAATAACTCAAAAATTATTTTTTAAAATAATAAAATTATTTAAACGACATTATTTTAATTTATATATTAAAAATTTTTAAAATTAAAATGATGTTTTATTTATCGTAAAATAACATCAGTTTATTATTTTAAGGTGATCTAAATAAAATTGAGTCACGCCTTTCAAACTTAATTGAATATTTGGTTATTTATTTTTTACAATAAAGAGCGATAAAGTCGATGGCTAATGACTTTATAATAAACTGAAAATTTATTTGCAAAAATTATTTAAAATTTATATTATTTTTATGGTATAGTAATTTCCATTATCTCTATAATATAATTTTATTCAAATATAATTATATTAATATAATGATTATTAATATCTATTAAATTATTGAACCCCTAACTTGTATCAATTTTTTGAGGGTGGCCAAAAGTAATATGAAAGCACTTTAGAAGAGCATAACACTTGAAATTTTAGAATGGGTATTTTATACCCTTTAAGAATTTACACCGTTTTTCATTATATTCGAATTTACTATCTATCATTTAATTTGCACTCAGCACTTAGTCTAAATACATTCATTGAATAGAATAATTAAAAACACATACTTAGTGAACTATCATGTCTTTAAGTGTTTATCCAATATGCCTGTATATGATAACAGTTCCAAGTTTTCATTATTAGAAATTAAGAACAGAAATAATAATTTATAGTAACCACCATTTTAGGTTCAAATAATTGAGGGTCTATTTGGTTGGAGGTTTAGTAATAGAACGGAATAGAACGAAATTCATTTCCATCTTTTAGTTGAGGGTTTCGTAATGGAATGGAACGGAATGAGATAGAAGCGAAGGGTTTCATGTTACGTTCCATTCCATCATAAACAGTGAAAATAAGAAATCTCCAATTTTGAGGTTTAGGATGTAACGTAAACTAATAAATACATACTATCTAAATAATCTCAATAATTTTTCTTATTATTCTTATAATGGGTAAACTAATAAATACCCATTATTTCTTCTAATCCTAACCCCCATATATATAATTAATAATATTTTTATATTAATTCTCCTTACCTTAATAATAATATTTTTATATTATTAATAAAAATTGTACATAATTAATAATAAAATAATAAAATTTTTATTAATGAAAATAAAAATATATAATTATTCTTTAATTGTTTGTATATATTTCTATATAAATAAAATATAAATCACATATAATATAATAAAATTTATTAAATGATTAATAATAATATTTTTATATAATTAACAATACATTGTATATAATTAATAATAAAATAATAAACTTTTACTAAAATTTTCATTATTTTAAAATAGAAAATATATATAAAAAATCATTTCTTACGGTTGTGCGTGACTTTTTAATTAGACATGATTTCTGTTTTAAAATCATAGTATTAAACCTCTTACAATAATTATTTTAATATCAAAGATATAATAGTTATTTATTATACATTACATTCTATTCTATCTATCTTCCAAACAATGTTTCACTACGTTACATTATAAATCATTTCATCACTCTCAAAAACTCTCACCTATATTACATTCTATTCAATTATAAACTGTTTCTTTTCGTTTCATTCTATTCCGTTCCGTTCTACTAATTAACATTTAACTAAACAGCCTTAGGGATAGAGATGGTAACGGATCGATCTCAACACAGACTCATAGCCTGAAATTTTGTGGTAGACTCAGGTCTGGGTCGAAGCTCAATTAAGCCTGAGACTCTCGACCTGATCTCGAGATCATGCTCGAGTTCACAGCTTAAAATTTTATAGTTGAACTCGGGTTTGCGTGAAGCTTGATCAGGCTCAGGGCTCTAGGCTCGATTTCGAGACTGTGCTTGAGTTTCTCAGCCTGAAATTTTATCTGATGAGCTCGAATCTGATTCAAAACTCGATTAGGCCTGATCTAATGATTGTGTTCGGGCTTGCTAGCTCCCGCTCTTTGTGGGAAGCTTCAACTTCTTTTCAACGTTCTGAGTATTTTTACTTTGTTGATGTAGCTTTCATATATTTAATGTTGCTTTTATGAATAATTTCTCATTTTTTTTAATATTTCAATTTTTAAAGATAATAATTTTAATTTTAATTTTTTAAAATAATATTATTTGAAATAATCCTAGTCTATTCAAAGTCGGCTTATCAAAGAGTATGATCGATGTAGATCGACCACGAGCCCGACTTCCGGCCATTGCCGTGCATACACTTAAACCTTCAATCCCAAACATGGTCAAACTGCTTCAGCACTTTCCAACTTTTACCTTGTCAAAGTCGGCTCCGGTGGCTTTTCGGAAGCCACAACGTGTTCCAAAAACGTGTATCTCAAGAATATGCTCTTTTACATCTGAAAACTTTGTGTCTTGATCATATAAGAAGGTGGAGGAATTTAGAGGTTTACGCAAGTTGAATTATTCTAATTGACTGATTTGGACTCACACTACACACCAAAAGGAAAGTGATAAATCTGACACATTGGACCATTATCTTAATTCGTAGCTTTTATTGTCATTTTCTTAGTGTTGGTGGTGATTTTGGGGCACCAATTTCAATTTTCACACTTATTGTCAATGCAAAAATATGACCTTTTTATTATAAAATTATCCATGATTACAACACCGAATCCGTCAACCGTGAAAACTTTGAACTGCTCAATTTTTTAATTTAATTTTTAACTTCTTGATTCGATTTATTTAATAACTTCTGTTGTTAAAAATTGATTAATTTATTAATTAATCGATAAATTTTGATAAACTAATCAATTTTTGTAAATTTAATTTTCATTTAATAGTTTTCCTTTTTTAATTGAACTTTGAATTAAGAATAGTCTATTTTAATTTAGTGTCAAAATTTTCAATTTTATTAAATATTTATTTGATTTTATGACAATTTAATATTAATCGAACTTTTAAAGTATTAAAATTCTTGTCTTATCGGTTTAATTTCCGGTCTAGTTTTTAAAATGTTGAAAATAATACAGTGAATGCAGGCCATAGCTTGCAACAAATTCATTTTCTAACTTTAATGTACTATTAAGATATTAGACTTTATTGTTATTAAATATTCACAAATTAATTATTAATATATTAAAATTTAAAAATACATTGCTTAATAAAAGAGGATTATTATGACTTAAAAGTGCTTAAACCTTTTTATTGAATTTTGGATTGGGCCTATCGGGTCCTAACATAACTAGTTTGCATAATACAAAGAGAGACATTGGGCTAAATTGAACTCGAGTTCCCGTCAATTTGAGTATCGAACAAAGCTGAAACTCGTGACTTGACTTCAGGTTAATCTGATCCGAACCAGAGCCAACCGGGCACAAAATGCAACCGCTACTTACAACCACATGATAAGGGAAGAAAAGGATGGTAATAAATACACAGAAAAAAGAATACCAAACTGTTTTATTCAACTATTTATTTGATGTACACCAAAGTCCCGTTTTCTACATGCGTCCAACCCTACCAACCGTCTGATCATACACGTGTCATCACAAATAATCAATCTAAATCTCAATATGGGATCATCAATCACAAACAAAAACAAAAGAAAGATGAAGAAGAACAATAAGAGCTAACCATAAGTCAACGAACGAACAATAAGAAACAATGGATCTCATCATCAAACCCAAAAAGGACCTAAAAGCTGAAGATCAAAGATAGGAATGAAGCCCCTTTCTAAGCCAAAACGAAGGCCAAGAAAGTTCCTGCAAGTGCAGTTCCGGCAACGAAGACTCTGTCTACAGCAAAGGCACTGGAACCTGGGGTAGTACTTCCGGAAGGTGGAGAAGAACCTGGGGGAGTACTTCCGGAAGGTGGAGAAGTATTAGGCTCTGAGCCAGGTGCGGGGGAGGATGGCGGAGGAGCCGGAGGAGAGGGAGCACCTGGGGTAGGTGCTGAAGATGGTGTAGTTGACGCAGGTGCAGGAGTTGGGGCTCTGCTTGGTGAAGGAGTTGGAGCCGGAGGAGACGACGGAGAAGGAGTTGGTGCAGCTGGGGTCGGAGTTGGAGCCGGAGTCGGAGTTGGCGTCGGCGTCGGAGCTGCCTTTGGAGACGGAGTTGGAGTTGGAGTTGGAGTTGGTGTTGGTGGAGCGGTTGTTGGTGGCTGAGTAGGTGCAGCACCTGGTGCTTGTGCCATGCAAGAAGTTGCGAGAAGACCCAAGATCATGAAAACCTTAAGCATCGTAGAACTCATGTTTGTTTGAGAGGAAAAGATCAAAACTTTTTATGTTCTAAGAACCAGACACAGAGACAGAGAGATGAACTTGAGAGTGTGTTCACAGAGAAGAACAGATATAAAAAGGAGCGGAGGAGAGATTAAGAAACAGAAGAGCCAACGAGTAATCACTCAATAATAGCGTTTATATTATTATGAGATTCCTCGAATCATTCAGACATATGGTATTGCTACCGTATATTTATATAACAAATGGGGTTGTGGTGGTGGCGGTGGACTGGTGGAGGAGGAGGGATTGAACTTTCTTAAAGTTACAGATAATAATAGAAGCTCTTCCACACAGAGGAAGACACGTGGCTGTACGAAGCTGAGTGCGTGCCTCATTTGACCTTGTCTTCGTTGCAATTAGGTTAAAGTTGTAATTTTAATATATTAATCATAAATTTATATGAAAAATTTTAAAATTTACTGCGCTTATAATCTTATCTAAAAAATATTAAGGTGGTAATTAGATTTTTTGCGAAATGTCAATTTGTCTTGTAATTAAGGTTACGTCAAGACAGGTGTCGGTGGCTAAAGGGTAAGTGAGATGTCTCTTTCGATATCAACTGTCGTTTTGACAAATACGAATTGAAACAAAAGTTATTATACCGGCGAACCTCTTCTTCCCTGCCCTTTCCTTCACAGTCTGTCCCTGTCCTCCGCGCTAACCTTTTCAACAACTGCTTTGCGTGGTCAGCTCCGCTATTACTCAAATGCAGCTTCCTCTCTTAATCTTTTCTTTTAAAATATGTGGTCCAAATCCAATTGTATATATTTTAATTAATTTTAAAATTTTAAAGTTGAGCAATAATTTGTAAATTAAAGACATAATGTCAATAATATATTTTTATATTTTTATAAAGAGATTATTTTCGTGATCTATACCTAAAGTCGCAAAGGAGTAACTTTACCGATTACTCCAAAATTCACCAAAGTTAATTTTATAAATATTATGTTTTATTTAAATCATATAATTCGTGAATTGTTATTTATAGTTGACAATTTGTTAAATATATGTTAAAATAATAATTGACTATTATTATATATATTAAATAATTTATTAGAAGTATAGAATTTTAATTTATCTTAATTTAAGTGTATCCTTAAACCAAACTCAGGTATGAAATTGTGAACGCCAAAGAATGATTAGTTAAGACCTTTTGTAGATCTAAACACGTGGCAAATACCCATTTAATCATTTGATCATGGCCTTGTTGAATTTGGGTGTGGACCGGTTTGAAACCTCTAAATTACTGTAGCCTGGATGGATGATGGTGACCTTTTGCTGCATATCACGATATCGTAATTAAATATAGCTTAGAGCCGTTTTATGGGGAAGAGACTCGGAGAGTGAGTAGAGAAGCATATTATAATTCGAATCGAAAATCGAAATGAAGCAACCGTTACGAATGGGAGAATAACTGGAATATGGATGGAGTCAGCTTCTGCATCTACTAGACAGAACAAGTTGCTGCCCTGAAATGTGCATGTCTGCTTGTCGTGCTCTGGACATGGAAGATTTCCAGCTATAATTCTTCCGATTTTCCTGTCCCAGTGTTCGTTGTAGGTTTAAAAGTTAGGCAAACGGTTTTATTCAAATCAATGTCTTAAAAATATAACTAAAAGTTAACCTGGTTTAAGATTTAAAAGATTAAATTAGTATTAAGTCGTTACATAACTTATTAATGATTTAATAAAATTAAAAATTTTAAAATATTATTAAGTCTCTGGTTGAATTTGCAGTACGGTGAAAATAAGTAATTATCTACCGTAGTTTTTAAATGCAGTCATATATTTGGAGCTACGGGTAAACAACTAGAGGTTAAAGGAAAATACGATGCTACCGCAAAAATTGATAAGTAAAAAAAGGGTTGCGTTAAAAAAGTGCTTATGCGGTAAAAATTCTACTTTCTATTAATAATTTTATGATAATTATTATTTTCCATTATACCCTCAACTAATAGAAAGCAAGTTCAGCGTATTGTCTTTTTTGTTCTCTCTGGCTCTCCATGTTCCTCGTCCACTTGGGCGCTCGCCACCTCACTCGTCTCCATGTTTTTCATTATTTATAATTTTAAATTTATATAACTAATAATATATTTTTTAATTATTTATACAATAATTAATAGTTTATTAAATCAATAGGCGTTTTAGTCATTTTATCTCTTTTCAATGATCGCAACTGCACTTGCCAAACACCTATTTTCACGTTTCAGCAGTTACCAGACAACAATTTCAAACAAATAAGTACTTATTGAGAATAAGTACTTATCATTTTAGTAGGTTAATTTTAGCATGTTATCAACCGTTACCGCTCCCCTAAACTAAACCCAAAAGAGAGAATTTGAAGTTTAATTAAAAAAAAGAATGTTAAAATTAATTAATAAACTGATTGAAGTTTAATAACAAGGGCAACTAAAATAAATTGAATTAAAAAGTTAAAATCGAACCCAAAAGTTAGTCGGATTAAAATTTTATGATTAAATGGACCGAATTTTTCACTTACTTATTTAAACCTTAAAATTTTTATTAATTTTAAATTTGATATTTTCAAAATAAAATTTAATGGATGAAAATTTCTTTGAACTAAATGGCAGCTTAAGTTAATGTGATACATTTTTATATTTTGAAAATAAAACTTATATAACATCAG
This sequence comes from Erythroxylum flavicans, assembly GCA_027576715.1. Lineage (NCBI taxonomy): Eukaryota > Viridiplantae > Streptophyta > Magnoliopsida > Malpighiales > Erythroxylaceae > Erythroxylum > Erythroxylum flavicans. The sequence goes on along the minus strand of JANZXP010000194.1, from coordinate 30,676,574 downwards.
TGAATCTACAAATAAAATTTTAAAATATAAAAATGATCATATTAATAATAACATGATATTTAATTGTTTAATTCGTTAAAAATAACTTTTAAATATATTAAAATTGAATTTAAACATTAAAAAATTTTAAAATTCAAGTTATATTAGGACGAAAATTTTAAGAGGTTTGATTACACGTGTCTATCTGGGTGCATAGTTTCTGTGTGAACCACGAAGGGTGTAACTTTAACCCTAATAATTCAGTCAACCAACGTAAGCAGCTGGCCAAAGCTGGCAAGAATAGGAGGAATTGAGAAAATGAGACCGAAGAGATTTCTAGAGTCTTTGTTTAATTGTAATCTTGTGATTATTATATGATATGGTGTTGGTTACTAATCATATTTTGTCGCGTTGAATTATATATACTCGTGATATAGATGGTCCCACCTTTTTTTAACCTACTAACGTTTTTGAAGTTTGATTGGGTCAAACAAAATTTAAAATTAAGAGTAAATTTTAGAAAATTCTTTTAATCTTTAAATTTTTATTTTTTAAAATAATTTTTTTAACTTTTATTAACAATAATTAAAATATACAGATTATGAATATTAAATTACACTGAATCAAATGTTATTAATATGATAATTTAACTAAGTTTTTAAATCTGATCTAAGTCAATTAAATTTGATTTAAATTAATAATTTAAGATAATTATAATAAACTACTAATTTGAGTAAAGTTTGATTTAATTGGTTTAAGCTTGAGACTTAAGTTAAATTATCGTGTAAATAGTATTTGATTAATTTATGCTTCATGTTCATATTGTGAGTATTTAATCCTAATTTTTAACTTAAATGTAAGAGAACAAATTTTTCTAAAAAAATTGAAAATTAAAATAATCTTTTTTGATAATTTTCAAAATTAATGAAATTTTAAACAAAATAAGTAAAGTCGACCCATGATATGTTAAGCTGAGACTGCCCCACAGGCCAAAGGCAGGCCATGTCAACCCTCCTCAATTTAATTTTTCTAAAAAGGCTTAAAAAATGACGACGTTTTGTCTCGATCGGGCCAAAAAATTCGACTCATAGCTCGGTCAACTCAAAATTAACTTGTTAATTTCGGACAAATCAAGCTGGGTCGAGTCAAATTGTCATGCCTAAGAAGAAGTTTGTTTCTTTTATTTTAAAATAAACTTTGAAATAAATAAATTAAGTTTTTTTAATTGGATTTGGAATTTTAAAGAATAAAATTTTTGAATCCACGTTTAAAATGAATTAGACAGTCTGTAGAATCTGTTAGAATTTAATAACTTATTTACGTACTCAATATCGTCGGTGACACGTGAATTTGCCTGTTTAGTGCGTGAGAAATAATATGTGGTAGGAGATTAATACACGAGCTGTAGGAAACGATACCTTTGAACACAAATTATGCAGGGAATCACGACCTTGCCCAAAAACGATCTGCTTACCCTTTAGTGAAAACTTTTCAAACAAATTTAAAATTTAAGTTTAATGGATTTCCTGTAATTTTTAAGTATTAAGTTCTTTTAATTATTAAAAAAATTAAATTAGTTTGACCGGTTCAACTGTAAAAAAAAATTTATTTTAATAACTTTTGTTGTTAAAAATCGATCAATTTATTAATTAATCTATTAATTTTTGTGAATTAATGAATTCTTATAAATTAAAATAAATTAATTAATTTTTATGTAATAAATTATTTTTTATTTAATTTTAAAAATTTTTAAATATATAAATAATATATTTTAATCATATTTTAAAATCTTTAATTTTATTTAATTTTTATACGATCTTACGACGAAACAACCCGTTTAAATAAAATTTTAAGTTCTCAGACTCAGTCAGTTCAAACTTAAACTTGAGTGTCAAACCTGAAAATCCAAAGACGGACCAAATCAAACCAAGTTGGACTTCACTGCCGTGCATAATTGGAAGGACGTTGGCCAAACCCGCCGTGTACTGCAACGGGAAGGACCTTGGAAACTGCACCTCAACCGTGTACAACTCAAGCACGGGTGGTCCTCCCAATTCGCGGCTCATTTTCCAAGAACACGCCAGCCTTCGGAAAGCGGAAAGAAAGGTCCCAAAGGAACGGGGATGGCAAAAGACTGAAAGAGACTTGTGCCGTTCTTTTTCATTTTTTATTGCGTCTCAGAAAAACCAAATTTAAGTCACGTGGAGCAGGTCCTACCTAAAACTTTATAATCATCAATCCTAGTCGTTAATTTATGTGTGGTCGGTCCTACCTAAAACTTTACAAACATCAGTCCTAGTCGTTAATTTATGTCCAGGTTAAAGGGTAGGGATATGTTATTATTGATTCCTATACTGATTTAATATTTTTTAAAAAGTTTTTCATATTTTATTAAATAGATATACATTTTCATAATCTTTTGATAAAAATATTAAAAAGAATAACAGAAGGATGCTTTTTTATTGTAAATTTTTTAAAATATTAAATTAAAAATTAAGAAACTATAAAAGAAGTATATGTATTTATTTCTTATGTTAAACAATTTATTGAAAATAAAAGATTTAAACTTCTTCTATAATTTAAAAAAATTAATAAAACACTTAATGTTTAAAATTCTCTCTAAATTTTTTTATAGTTTTCAGTTTTTTAAAATTTTTCTGATCCTTAGACTTTAGTTAAAAATATTGATGAAATATATGCGATATGAATATTAAATATAAACTAATTAAGTATCGGTAATACAATAATTTAACTCAACTCTTAATTCTGATTTAAATTAAATTAATAATTTAAAATAATTACAATTAATCATTAATTTGCGTTGACTTTAATTAATTTTGCTCAAATTTATGCCAAGCTTGAATCTAACTCAATAATTGAAAGTCATTTATGTTAAAAAGGTGCTTTTGAATTTTACGATAAAATATTTGTTTTTTTAAAATAAATTTTTGAAAAAAAAACTTTTTTATGCTCCAAAAATTGAACCAAACTAACAATAAATTGAGACGAGACAGTCCAACGCTCGGTCCAATTTGCCAAGTCTCGTAACAATTTTGTGATTAGTATCTCCTACTAAAACCTGGGACATCTGCTCATTTGTTCCTTACAAACTTACTGATGTGTTCAAAGTAAGCTAAACGAATCC